>OZ038384.1:80973378-81312350 GCA_964036045.1 Eutreptiella sp. 'Long Island Sound 2002'
CTCTTTAGCTCTACCTCAAATCCTCCGGAGAACCAAAGCAGAGCGCTGCACTTCTTAGCAAAGAAACATCAGTGCCCTACAACCCGGTAAGGAACAACAGCACAACCTCACACCACTCCAAAAGAGAAATAATAGCGTGGCACGCTTTATAGACACATACTTCCCGTATTCAAGAACCATAGTGATCTTACACAAAGATTTAATGAAATTTCGTTCGAAGGCGGAGGTTTTTGGAATGATGCGGAAGCTAGATCCCCGCACTAGTTATAGAACGGGAATTTTTGTCCCGTAAACATTTTGCCAAGTCAATAAAAAAGTCCAAAATGATACGCAAAAAGGCCTTAGGCAACACCTATGAATACAAGTTGATTTCCCTAGTGAGAGGATAGAAATTGGCACAAGGCGCCAACACCACAGTGCCTGTTGCAATTCGTCTTATCTGTTCATAATCTGCATTCGCCACAACAACAACGTAACCGTCGGAGAGAAGCTGGAACATCAAGAACCACTTTACTCTTCTTGTGGACTTTGTAGGCACATTTGTCCAGCGTGTTTGGACGCTGGCCTTTGTATTTTGGACTAAACGTTGTGTAGCTTGTTTAGCGGGAAGCACATCTCACTACCCCTACGCGTCGTGCCTCTTGGCCCTTTAAAACCTTTCTTATGCAGCTCGCAAATGGCATCCTACACGCCTTGTTGGGAAAGGGAGGGGAACATGGCCTTAATGTCAAGATCAAAGCGCTAAATGTTGTTGTCTCCGGACAACACTCCTGCCATTTGTCGATCATTTATGCTATCATTCTAGTACCCGACCAACGTTGAGATAAATCAGTGCCACAAGCCTGCAACACCCGGACACCCAAAATGGTGTTCCCCCCCCCTAAACAACAACAAAAATAACAAAGCTCCTACAACTTTTTTTTTGGTCCTTTTCACCGGAAAGAATGTTTCTTCAATATATTGTGACCTCTAAGGAGCTTTGATTTGTGTCTTGGGGGTTTATAGCCACGGGTTTGTGACATGGTCGTTTTGGGTCTGTAGCGAGACAAGACGTGCAGGGGGCCGCACAATGGGATGCACTCACTATGCACCATGCACTACCACACACATGCATGCTAGCCGCCTACTGCCCCGCCATCCCTATCCCACCTAGGCATTGTGATCTGCCATCCACACAGGCTGAACGAGCAGTGTGGTTCTCGGACCCCTTGGCACATTTCACTAGAGTGGTGCGTACACCCTGCACGGGTCTTTTGGCCGCGGCGGTTGTGCACATGCCGGGGGAGGGGCGCATAGCAGTGGTGTGGTCGTATCCCCCACCTGGAGGAGCGCGCGGGGATACACAAAGACCTGAACAAAATCGTGGTGCAATACCCACGGCAATTGTTTGGAGGGGGTTTCAATGCACCTTTCTAGCCTGTGGCTATGGTGAAGTTAGCACGATAGCGGGGAAGTGTTGGCAGTAAGTTGTGCGGTGGCCGGCGTCCACGGTTTGCGGCCGAGAGAGAGGCACATTGTGCACAAAAAGTGCTGTGTATCGCCACTGCGCTGCATTGCCGTATGACGTAAAAAAATGCGAATGTCTGTGGGTTCTTTGCGCCAGGAATACAGATTTCACCGGCTGCGTCCCAAGAAACCATCTTGTGTACGCCGCCATTGTGCGATTTGAAAGACTAGCTCTACACCCGGCTAGGTCCATAGTTTGGCCTCATGATCGAAGATGTGGCTAATAGCCGTAGGGACGCCTGGTGGGATTGCTTTGACGTTTGGTTCTCCCCAAACATACGGCGGCGACTCGGTGTTTGTTGAATTGATCCACTTCTTCGTGTACCGAGTGCCTACGGACTCTAAGACGCTAGGCATGAGGGTAGCTGCTTTGCACAAACTTGACAATGCTCGGGAGTGATGTATCACCTGTCCTCACATTGCCCCTCCAGCTTTGTGGGGATTAAGGAGCATCCGGTCGCCTTGCCAATGGGTCACTCGGAACCTTGAGGTGGTACAAGGCATCATCCGCAGTGGCAATGTTAGTCCTTCAATGCTCTCTTGGTTGCTAGGAGTCAGGCAATATGGGATCAATCATCTAGGGTACGTCACTCCATGCCCAGGCATGCCCCTCGATTGATAGAAAAGAGAAGTAGGAGGCAGCGGCCCAAGGTCCAACAATGAAGAGCCCGACACGGAAGGAGGCAGATATGGGATAGTGGGTAGGATTTTGCAAGACGCGGCGGGGCAAACTGGGCCTTCTTAGGGCGCAAACCTCAACATAGAACCGCCAGTCCCCACTCCGTGCTGCGTTGAATAGTGGACATTGCAATAGGTGATGAGGCATAGGGGCTCTTCGACCCTGTGGAGGCTTTAGGCATCATACCTTGCCGCAAAAGCCGCGATCATGGCACCACCAAGAGAGTCACAGGTGGTTCTGCATCAATTGAATGAGGGCATTTTGTTGGTAAGGCTTGACCTTGCATTTCCAAAGTAGAGAAGCCCAACCACGTGTGACAACTCCCGGCCGTTAACAAGGTTGATCCCATTCTTTGCAATCTTTAGTTCATGCCGCCAGAAAACAGGACTAAATTTTAGTGTGAGGCAAGGAGTTTAGACGCGTGTTGCCATATCATTTTGATGGTGTCCTGTATTGGTTTTAGAACCACGGTTGTGAGTCCTTTGCTTGAAATGCCGAGTGATCCAATACGATTAGCTATACGACTGTATTTGCAAACAGGACATTTGCATTACTCACCCCATGTAAATGTTGTGTCGGACAATGTTGTCGCAACTGTGCCTAATGGTTGATTTTCATTCAACCATTGAACTAAGGGACCAACTACCAATGCAAGACACCATCAAACGATATGGCATCACACGTTGAGAATCTAGACACAAAAAGGAAACACATCCAATGCTTGTCATTTGCTAAACTAGGGGAGGGGAATTCATATCCAAAGGCAATGTTCATCCTCTGGACACACAACTTGTTGATACATCATGTGCACGCAAAAAGAAAGACCGTAGCTAGGAAGGCATTATGGGGTGGGACGGTTTTCACGTTGCAAGGGAGGTGGACGATATAGCCCCGAGCCGTATGCCCGTTACCAAAGCGGTTGCAACACCTATATAGTTGTCGACCGGTGGAACCAGTCCCCGTCCAACAACCCGGCGATGCTAGACTACAATGGATGCCGATTGCGGTGGATGGTACATCACGCCATGAGTCGTTGTACGTCCATTGCAAGTTTGGGGGAACGAGCAACCCCGATCAACTTGCTAGCTGGTGGTTACTAGCTTGCCCCCCCCCCCCCCCGCAGAAAAAATACTCAATTGCCAGGCCCCCAAAAGTCCTACCCAGACTGACGCCAGGGCCCCAGAGGTGGCCTCAACCCAAAGTTTGGCACAAAAATGCAAAATGCCATTTTTGAAGGCAACATGTTGAGTGGCTTTAGAAAAGTACCAATTTGCCATGTTTTTGGTGGCGTTGTGAGGGGGTTTCGGTGGCCATTTTCATTCGTCAAAAACTGTGTTGGCGCCTTTCGCACCAGAGTTCACAATCACAAAACAATGGTCTTGTCCATTGAGCCCTTCCCCCCCCCCCCCCCCACCCCCCAAAGTTGAAAACTTGCCACACCATGACAATCCCAGGATAGCGCGAATAGGTTGTTGTCACATGCTAAGGTACCCATGCATACGTTACCGTCGATCTGTTTCGTGCAAGGACAAATACAATCCCCTGAGAAGGCACATAGACAACAATCGTGGTCAATCATCGTGCTCATCTTGTGTCTCACCATTACCAGCACAAACACAACCAAAATGCGCGCATGAGGAAGCATTCTTATCACAAGCTGAGCTTACTCGCAAACTCAATGAAGAGGCTTTGCGCCTTGGCATCGCAGATCTAGTATCCGACAGGGTTTAGGGTGTCGTTTGCAAAAAATTGATGGTTGGGGAGGTTGATCAAATAGTTGAGCAAATCCGAATGTATGCAAGTACGAGGAACTTCAATGTAGCATTGAGGCATTGAGGCAAGCAGGGCTTTCGGTAGAGCAATAAAAGATATCACCTATCTCATACATCCAAATTTCGAACCAAAACACTTTCATTTCCTCGCCCTCTGTGCCAATGTTCATGAGCCATGCACCAACCTGCCATTATGGTCTTGGATGTGCACAACACACACTAAACCATCCCCATCCGTCGAACCGGGAAAGTGGTGCAGCTCCCTGTAATATGTTTGTGTACTACAACTACGCCCTAATGCCGCTCCACATCCCCTTCGTCTGATACCTTTCTTCCAGCACCATCATTGCATGCCAACTCACGCGTTACACCGAGTTGCTGTCTTTTGCAATGTGATTGGCGTGGGGAGCATAATATGTTAGCATTGCTTGCCTCCCCTCCCGAAACTTGCACCTCCTTGTGTATTGTCCCCTCTCATGGCCCCCAATCCTCCATCACCTTGCTCTTCACCTTTAAATCCATGTTGAGTGTGGAGTTGCGGTCCTATCCATGAAGTCCAACCTTGGTCTACCCCTTGTTGGTAGTAGCAAATCGTGCAGCAATAGTGCGGAATATACCATGTATTGTGGTCCACAACCTTTTGAAGGAAAAGTACCACAAAGTAAACAAGAAAAGATTTCAGTTGACCGTATCTCCCAGGCCTCATAAGAAGCCCCTTCACTGTTTAGCCAAGATATGGCCAATGGAACGGGGTTCCGACAAAAAAGGGCCGCTTTATTGAAGGGTTGTTGGTGGAGCGAACAATGGTCTTTTTCGTAGTGTAAAGAAACGATGTGGGGACCACTACAACGGTCACCAAGCACCCTTCCCAAAGAGCAAACACAAGGCACGTTGTTGTAGGGGCGAGTAGTGGGAGGCTACGTGTGGCACACTATGGGCACCGACATTCTTTTATCTACGTTCACCCCATTTTTCTCTCATGAGGCTATGCCTTTTAAACCTCAAGATTGTATTGAGAGGCTGAAGATTTAGTTCTTACCGAGGTTCAAAGACTGTTAGGCCGCCTTGTACTCACTCTTCTCACACATCATGTGGGGCTCCAACTTCTTGCCCTCCACCTCCCTCAAGATAGTGTGCCGCCTCCTCCAACGCCGAGTAATGGCGGTCTCCACGGGGCCAATTGCCTCCCCTCTCCTTGCACATCCACAGCCATGGTGTAAGTTACAACTGCGGTGTGCCTCATACCTCTCCACGCGCAGTGGCACCAAACAGTTCATCTCGGCCCCCTGTTGTGTTGCAACACCCGCCGGGCAATGGAAGATGTGCCGCCCCAAAGTAGGTACCTCGAGTCCTACCTCAAAGCGATTGACGTCGATTGCTGTGTCGACGAAAATACGGATGCAACCCTACTGCCCCAAGAAGACTCTTGCAGCTCAAGGTGAGGCACATGGATTGTGCCGCAACCCTCTGAAGACCGGCAAAGGCTTGTAAAGCCTTGTAACCACAACAAAAACCCATGCCCACTTCCATTCACCCTCAAACCAGTGCACTTTCAAGGAAGTTTCAATAGTGCCGTGTAGGCCTACAAGCCTACACAATTGTGCCACACAAATACCTTCTTCGCAAAGGTGGCAATCGCTTGCTTCTACAGCGCTATGCGTCCATCGCAAGAACCGAACTATGCTGCCATTTTTGAAGCACTGCTGCTCCTATATTTGGGAAAAGGAAGGAAGAAATCCATAGTTACATTCAAATATCCGGCTTGTCAACTTGCAACTAGCAGCTGAAACACAGCCAAAGAAAAACTGATCCAAAGCACCCTGAAGATGTAGGTGTACCAAGTCATCACACTCACACGGACATGCCTTGGCATCTAGTGAGGTACCCGAGATGTTTGATCTCATATCCTCTATCTTCACATGGATTTAGCATGTATTGGCCCTCTAGCTGTGTGGTGATTAAGGAGCATCCACCTTAGGTCAAGTGTATTGCATGTTTGTTTCCTTGTAGCACATGTCCATAGATTGCCTGGTGTGTGGATGCTGGATACATTAAACATTGGCGGGAACTGCCTGCGCGGGGGCAAAACTGACCATGATTGTGCCAATGTACATCATTGTAGCATCGTTTGCCCCACCTTACTTGCATGTACACTTAGAAATGGGCACCTTGAGCTCGGCATATGGTGGTAAATTTTCAGGGTGCCTGCTCCAAGATGTCATGTTTTGCTGCTCATCTCCTCAAACCCACTATTTCCTTCACCATAGACCTCAGTTTTGGGGATAGGGTGTTCTATACCCGCTCCAATGGGAGGTGAGTTCGTGGCACAGTGGTTGGGATTTCATTAGAAGGAGGTGTTCACTAGCATTATATTCAAGTTGAAGTTGAGGTAGTGAATCGACAATGCAAAATGCAGTCCCATCTCGTTTGCCATTTAAATTGCCAATTTGCCGCCTCACAGCTCGCAAAGGTCTTTACCGCCGACAGAACAACGGGGAAGGAGTCCCTCCAAATGTGATACAGCGGAGAGTGGTGCGTGACATTTTGCTTGGGTCCCATCAGTTTTTGCATGTTAGCACACACTTTCTTTTGCATTTTTCACGATTCATGGTGGGAAGACAAAAGCATTATCAACCTTATGGCCCATGGGTGCACATTTCTGCCTCCATTTGGAGAGAGGAACCAACCGGTTGATGGCGAAGATGATGATACCTATCTAGCCGGCCTTTGGGACACCTCGTCCTGCACACCAACCATAGTACGTTGTATGGCAGATGCCTTGGCTGTGTACACCTAGTACGGGGATTGCTTCCGACACGATACCCACTATGCACTCGACGCAATGCACTTGCACATTGGATTGCACATTGATCTACGCCTTATTGCTGCTACCACCCTGTTCCACACATACTTGTCCTTCCACCATACTCTAGCATGATATTCACACCCCTTGCCATTTGTAGCGTGGTTCAACAGCGGTGAGGCCAAGCACCAAACCCGGGAGGTTGATGGTGGGGGCAGCATAGACCTCGAACTTGGCTTCCTACTTGTTGCACCCTTCAGGGGGTTTTCAGGGGGTTTTCAGGGGGTTATTATGGTAATTCTCCCGTGATCACCCTTAAAACCACCCACCTACAGAAGCGTGCATGCTCAACTCGAAAAAAAGAAATTCAACCGTGACATGTTCTCAAATTGATGTTCTGTCACAACAAATATATTGTTATCAGTATATTTGGGTTCGCCGCATTGAAGAACACTGGCATGAAACGCACGGAAAAAAAGTAGTTGCTACTCAAGAACATCCGTACCACAGGGAGCGCATCGTACGCGGTGCGTGCGCTGCGCGAAAAGTCGGCTGTTTCTCGCCCAAGCAGAGGCACATTTTCCAAATTCTGACCCGCCGCCGTTGACCATTCGTAAGGGTGGAGAGCAGCAGCATGAGGTGTATCAAAAAGAATTTCGGACAGCCCATCTGAATTTTTGGGACAAGGAAAAGCCGCAATACCCGGTTTTTCACAGTTTTGAATTGATCATTGATACTTCTGTAGGTGGGCGGATTTTAGGGTTGTTCCCGGGATAAACACCGTACTAATCGGCGCTTTGCAAAAACGCCCCCACAGTTACACATGCAACCGGCAAATGAAAGGTCGCATGTAGAGCATTCTGATGTGTCCCTTTTACTACAAACTTGGCCTGAGGAACCAAAGTACGGACCCACCTGACTGCCATGGAAACTGTGTTCTTATGCATGTCCCACAATATGACATATTCGATGTAAAACACAGAAGGCATTGGGAACATGCGGATGGCCCAAGTTTCCCTTTTCTCGACCCCCCAATCAGCAATGTAGTCCAGATGACATTGGATTCGGAGCTATGATTGTATGGGGGGTCAGCCTTGTAGTTCGCGAAAGCTTTGGCCGGCTGCAGCCTGCGCTCTTGTGCTCTGGCACCAACAGACGTTGCATGGCCCCACGGCAGGCACTGAATCCATTCAGCCCTTGCCGCTGCCCTCGCCCATGATCCCCATGAACCATGCCCTCCCCGATCTGGCATATGTCACCCAACCTGCCGCGCCGGCCGCCGTGGTTTATGACCCCAGGATGCCTCAGTCTCCCACTACGCTGTCCTGTCCCCCGTTGCCGGATGACTGGCGGCACTGCATCAGCAGCATTGGCAAGCACTGCTGTTGGCAACTCGGTGCCGCCTCGGCCACCTTCATGCACCCAGTCACAGGGCAGGAGTGTCTTGCAGTGCCAACAGGGCCTGGCCCCCCACATGAGCAATCCACACCAGCGACCACACACCCTGGTATGCTGCCAGGGCGGCTGGGACGGGCCGCACGGTGTCAGGGGCTTCTGTTTTTTTTTTTTGCCCCCTTTCCGTCGACCCAGGGCCCAAGACTACCAGGGGGGAGGGGAGGGAGGGGACAAAGGTCTGCCGCCTTTGGGGGGGGTGTGGCTCCCTGACTAGCCCCCACGCACACCGCGCTGGGGTATGCAGGCTTCTGAATGAGCTCCCTAGCAGGCCGGCCATCCAAGAAATGTGTGCCGGTGATTGAAACGACCATTGCGACTGTTGTGCCCCCCCCCCCCTTTGTCCTAGCTACGCCCTTGTCCAGGCTGCAGTAGGTGTAGGGACCGTATTAATTTGGGACCTAATTTAATTCAGTACAAATGTAGTGCGGCCACATCAGACATGGGTTTGGTGACGAATTAGCCAGTTACATAGGGTCATGGACACATTTGTTGTGAGTGTTTGCCCACCTGAACCCACATAACTCCGATTTTGGGTATATTTCTGCCCCATATCCCCCCCATGCGCTAACTCACGTGTGTGCCGGTAGTTGTATGTGTTGCGCGCAAGCTACGCCTAGTGGACGGTCCGTCCGTTAGCCCACAACCCCCGCCGGTTACCCCACAACCGCGGTCGGTCACACCACGGCCCATAAAAAAAAAGCGCCGTGGCCTGGCACTCAACTGCCCAAGCTGGCTCAATACGGCCGTCATTAGCCTCCAAGTGAGGCCAACTTAAGAGACCACTATGCTCTCTCTTTGTGCCTCAACAGTGAGCTCACTTGCGGACCGCCCAACTCTTTGTTTTGTTTTTGAATTCAAAACCGTCCCATGTAACTGCGCAGGCTGATGTGGACACCCCAGAGTCCTCTGTATTTTCCCTCTCCAAGTCCATTCCATGCCGCGTCCTACAAGGCAGCATAGAGGCCCCATGCTGTGTCCTATGCTCTGGCGAGGTTCAAGACATTCCCCGGATTTCCGCAGGCCCTGGCATGCCTGCGCTTGAAGGGGAGGGAGGCTGAAGGGGGTCTCAAAAGCCCTTGTAAAAGCGGCCGGGGAGGGCTTTTGGCGGGTGCAGAGCGGTTGGGGACGGACGATGCGGCTGGGGCAACGCTAGCTATGACTTCTAAGGCGTTTAGAGGTTACCTTCTCCCCCCCTCCCCCCCAGGGCTGTCTTTAAGAAGCCACATTTTTTTTTCTTAGTACAGCCCTAAAGCATAGTCCCCAGGGACCACCAACCGCCAACTGCCAACCGCCACCAACCGCCAACCGCTGCCAACTCCCAACCCCCAACCACCAACCGCCAACCACCAACCGCCACCGACCGCCAACCACCAACGGCCACCAACCACCAACCACCAACCTTTGAAGTAGAGAAGGTCCCATGACCATGAAGCAGAGAGCGTCCCCGTGAACCATCGTTTCTGCTGGCGTTAAGAAGGTCCTGTTTTTCCCCTTGAGGACAGCCACAGCAAACACACCGGCGCTCGACGGAGTCTACACACGGGGCTATTCCAGGCCTTGATGATGATTCAATTACCCCGAGTACAGTGCGCCCCTCTCTTGGGAGGGTGTGCAAAGCAGAAATTGGGCTGGAGCCGGGGAAGAAAAAGGTATTCTTGATGTGGTTGCCCCCTCGGACCCTGTGTGGGATTCCGGGCGCGTTCTACAGGGCCACGGACGCGCGGAACGCACCGGACAAAGCCACCCCCCGGAGGAGCACTGCGTGACGTCTGTTGCGCCGGATGCTCCCTGCCCCCCCCTCCCCCCCCGGACTGAGCCGGGCGGTCCTGCGGGATGAGGGCCGTGTGGCGCTCGACCAGCGTCGCCGGCACAAATGTAGTGTTGTGGGGAAGGGGGAAGTACGTGGGGCGGGGGGGTTGGCGCATTGGGCGGGGGTTGGCAGGCGCCCGAGCGACAGGAGCGCCGCCAGCGCGTCCAACGCCAGCACCGGGGGACGGGCGGCCTCCGTCAGGGGCCAGGGCTGACGGCCTCAGGCCAACGGGACGGCGCACGTGGGCGTGCAGGGGGCGGCAAGAGGCCTGGCGACGCATCGACCGCCACTTCGCAGAGCCCTCCCCTGCGGAGGTGGCACGTGTGGCGGGGGCGCGGGGGCGCTTGCGGCGGCGCTGAGGGGCACACGATGGCGGTGACCGTGGGGTGACCCAACGTCGTGTCCTGCCGATCGCTGTGCCTTGTAGGCCACGTGACCGGGGGTGGGGCGCCGCTCCTTGACCCCGCCCTATCCCACATATTGGCCACGACCGCGACGGACGCGACGCCGGGGGCCAAGACCGAAAGGCTGCGGTCGCTGAAGCCGTTCATCCTCGACACCTCCATCGCCGCGAGCACGTTCCTCCGGCCGGCGTCGGAGGTTCCCGCCATCAAACAAAAGGTGGTCGAGTTCCTCGAGGGCTCGGGGGTGCATCACGTCGCCGTCGCGGTGTTCACTCCCCAGCGCTGCGTCGATGCGTGGCTCGAGCGCCGGGGCCGCCACGCGGGGCCCCCCCAAAGGCTGTTCGCGGTGCTGGAGATGCCCGACGTCGTCGCGGAGGGGGTGACCGCCGCCCTGCCCCCGTTTTGGATGTCGACCCCCTCGACGGTGCGGCGGTGCGGCATCGGCAACTGCGTCATCGAGATGGACGTCCTGCGCCACTTCGGGGGCCCCGGGCCGCTCCGCGGGGAGCACGCCCCCGCGGTGGCCGTGCAGGCGTGGCTGCGGCTGGCGCGGTCCCTCTCGAAGGACGCGCAGGTGTTCGTCCAGTACAACGACGGGCTGGACGCCTGGCAAACGGACGCGGGAAGGCGGCGGCTGCTGCAGGCGACGGGGCTCCTGGCGGGGCTGGCGCCGGCGCCCGCGGGGCTGATCATCCGGGACGCGAGGGGCGAGGGGTGGCCGGAGGAGTTCGGGCACATGGCGCGCGCGCTGCGCGCCGTCATGGCCGCCGGGGGCTGGGCCGCGGGGCACCTCCTGCTCAACGCCGGCAAGGGCTACGGCCTGGCGCAGGCCGGCGTGTTCGAGGCGCTGGCCTCCGGCTTCACGGGGCTGTGCGCGTGCGCGTCGGAGGACCGGTGCCGGGCCGGGCCCGGGCAGGCGTCGTACCTGATGGCCCTCACGAACCTCGTCCGGCTGGGCAACCCCCACGTCGCGGGCCTGTTCGACCTGCCCCGCCTCTGCGACCTGGCGGTCGCGGTGGCGGCGCTGAGCGGGACCCCGTGCAGCCCCAACCAGGAGCTCTACGGGCCCCGCGCCCACGACCTGTTCTTCGACCCGGCCGCGGCCATGGGGCTGGGCGCCTTCGACGCCCCCGGCCTCTTGGGGCGGGCGCGCAGCACCCGCATCAGCACGTTCACGACCCCCGGGATGTTCCGCGCGGGGCTGGACGAGGTGTTCGGGCGGCGCGACTGGAACCCGGTCGTCGTGGAGGCGATGCGGGTGGAGCTGCACGAGGACCTGGTGAACGGCAAGAAGCTGACGTACCAGACCCCGAGCGGGCTGTTCGACCTGTACGACCGCGCCGGGGGCACCGACTTCCTGGAGGACATGGCCGCGGTGGTGGCGGCGGCGACGGCCCAGCTCCGGCGGCACCGGCTGATGAAGGCCCTGCGGCGGAAGTTCGACGAGTGCGGGCGGGCCGGGGACGGGGCGGCGCGCGGCGACGTCGTTAGCAAGCGGGCCTTCTTCGAGGGCTTCCTGGCGGGCCGCCCGCCCCCGTTCGAGGCCCCCGAGGTCCAGGCCGCGCTCGCGCTGATGGACTTCGACGAAAGCGGGTCTGTGGATTGGGCGGAGGTCGCTCTGCGGGGCGTGTGGGTCCTGGAGCAGTTCCCGGCGATCAAAGCCCTGGGCACGTTCCATGAGTTCCTGGAGGCCATGATCGACCACCTTCTCGAGGAGGCGGAGGAGGCCGCCGCCAACAAGGCGCAAAGGGGGAGGTCGGAGGTCAGGTTCGAGATGTTTGTGAAGGAGGCCGCGCGCGCGCACGGCGGCGGGACGGGCTGCCCGGGGCCGCGCAGGACAGCGTGAAGGGATGGCGGGCCGCAACGGGGAGCCCCCGGCATCGTGGGTGTCGGGGTGGCGCGCGGCCGTTGTGCAGCGCGTCGGCCACGGGCGTGGCTCGGGTTGTTGAGCGGCAGTGCCGCGGGAGTACCTTCGCAAGAGGCATACGTTGTAGACCTCTCCGCATGATCTCAGCACCAACGCGGAGCAAATTGGCGGTTGTGTGATTGTTGTTGGACGTTTCGTTCCAATCCGCAAAATCCGTTCGTCCTCTTGGGGGTGGGAGGTTTGGGACAAAGCCCTCAGATGTGTGTGTGTGTGTGTGTGTGTTTGTGTGTGTGTGTGTGTGTGTGTGTGTGTGTGTGTGTGTGTGTGTGTGTATGCGCGCGCGCGCATCCTGTACTGCGGGACGTCAGCCATCTCTTTTCCTACAGGATCCCCTTATATTGTCAGGGTAGGTGAGCAGGATCAGGTTCGGGATCTGGATTATGAGTATTATGGGTCCAGGTGTCCTTTTTGCATGACAGTGGGGCTGCCGTGGGCAGCACGCAAGGAGCTGGCTCCGCTGGCGCTTATCTGAAGATATCGAGTTCTTCAACACGACTTCAGGTCTGCATTGCCTGTGCCAGTGCCAGTGCAGAGGCTCTGGAGCCGACGCCAGAGCCAGAGCCAGCGGCAGTGCATCAATTTATTTGGTTTTCTTTGTCTTTATTTGTTTTCAGCCTGAAGGAGCTGCACTGAGCAACACTGATGAGCAGCGGACAGATTGCAGGCTGTTGTTGTTGGAATCAGTGCAGGGTGTTTGCGGAGAGCCAGGCAGGGAACGGGGACCGGCAGGAAAAATGAAATAATGAAAAAAAAATAATTTTTTTTTATTCACGATCCAGCAGCCTGCAGCCCAGAAGGCAGTAGTAGAGGAGACTAGCCGAGCTTGCGAGAGGTGGGGGCGTCTGGTGAGACCGTTTACCACTAAAATTCAGCATGCATACAAGTTGGGGTGGGGGGGGGGGTGCATTAATTAAGAGGTGGAGCCCATGGTGGAGACCAGCGCGGGGTTCAGGCCAGCTCTGCTGCCTACTAGGCGTGGGAGGGGGATCCCTGTGGCTGGTGGTGGGGTGATCGGGGGTGGGTCTGATAATGGCCCACCTCTTGAACACAATGACCTACCGCGACGTCCAGTGGTAGGCTCAGACTAAGGCCTGGCGCGTCCGCAAGCATGAAGCATGAAGCATGTGTGTGTGTGTGTGTGTGTGTGTGTGTGTGTGTGTGTGTGTGTGTGTGTGTGTGTGTGTGTGTGTGTGTCTGTGTGTGTGTGTGTGTGCGTGTGTGTCTGTGTGTGTATGTGTGTGTGTGTGTGTGTGTGTGTGTGTGTGTGCGGGGCAGATTACGATTTCGGGGCAGATTACGATTTCTAGGCAGATTACGATTTCTAGGCAGATTACGATTTCTAGGCAGATTACGATTTCTAGACAGATTCCGATTTCTAGGCCGGTTACGATTTCGGGGCAGATTACGATTTCTAGGCCGGTTACGATTTCGTGGCAGATTACGATTTCTAGGCCGGTTACGATTTCGGGGCAGATTACGATTTCGGGGCACATTAATATTTCTAGGCAGATTACAACTTCGGGGCAAATTACGAAGTCGGGGCACATTACAATTTCTAGGCAGATTACGATTTCTAGGCAGATTACGAATTCTAGGCAGAATACGATTTCGAGGCATTTCCCGACTTCGGGGCAGATTACGATGCCGGGGCAGATTACGATTTCTAGGCAAACTACGATTTCCCGGCAGTTTACGACTTCGGGGTAGATTCTGATGTCGGGGCAGATTACAATTTCGGGGCAGAGTACGATTTCTCGGCAGATTACGATTTCGGGGCAGATTACGATTTCTAGGCAGGTGACGATTTCGGGGCAGATTACGATTTAGGGGTAGATCACAATGTCCGGGAAGATTGATATTTCGAGGCGGATTACCATTTCGGGGCAGATTAGGAATTCGGGGCAGAATACAATTTCTAGGCCAGTTACGATTTCGGGGCAGATTACAATTTCGGGGCACATTCATTTCTCTCGGCAGATGACAACTTCGGCGCAAATTACGAAGTCGGGGCAGATTACAATTTCTAGGCAGATTACGATTTCTAGGCAGATTACGATTTCTAGGCAGAATACGAGTGCGAGGCCGTTTCCGTCTTCGGGGCAGATTACGATGTCGGGGCAGATTACGATTTCTAGGCAAACTACAATTTCCAGGCAGTTTACGACTTCGGGGTAGATTCTGATGCCGGGGCATATTACGATTTCGGGGCAGAGTACGATTTCTAGGCAGATTACGATTTCGGGGCCGATTACGATTTCGGGGCAGATTACGATTTCGGGGCAGATTACGATTTAGGGGTAGATCACAATGTCCGGGAAGATTGATATTTCTAGGCGGATCACCATTTCGGGGCAGATTAGGATCTCGGGGCAGATTACAATTTCTAGGCCGGTTACGATTTCGGGTGGTGGGAGATGGCCGCTCCTGACAGGAGCCGCCCCTGGCTCCTGCTCCTGAGGAGCACCGACCCTGGCTCCTGAGGAGCTCCGACCCTGGGGTGCTCCTCAGGAGCACCGACCCTGGCTCCTGAGGAGCACCGACCCTGAGGGGGCTCTTGAGGAGCACCGACCCTGGCTCCTCAGGAGCCAAAGCTCCTGAGGAGCACCGACCCTGACTCCTGAGGAGCCAAAACAGAAAAAGGTTGTTTTTTCACTTTTAGCTGAGTACTTTGCATATTTTCTACAAAGGGTGCCCACTGTGGCCGCAAAGTTATCAACAACTTGGATAAAAGTCGCATTTTTGGACTCTTACAGGCTTTCCTAATGTCTACATCATTGATCCTGAAGAACACCACCTCTGCTCCTTGGGAACGATTTTGCTTCCGAACAAAAGCGGCCCCCAGGAACCAAAACAAAAAGACTTATTCCCAATTTTTGATTACTTATGTGTACTTTTTCGTACACGGTGCCCATCGTGCATGCAAGATTGCCAACAAGGCAGATCAAAGTTGCATTTTTGTTAGCTTTGGAGGTTCAACTAGAGGTTTTCTCCAAAAATTTTTCAGTGAACCAAGTCGTTTGTTTGAATCACTGATCTTGGGAAGAACCACTATTGCTCCTGAAGAGCAATTTTGCTCCGGAGGAGCACCGTCCGTGTCTTTCGAGGAGCTAAAACAAACCTAAGTGCTTTTCACTTTGTGCTTGTTGTTTCGCATCATTTCAACATCCGCTCCCCAAATGCTGTTGACGAAGCTGCAGTGCTGAAACTGTGACCATCGTTGTCTTAGATTTCAAGGGTCGAGTGACGGCTTGGGACCAGTTATTTACCCAGCAATCTGGTCATCCCGTTGTCAACCATTGGTCACCAACGACTTACAACTAATCGTGGACAGGCGTAATTTGGAACACGGCGAAAGCTTCTAATGATGGACGAGTGAGTTGGATGTACGAATGAACATTTGTGTATGGTTCAGCTTTGAATGGGGACGACAGTTCATTTTCTCCTGCTGCCTGAATCAGGGCGCTTCGCAACATACAAATCGCGATACCCTGTTTTGGTGTGTTCTGGTTCAACAGCCTTTTTTTTTCCTTTTCTAAGCTCGTGAGAGGTCGTTTCCAAAGTAGGAAATATCAGCGTAATCAATTATGGCGCATACGCTGGGGAAAACGAACATATGAAATTTCATGACGACCATTCCACTTCTAAATGCATACATCATGGAAGACACCATACATAGACCATAGTTGACTGTCAAATTTCGATTTTTTTTCCCGAACCCCTTCCTCCTGCGGAGCAATGCCAACCTTTGACCCTAGCTCCTGAGGAGCCACGCCCCTAGTTCTTGAGGAGCAATGACCCTGGCTCCTTAGGAGCAAAATGCTTAACAAGACAACCGCCGCTCCTGAGAATCGCCGACCCTGGAGGTGGTACAGGGTAGGTGCTCCTGAGGAGCATTTATCAGGGTCGGTGCTCCTGAGGAGCAGCACCAGGGTCGGTGCTCCTCAGGAGCCAGGGTCGGTGCTCCCGAGGAGCTGGCTCCTCAGGAGCAGGGTCGGTGATTCTCAGGAGCGGCCATCTCCCACCTACCGCGTTCTAGGGCGTGGTGCGGAACCCCTAGTTAGAACGCAATTTCTGGAACACCCACCTAGCCTCATTTTTGGGGCAAACCACCTAAAAAAATGGATTCAGCACCCTCAAAAACCCCCCATCCCCTTTCTTTCCCCACATAACCCTCATCGTAGGGGTGCTTTTTGGGGGGGGGGTCAAAGAGTTAGAACAGAGTTAGAATAGAGTTAGAACGCAGTTAGAGCACCTTGCTCTAACTAGTTATCGCGCTAGTTATCGCGCGATAACTCAGTTATCGCGCAGTTATCGCGTGTAGTTATCGCGCACCCCTCCTCCATCCCTCACTAGGACAAACAACACAAAACACTTGGCACAAAGCATGTATCGTTTTTTTTCATACAAAGTCATCAATGTCTGAGGCCTTGGCTGCCTCCAGTCCCAAAAGCCCTTGGCATTTGCATTCGGGGAGAGAATAGGCGATAATCTGAGAATTTTCGGTTGAGAATAGGAATGGCCGGGACGCCCCCCCCCTCCCTCCCTCCCTCCAACACAGGTCGGTAGCCCCACACTCCCTCCTGCACCCGTGTACCCCCGTAGCAAAAGACACAAGCACCAGATAAAGACCAGCATCCTCAACACACTGCATCTCCTTTCGAAAATCTGTAACCTTCTTGTCATTCCTACTCAAACACCAATACATTTCCAAGTTGTCCTCAATTTTACGAGCTGTGTCATACATTTCCTGTAATGCAATGAGGTCACACTTTGGAACCTTACAACGAGTCAGCCAACTAGATTTACGGATTGCAGTAGTGGCTACAATGTCCAACTTGGTCTTCATAGACTAGCAAACCAAGTCACGGAGATGGTCTTCATAGTGTGAAAATTGGCGCCAAATCGGCGCTACGCAAAAAAAGTACGAAAAAACAACTTTTTCCAAAACCAGCCAAAACAGGTCGGAAGCGCAGGGCAATACAACACTGTCGACGGGCCTATTGATTCGTCGTCTTACAAGCAAGCAAACACGCAGCAGAAAAGAACAAGGTTCCAGCCACAGAGGGTCGTTTTTGGGTTTCCGGCAGTCCCGATGACGGACTTGCCGGAATCGCCGGAGCCCCCCCCCCCCCCAAAGTTCTCAGATTGTCGCTCATTCTACCCCCTTCACGGTAGGCTAAATTGTTGTGATGGTTGAATGGAAATTGTGGATAATCTACTGTTTTATTCCTGATTGTCGCTCTCGGGAAAATGCGAAAATAGGAATAAAAGCGCTTCACAATTTACCAGTGCGAAATTAGGAATATTGTTCGGGCCCCAGATTTTGAGCGCTAGAGTGAAGAAGCGCTAAAGCTCGATATGCTCGCAGTGGGATGTAATGCATAAGCCATAGGAGTGATCTAGCCATTTAGCTTTTTGTATGACACGTGATACATTCTGGTTGATTGAAAAACGCTATCACTTGCTCACAGTTTATGGGCGCAAGCCACTTTTGTTCATGCTCCGCTTGCCGTGCCATTGACGAGATCTTCCAGTCTGCGTGTCATTGTCTAGAACTCCCTGTAGTATCACACGTTTGACGGAGTAACACCGTCATACTACCTCAACTCCTTCAAGGCCACGACAAGTCTCGCCGCCTTCGTGTACTATTTACTATTTTTGGTCCTCACTCGTTTGGTGAACGACACAATGCCTGGAAAAGGTGACCACGCTTCGAAGAAATATGAGCCTACGGCGGACACGGTTTGCGGGTTTTGCGAGGGTAAAGGGCACTTCATGTATCAATGCCCGGAGAGAGCAAAGCGTTGCAAAGACGTGAATTCCGACGGCACGTACAAGAAGCGCCAAACTTGCTTTAACTGTTTGGGACCGCACAAATTGGCACATTGCACACAAGACCTCTATTGGTGGCGCATATCCAAAAATGAGAAAAAGTTTTTTGAGGCACTTGACAACGGCACGGAATTTGTTGGCATCGCCGCGTCGCCTACCCAGCCTCCATCTATGCCTCCGCCCGCCCCAATTACACCGTCCAAGTTTGATATCCATGTACGTGCAAAAACCCAATGGACCGATTCACGCTTGACTAGCTTTAAGCAAGATTTCGAAACTCAAGAGTATCAAAACACATTTGATGACCACGTCTTGATTGTTCATGGTGTACCGGAAAAGGCGGTTGGCAAATTGATGTGCCAAATTCGTGATGGCAAAGATGCGGATGGGGAATCATGGGATGATGTATCACGAAAAGCCATCCAAGTTGCTACCACTCCTTTTGTTGACGCCTCGTCTACCTCGAGCTCTTTTGATCAAAGGACCGAGGACCGATTCAAGGCTATCGAAAGCACCCAAGAGGAATTGAAAGGCCAAGTCTCGGACATCCGTTCGTCGGTTACAAGTTTGGAGAGGAAAATTGACACGAATCAACAATCCGTGAACTCAAAATTGGACATGTTAATCAATAACATGACCGGTTCACCCGCAGGTCCGCCCGTCACCCCGAGCAAGGATAAGCACAACACCGCCGGTAAAGCGACGGATTCATCGGCTTCATCGAGATCCCGAGACCGTATGTCCGTTGATGAGAACACTAACGAAACACCTGCCCATTTGACTATCAACACCGGTGACAAGGCATGGGCCGTTTGGGGTGTGGGTTCCACGTGCCATATGGATGAAGTCCAAGTGTGTTCGTACGGCGAGGAGCGGGATGTCCCGGGCTACCTTGTACAACTATGCAAGCAAGGCACTTGTGTGGGCACACCATTCTTTGTAGAGTCTGGACATGTTTGCACTGATAGAGAGAGTGCGGTACCTATCTTTGAACGTTCACGTGGCGCGAAGCGCCAAACACGTGGAAGTAGCCGTCAACCCCGTTGATATGAATTCGGAACCCGATTTGGATTTGGACTTCACTCTCCGTGAATCCCGAACCCGCACTAGACATGTGCGTCCGCCGCGTCGCTACTCCCCACCTATCATTGCTCAACGTGCTCCTCGGATTACTTCGGAGCCAAGTTCCACACCGCATGTACCTTCCTCATCAAACCATATTTGGCGATCTTCTGTTGTTGTTCGAGCACGCAATCGTTCCCGATCCAGCGCGATGACGGAGGCGTTACGACGACCAAAACCAAAAACTTTTGCTCGTGCTCCAAGGGCATACCGAGCGGAATGCCGCTTGAGACGATTCGGTCCACTCACGTCCCGCCCGCCCCCTGCTGAGCCGGTCCATACATGGAACTTACCAGGATCAAAGGTCTACGGTGGTTGCATGCTTTACGAAAGGTTCATGATTCACTCCCCCCTTTTGAAACTCTCAATATGCTTCCCCAAGGGAACCAATCTGGCATTGCATCAACAATCATGTCAGTACAATCTCGTGTGTTTGATTTAAGTACCAGCCTGTCCCCTTCGGCACTACGTGCCTTTCGTTCCGATGCATTGACGTCCCTCGATGTGAATGTTACACCACACTCCAAGAACAAGCAAGTCCCCGTGATGAACTTTAAGTCAAAAATTTTGTTGGAATGCATAAACTTGGTGACCAACCATCCTTTTCTCCATCGGTTGTGGGTTCAATTTCATCGGAGCGCTTCCAATCTTCATTGGTCAATGATTTCCGACCAGGAATGCCATACATTTTGCACCGAAACTTTAGGGTATGCAGCTAACCTCAAGTCAGCTTGTACCATCCATCAGTCCTGGTGGGAACCCAATGAACCATGGTGGCACACGTGGCAGCATCTTATTCAACCCGATGCGGTCTGGGGCGTCTCCGCCTCCAGTGTTGGGGCTAGTTTAGGTGCATTCGGCGGACCCACGTCCAAGTATGAGTTAAGCTACGGTGCGCTGCCACTCCACGAGGTGGTATTCTCGGCGCGCCTCATTGTCTACCTGGCACAACCCGGTGTAACAACCGATGAGTTCAGCAGCCTCTTGACTAGTTCCCAACATGTTGAGGTAATTATTCTCGGGGTGCCCCAGTGTGATGAACACTGGATGACTTTTGCAGCCCAGCTAACTCAAACAGGAATTGCGTTTTGCGCGTATGAGGAAAAACTGTCCCAGTCCCAACCTTATGGGTCATCGACGCGATCGCGCCACTCCTTGCGAAGCTTCCGAGCCCCATGCGTCTCCTTGTTTTTTATTACTCGAGATACATTGCATTCCACACGACAACCAAATGGTTTTGTGTTTTGCGCACCGCCGTTTGATATGCACCTTTATATCGCCTCGCTGAGCACGAGGTCCAAGCATGGCCGTGGCACGTGGTCCATGCCCCCAAAACACTGCTACCAAACCGTGGGTAAAGGCCTTATAAAATGTATGTTACTTGAATCACTACGCAGATTGCAAGTGGTGCGGCAGCACCTGTACTTGCGCGATACGAATTATCTCTCCAACTTGACAATTGGTCAAAAATTGTCGGCTCATTTAGATGAGATGCGTGCACTGCTAAAATACACCAACTACACATGGATCCGAAGGATTATTGGTGTGTCTAAGGCGTTGTATGCTCCCTTTGATAAAACACAGAGTGTTGTGTATGTGGTCTTTTCGCTGATTGATGGTACTGTGTATGTTGGGCGCACGGGGCGATCCATAGTAGAGAGGTTTATTGAGCATTTGAATGGCGGTATCCGTGCAGCATTCCATCTGCGCAGAGGGGAACCAGAATTTCTGGACGGACTGGAGTTATACGCGGCCATGGCACGCCACGGCATCGAAAATTTTCTGATTCTACCATTGCAGGTTTCTACCCCTGAACGACTCCCATCTGTTGAGCGACGATGGATAAAATTTTTTGGAAAGCATGTTTACAACACTCGTGATGTCTCGCAGCCATGCCACTTACGGTGGCGTTTCTTTAAGCGCATTCCAGCCTCTTCTGAGGTTCTTCACCGGCAGAGGGTGAAAACTACTGTAGGACAGCTGCTCAGTAATCACAGGAGGGTTAACATGTCGGTGCCAGCACTGCTCGATCTGATGTGTGAGTCTCAGTCCATGGTTACACGTGCCCATTGGATTGAACTGTGGCGTATTGTGAAACTAAAAATCCATCAACGCACAGGTGTGCATATACCTAGGGAACTTGCGATACCCTATGCTGCGAGTAATGAAACCCCCCCCATGTCACTGACGCATTTTGTTAAAAGCACCATCATGCAAGCGCCCCTGCCGCTCCCCCTGCGACACTATCTGTGTTCCGTGACACGCCTACAGGCTGTTGGTGGCAAACGTGTCCGTGATCTGTTATGCACAACCCGCATCAATGTGCCATGGAAACGCCTGTGTCACATAGCTGACCAACGCTGTGGCTGTGCCCACGTGAGGGATGTTACCAAGGTGCAAGGGTGTGTGTGTACCAGACTACATGCGGATTGGGTGACGCTGTTTGGTCCAGATGCCACCATCCTTAAACAACACATGGGTAACAAAACCATCACGCCTTGGCAGTCACTGTCTGCACGCATCGACAGGTCCGCATCCAGTGTTATTCGTGTGTCACATATGGCCGAAGGCGTGAAAGGGCAATGGCGTGAGACATACATGACCAGATGCGCGGATGAATACACCACCCTTGCGTCCACCATTCCATGGTATCTTGACCCGACCCTGATTCAGGCTTTCCGTCGAAAGTGGGGTGGAACATATACCTTTCTGATGGTAGATAAAAACAGTGGCCGGACCTGGGTTATGTGTCGACACCTTTTCTTGCGCTATGTGCGCCTTCTCTATCAGGATGATGTACAGTTTGAGACACTGCATACCCTCCCCACAGTGAAGGCTGCCAAGCAAGTCGCGCTTGATATGTTGCTACAGTCGGCCACTGAGGCTGGCCTTGCCCCATTCCTGCAACGAGGTCCGTCGTTTGGTGTCCCATGCTCTTTTGTTTTCGTTAAAAACAAGAGCAATGAATTGATTGCTGAACTTAAATGGCGCATACTCTTCTCCCATTTTCACCACCCACTGAAAAAATATGGACAGCGTGTCGGGAGAGCCCTATCTCTATTAATAAAAGCTGTGGTACAAGTGTTCGATACCTGGGCCATACTCAACACGGGTGATGTGCGTGAGTTCGCCGGTCGTGTGGAGTCCTCCCTGTCAAAACTGTACCCTGATGGTATCCTTCCGAAGAAACGTCCACGTTTATTTGAACTCGACGTGAAGGAAATGTTCCCTCGCCTTCCTAGGGACGGCGTGATTTCTGCGATTACAAGCCTGGCTTCGGAACTCACCCTGTTTCTGAAAACACCCCCCCCCCCCCGAAGGCACTAACCTTCCCCCACGGCTGCGGGTTGGCAAATCAGGCCTTATATTCAGCATCCACAAACGCAACCGGAAACTGGACAAATTGGGTAAGGGTTATGCCTCTGAGTTTCATATTTTAACGATGCAAGAGGTGGTTAATTATTTGAAGTTTGACATTTACACTAATGATCTTTTCGTCATTGGAAGCCGGATCGCACGACAGCGCCGCGGAGTTGCGATTGGTGGTCCATGCTCTGCACAGTGTGCGCAGCTCTATTGCCTATACCACGAAGTGCAGTTTCGCCAAAACAAAGGGAAGGGCTGTCGTTTGATGAAACGCCTACCGAAGGGTTGCATGCCCATTGATCCATATAGGTATATGGATAACATTGTGGGGGTTATTTGTGGGTCTGTATCACTGTCCCGCATCCAGAAAGCATTGCATGCTGTCTATGGGTTGGAGCTCCAACAAGAAGGGGAGGGAAGTGTCTTGCCTTCCTTGGAGGCGATCTTATCACTGAACACAGTCAGTGGATCGGTGGGACTACGATTGAAACCCAAGGTGGATTACACCCTCCCCCCTCACAAACAGTTGTCACGCTTTCCTGATAAGGACGCTCTGCAGTCACAGCGATCTGCCAAAAGCATTGCTGTGCAACTAGGGATGAAATCCTCAGATTATAGTTCTACGCTGGGTGACATACAGTGCAATCTGTCTGCATGCATACAGGAGTTTGAGGCGAAGCGCTACCCAGGATCCTGGTGGCGGGCCCCTCTACTCGTCGGGGTCACACGTAGTGGACGATGCCAGAAATCCGACATATTGCGTGTCCTGTACCCACCATGTATTGCACCCACAGACTGAGCCATCCTTCACCTCCTCTCCACCTTGTTGTTCCCCCCCCCCCCCCCACACGTGTACACCCGGGAAACTCGGTGCACGCCAAGTGTGATCCACAACCCCATGTCTCTGGGGTGCTCATGCAATGCGGGACGAACCACAGGGCCACCACTTATGTGGGGGCCATGCAGTGGGATGTAATGCATAAGCCATAGGAGTGATCTAGCCATTTAGCTTTTTGTATGACACGTGATACATTCTGGTTGATTGAAAAACGCTATCACTTGCTCACAGTTTATGGGCGCAAGCCACTTTTGTTCATGCTCCGCTTGCCGTGCCATTGACGAGATCTTCCAGTCTGCGTGTCATTGTCTAGAACTCCCTGTAGCATCCTTTTCTGTCGCTTCTGGGGCGATTTTTTTTCTGTTCTGCCTCTTTTTTCAGACACCAAATGCCCTCCCCAACCGTCACTTGCAAGATGGGTGACCACCAAACTTCCACCTCAAGTTCTGCTTCTTTCAGTTCTACTTCTGTTTCCGCTTCACGCCGTCCAAAACGCAAAGCAACTTGGGTAAGGTTGGGTAAGGCTACTGCATCTGTTTATGGAAAGTAACTCTTCCGCACCTTGAGAAGTGAATGCCGTTCTTTGCTTTTGTGTCTTAGGAATATGTCCATTTCTGACGGCGACATCATGCTAAATTAGGAATAATTATTGTCCGGGATTACCCCCCCTAGTGCTAAATTAGGAATAGCGTCCATGTGCCATAATTAGGAATAAAACAGTAAGTATAATTGTGCAATTATTTCAGGCTTGCACTTTGTTGCTTCGTTCGATTTCATTGTTTCATGGATTCGACGAAGCCTTGTGGACCCCAGCGACTAGTGTTTCGTCTCGCTCTTGATATAACTCTTCAACAACGTAGCGGCAACACACAATTGGCCTTCGCCCGTAACTAGATGTGATAAAGATAGGGAAATGAGTGCACGGCACCGCTTCACGTTGATGTCCAACGCACCGACCCCAAAATGTGAGATTGGCACCTTGTGATGCAATGCTATTGTGCACGTGTGCCTGAGACAAATCATGGCACTTCTACGACATGGTGTTGGTGCTTTCGTATGAGGGTTGGTGTTGCCTTTGTGTAGCTTAAGGTACAGGTGTTGCCACTTCACTGTTTTTCATGCCCCCCCCCCCCAACATCCGTTGCTCAAAAGTGAGGCCGCTTTGGGCCCAAGTTTGGAGCCGGTGAAAAACCTCCCGGAGTCAAGCCATGTTTTGCGAACCAACCTTTCACGAGAAGGTGGCGGGGGGCCAACAGACTTGCCATCCACAAAGGAACAAACTTGCCCCCCTCAACTGTTGTGTTGCGGGAGACCGTGCTTCGCAAAAAGCCGCTTTTAAAGTTAGGGTACTTTCTCTGCCTGTGTGCCGTCAAGGGTCCGTCTGTGTATTGTCAAGGTGGGCACAATTGGGCCACTTCGCAGCTTCAATGTGAACATAGGGTTTGACCTTTGCACCTTCGGCGGGAGGTCCCTCCGGCCCGCGGTCCCTCCCTCCGTCCGAAGTCGCTCTATCCCACCCTCCATCTCCCTCGTCCCTCCCACACTTGTCCCCAATTAATTGCACCAACAACAAGAAGTGGAACCATTGTTGGGTGGCCTGCTCATCTAACAACTATCCATTTTGTGAAATGGCACAGGAGGTTGTGATGGGCCTTGTCACCCTTGTTGGCCAATGCTTCCATCTAGCTGGAAATTAATTAATGCAGCAAAATAATGAAATCGCTTTTAGAACTATTTTCAAAGTGCATTCACACGACCAAAATGACCAATTCTCCAATGGCCGCAAAAAGGTGTCTTCAACATCAACGCTTCTGCCAGCGGCTAAGTTGAATTTTGGACCCGACCCCCCTCCTCCGGCTGAAGCTGCTAAGTCGCCACCCCCCCCCCCCCAAAAGCGATCCAGATTCAATTGTTGTGTGTCTATTTGCCACGGCAAACCATGTTGCGACGGATGGTGTGTTGTTTTTGGCGACAAATGCGTGAATTGCGTTAAAGTGAGTGAGGTGCGAAAAAGTACTCGAAGCATTCTTCCTATAACCGGGATGGATTCTTGGTTGGTTCAGCCTTAGCACGTCGTTGAACGTAGTTGAGAGGGTTTCTTGCATGTGCCGATTGCCCTGCTGTTGCCCGCTATTGCAGGAGTGTGTACCCATTCTCCCTTTGCGAGTAGTCCGATGCCCTCCCTTGCCCTTGTCCTTGTAGCTAATGCGACCAAGGCGTCATGCCTTGCAAAAGGTGTTGGTCGCAATTATCCTTGGATTCTTCGTAAGTGTCGCCGTTCTATTACAACTTTACTCCCCCAATGGGCGCCGCACCCTTCGACCACACAGCATCGCCACCCCCCCCCACATGCCACCACACCCTCATGGAGCTGGAGACGGGTCGCACCTGCGAACGGCACACCAACCACATGCCACTCGCACACCCACCCGAGACCGCATCCCGAGTGCGGCCAATCCCATGAAAGCGTTGCGGCGAGGGGACGATAATACCCGTGGCACCATGGTGGACGCGAACGCGGCCCTACAACTGAGTGCCGAATCAAACCATACCAATCACGAGGTCATTTCGGACGAACGCCCCACAAATGGCACCGACAACGAACGTGGAATTCATGGGTCCCAACAAAACTCCTCCTCAGAATTAGACCTTGGAGATGAGCCCACGGAGGATGACCCAAAGTCGCAGGTGCGCAACTCCTCCAAGGAAATTGTTGCGTGGCGTTCAGTGATCAAACAGCTTGGCTCGGGAAGTATGGTGATCGGTGTTCGATTCACTGCAAACACGACACACATACCATGCCTTTACAACGGTGCCACGAACCCCCACCCCTCGATACATACACATTTTAGGTCAAGCGGCAAATGGCACACACGGCCGTGGAGGAGTTGCACAAAGTGATTGACGCACGGGCGACTGAAATCGACCGTGTGGGCGCCACCGATGCACATCCCCATGACAAATACATCGTACCTTTCTTGTTGAAGTGCACCGACATCGTGGGTGTGCCCTTCTGCCATAGCTCCGTTCCCCGCTCGCGCCCGATTACTCCATCATTCCTTATTATGTCGTTCGGTCTATGGATAGTTATTTGGATCACAGATCGTTGCCCCCAATGGATCGGGGCGGCCTTTCCGAGACACTCCGGCACACGATAGGCCCACCGGATGCTGCTTTTGCCGACAACATTAGCTCTCCAAGGTAGATGATGTTTGGTGGTCTCAAGGGATGGTTTGGTCATTTTTTGCGGGCCTGCGCGCTTGGCCAACTAGCCAACAAGCCAGTAACCCCCCCCCCCCCAATTTTTTTGGGGGAAAGTTTGTGAACATTTTTTAAAAAAATCATAAATCTTGATCTCTATCCAATGTTGCTGTTACAACTGCGGCTAGGCCCCAACCCTCCCACCCACCATGGCATTTGTCGTGATTTGAGTGTTATTCACTTCTTTTAAGGTGGCACCCGTCCAGCCTTCATTGCCCCACCCCAACCCACCTCCTGTGCTGTCTCCTCCACCTTTTAGTGTGTTGGTCTGCAAACGCGTCATTCGAAATGCTTCCCCTTCTACAAGCCATGCAACAAAGGTGTGTGACTTCGCTCGCCGTCATTCCATATTTTCACCGTGTAGGCCCCCCCACCCTTGGAAATGTGGGCTGAAGGGATACTACACTTGGGCACAGTGGGTGCGCAGCAATGGTTTTTGCATCGAGACCTCGAGGAAATGGAGGCGGACAACGACTGAACCCACACACATGTCTGAGTGCACATACACACGCGCCACACACACAGATCCGATGAATCTCGTGTTCCTGCCGTGCCCCCTGAGTGGGGCTCACTGGTGACCTACTAGTGCATCGCCACTAGAGAAAGTCCACCGGCAAGTAGTTATGTCAGTAGAGCACATTGTGTATTGTACGGCAAGACCACAGAAACCGGTTCTTGTAAGCATGAGAAGGATAGCTATATGACAAATGACGTTCACAGTCGTTGGGAACGTTGCACTATCAGGTTATGGCTGTTTGAGAACGTGTTCTTGTCTTGTGCTCTCGTCAGTTGTCATGGCCGTCCTATTACAAGGGAACGGTGTGGGAGTGCCAGCTGCTCAATGCTCTCGCACGCGCTGCGTGAAAATCGGTGATCTCGGGTAGCGTTTCTACCACATAGAAACGCAAAAACCCAAAGCGGACACCTGGCCCAAAGATCCCAATCACAAGCATCTAGGCCGTGGAAAGCCGTCGAGGTGATCCCACAGCCCATCACTACGTGTGGTGCAGAAACCAGCAATCCCTTGCTAGCCCGGCCTTTCTCTTCTCCTTCAATTCCGCGAGCCGGTCGTGCACTATGCGGTGGACCGTGTGGCCTGGTCATGCGCTGGAATCGTTTCGTCACATCACGGCACACCACATTGCCCTCGAAGATTGACCACATTGACCTACACCCACCACAACATGGTTTCATGTCGGCAGGTACAAAGGGGTGGCGGCAGCTTGGGACAGCTGCGCCGAGCTTCCAGCGGCCGCTTCAGACTACAAGCTGCCAAGTTTGTTCCCGCGACCTCGCCTTGCACTTCTCCCACCCAAATTGCCTCTCCCTTCCATTGGCACTCCATATGTTCCCTGCCTAGGGGTGTGGGCCCTGTTCCCACGAATCTCCGCTGTTGTGGAACATTTGCCATCGCCGAAGACCTCAGGGCTAATGGACCATGAGAGGCAGGATGGCCGGTGATTGGCCGGCGGTATTTACGCCAATGGCTCCTGGCCCAGGCCTTGCACATGGCACCCCGCCGCCCGGACATCATTGTCTTGGCGGAGAGCCAGTCGCTCTGTGGGTAGGGAGTAAGACCCCCCTTTGACGGATACGCCCGCAAGGTGCATGTGGGCGTGGGACGGGCGGGCACGGGCATCGATGCCTACGTCCGCAAGAGCATCGCCACCAGGGCCGCCCTCTTATGGGACTGAAGGGATGGCAATGCGCTGCTCATGGAGGTCCTCATGCCGTGGGGCTAGCACCATGTGCTAGCAGTGCACTCCCCTCGATCACAGGTGGGCCAGGATGTCTGCCTCCAGTGGTGGGCGGATATGTGGCGCCGAGTCACCCAGGTGGTGGACCCCACGTCTATCCTACTGTTGGCAGACACCAATGCGGCAGCAAGGCTGGAGGACTGCGGTAGGCCCCGGTGAGAGGACGTTGGCAACAACGTCTTCCTGAGGGTCTTCGGCTTCCAGGACCTCGTTAACATGCATCCAGTACCCTTAGCACTTACTCTTGTTTCTAGGAGGAAGGCGGCCGCATCAACACGGTGGCCCGCCATGCCAACTCCCCGCTGGTGGTGGCATACTACCACGAGTGGGCTAGCACCCTATTCTCTTACCACCATCTCCCCCTCCTGGTGGTGTTACCCACCCGGTGGCCTAGGTCGAAAAGCCCCACCTGGATGCGGTGGCTCCAACCCCGGAGCTCCACATGCGCCTGGTAGCCTTGACCCTAGAGGATGAGGCGGACAACCGGTGCGTGATGCATGGCCACCACCCCCCGGGCGGACCAACTGATCAAATCACTATGGCGCCTACAACTGGTCCACGCCCACAACTAAAGGTTGTATCGCCTCCGCCAACACCCTTTGGACAGGGCCCACCCCACAGCAGCCCCGCGGCCGACCTACCTAGACCAAACAATGCTGCCCCGTGTATGCAAGTTCCTCCGCCATGTGTAGGCCATCAGAGAGGGGGCCCAGCAAGGGGTGGAGGCCTTGCAACGGTCCCTCGTGGCCCTCGGGGAGGCTCAGAAGAGACAATACCTTCGGGATATCAGGGCGTGAGGCCGCCGGCGCGCCCAAGCCACATGGAACCTCCGCCGCATCCCGGAGCAGTGGCGAGAGGTCCAGCGGCGGACCTGGCCCCCCCTCGACGCGCATCAATGAAGTGCCCCCAGTGAACACACTGCTATTGAACCCTACAACAAGCCTCAAAAATACCCGTTTCCGGAACGTTACCGTGCACTTATCCGAAATGGGCTGATTTAGGAAAAATGGGGGGAAATGGGGGAAAGTGTGGGAGATTTGGATGCTCAATGGAAAAATGGGAGATTTGGGGGCTAAAAGGGCCAAAAAAACATGCTTTTAATTGGCAGCAAGGCTATGGTGGGGGTGCATTGGTGAAAGCTCCCAAGGAAAAGTGGGGGAAAATGGGGAAAAGTGGGGGAAAATGGGGGAAAATGGGGGAAAATGTGGAATTTTTTTGGATGCTCAATGGAAAAATGGGGAATTTGGGGGCAGAAAAGGTCAAAAAACATGGTTTTGATTGGCAGCAAGGCTATGGGGGGGGTGCACTGTCCACCCTAGCCCCACACTTTTTGTTATCCCCCCCCCATTAACACCCCATTTCCCCCCATTTCCCCCTCATTTCCCCCTCATTTCCCCCCATTTTCCCCCATTTCCCCCCGTTTTCCCCCATTTCCCCCCATTTTTCCTAGTACTGGGTACATTACGGGTATGTTGCTGGGTATATCACCACCTCGTCCGAGTATTTCTGAGGCCTGCTAGGGAGACGCCGGCATCCCTATGAAACAGCCACGGGCGCCTCCAAGGGCGCCGCTACCACATCTAGGATGACCCAGTACGATGGCGGGTGTCCCGGACCAATCTACACCTGGTGCCCCAATCCCTGCCCCGGCACCGGGGGGAATATGTGGAGCCCCGGCACTTTCTCCGAGTGGTCATGAGGGATCCCCGTGTTTGCAAGTGGGAAGGTAAGAGGCTAACTGGCCGGTCGAGGAGGCCAACATCTGGCGGATCACCCGTCTCCCAGCTGTAGCCCGTGGTGTTTCACCGTGGACCAAGCCAACGGGGATAATTGGGTTTCACCACATGTAAAATTCTTATTTTGTCCGATGAAACTAACCCCAATGAGTTCTTGGCTGAGACCATACCAAGCCTTACAAACCAAAAAGCCATCTTGAGGAGGGGCGGGCGGGTGTATTTCAACTGTGTTGGTCCCCCCCTCTGCTGGGTTGGGCATTCCACTGCAGGAATCACACACATGCTCTTACGATACCTTCCGGCATTCTTGGAAGATCGAGGGCGTCTTCTGTCAGCTTTTGCCGAAGCCTGGGGCCAGCGATTCCGCACCACTGCACCGTATTTGACAGGCCCCTGTGAGTTGCTCTTTTACATCCCACACCGCACAAGGTCTTGCACCTTCATGCCTGCAGATGCATTTCATGGGCTCGAGCACTATTTGCAGCCGCTATCCGATTCCCGACCGGCATCGCAAATTCTGAAGGAGCACATTGTGCGCCGCAGCGGTTGCTTGGCCGAATTCCTGCTGCGGGCGTCCAAACCGGATTGCATGTTGCAGCTTTTGTCCAAGGTTGTGCAGGTGGTGTGAGGGCATGATGTGGGGGAAGTCGTGTTTTCACTTCCGGAGGGGGGGTCGATAGAACACTGGGGGGGGGGGGGTTAGGAAAAGGGCTCGATTGACAGGACCATCGATCATTTGTCATGCAATCTGGCGCCGACGAAAAAATTTTTGAGCATTGAAAATGGTCTTTTTTCCCCCCATCAAATCCATGGTAAATGATGACTTTTCTGAACCCCCTCGATGCGCTGATTCCAAAAATCCCATTTCATTTTTTGCTGAATTTGGGGTCCGGGTCCATTCCGAGGCCCAGAGGTCAGTCTCGGTAGGATTTTTGGGGGCCCGTCAATGGAGCCCCCTTTCGTGGGGGGGGCCTAGCCAGAAGAGTCTATCGACGCCCCCCCCTCCGGAAGCGAAAGCTCAGTTGCCCCGGCTGGTGACCTGGCACCAGTAGAAAAACCCTTGGGATGGTGGCAGGTGGGCCGGCAGGCCGAGTGAGCAGTCGTGACGACGTCGAGGCAACGACGGGCGTGCGGATCAAGCCGTCCACGTGGGAAAGGGGCTGTAGGGTAGAGCCGGGTCGGCAGGGGAGAGCACGGGGGTGCAGAAGACCTGGAACACGCCTTCTTTGCGCCCCATGCTCCGGGGGAGCGTCGGGCACAGAGCGCTGGAGGGCGGAGAGAAAGGCCCAGGGGAGCAGAAGGCCCTACCCCATCTTCCATAGCGCCCCATACCTTAGGCCTTCAGAAGCCGCACCGACGCGGGGCTGCAGGTCGGGTGCCCGCCAAAACCAGTTGCCCCGGCCGTTGTCTCAAGCCCCCCCCTCGCCCCCTCTCCGGTCGGGGTGGAAGCCCTACTCCTTGATCGCCCCCAGTGCCCATACGCTACATTGATTGCTACCACATGCAGGGGCCTTCACGACCCAGCACTGCGACGCCAAAGGGGTAGAGCGGGGTTGTGTTTGAGTCGACAAATGGGAAGGATGAGAGCCCCCCTCCCTCCTCCCCTTAGACCCCCCTCCCTCCCTCCTCCCCCCCTCCCAAGTCATCTGAAAGTCAGAGTGCGGTGACGCCAAAAATAGTTTCTCCGGCCCCTTTGGTGCCCAAACAGTGTCAACCATGACAGCTTTTGTGTGTGTGGCAACGTGCCTGTTGTTGCCTGAGTGCTCCATGTTGTTGTGTGTTGTTGTACCGCCAGGTGGCAGCGAGCATCCCGGCTCAAACCGAACCACCGAGGGCTTTACAAGAAGCCCCCCGGAAGTACCAGGAACCATCCCCGAATATATGAGATCCATCCAGGACCCACCGGAAAATCTACAGTGGCCAAGACATTTGGGTTTGCAAGGAGGCCCCCCCCCCCCCCCCCCTCCCCGGCCCTTCAAAATGCACTGGGCAGGGCATACGCCATGAGACACCGCAAGGGGTACAGTGTGGCCCTGGGGTTGGACTCGTGGGGGAGTTCTCCCCACTACCCTGGCTCTACCCCCGGGAGAGGGGGGCTGCGATCTTCCTCCCCCCCGAAGCAGTTCTCTCTTGTGCAATTGTTCTGCGTCCTTTGTGCAGCAGGTGCACGATCAAACGCTCTTTGATTCCGAGCTTCCTGTTCCTTTTCAATGGTTTGCTCCCAAACACCTGCATTCTTACGTCTCCCACATGTTTGCCCACTTTTCAAACGGGCAGCCAATGTGGGGTGGACCTCCCCATGCCCCGGTTGCGAGGGTCTGCGCGTGCCGTTTCGCTGCTCCGTCGACCTGTAGAACTTTTGCACGATGATTTGTTGGCATGTGACACTCCTTTGTGGCATAACAAACTTTTCTCCAACCAACACAGGCTCACGTTCTGTCCTGCCCTCCTGCGTAAAACTGTACTGACTGTTGGCGACCTTCTGGAGGATGGTGAGCTCTTTTGTCTCATCGCTCCCACGTGGGAACACTTCTACTATGTGGGGGTTCACCCCCCCCCCCCCGCTCTGGGGTCCACCCTGCCCCAATCACTGCCCCCCAGCAAACTTCTGGGCTGAGCGGACCAAAAAGGATACCGCACTCCTTTTTTCAAGGCCGCATTGCTTAGGGAGGGGGGGGGGGGTAGGCCAACTGGTGCCTGCCTCACTCGGAGTGGGTGCCTGCCTTTGGCACTGTATGAGAATGGCAGGAGGAGGGGGGGGTCCCCCCTGGACCCCCCCCCCCCCCAGACCAGAGGGACCACCGTGGGAAACAACGAAATTTACCGTTGGGGAAATCTGATGGGGCCATTTTTGGTACACAAAATTTTCGGTCCCAGACCCCCCCCCCCCCTTCTGGTACTTCCCTCTCACAACATCGGGTTTTAGTCATAAGGATACACCAAAGAACACACCACGAGTTCCAATTGATTATCAAGTGAAAGCAACACACCCCATCCCCACCAACTCACACCCTCAGCCCCGCACATCGCACGTTCACAACTCGTACTCTCTCCCCCACCCTCCCGGTGAAGTGGTGGTGGTTTCCATTCCCCTCATCCAGCCATGAAAAGGCCTACAGCCCCCCCCCCCCCCCCAATGCCATTGCCGCACGTGTACAGGTCCTGGAGACCATCCACGAGTGGGAGCCCCCCACCGTCCCAAAGCTGAGCGACAACGCGGACGTGGTGGTGGCCTTCTCCCTGGGCACCGGCCCCCACGTGGGCCCCAAGGCCAACCAAAGCCTGCTGCCGGGGTGGATCCACCCGGGGGCCAGCAACAAGGGGCTGGCCCACACGGTCCTCCGGATGCTGCAGGACAACCCAAAGCTGCACGTCTACGCCCAGTGGGAGATCGGGGACGTGATCACGGGGTTCTCCTACCACGCAGGTGCTGCCTGGCTGGCGGCGGCGGCCTGGGGCGCCCGCCCGCGTGCGCTGTGGCAGGGGCTGGGGGCCGTCAACAAGCCAGACCCATCCGGGTGCCCCCCCCCCCCCCAGCGATGCATTGAAAGGGGGGAACGCGCCCCCCCCGAGCGATGCATTGAAGGGGAGAAGGTACCCCACCCCCTACAAGATCGCCCAGCCCATGCCCAGCCACTGTCCTCCTGACGCCAAGTGCCGGCTTCAATGGCATTCGTAACCGACAGTAACCGCCCCCAACGCCGCAATGGGGGATGGGTGCCGGCAGGGGTGGATGGGAAGGGCTGACAGCCGTGGGAGGAGCCCCCCCCTCTCCCCCTGGACCCGGATTTCATTGTAGGAAGGAACGCAGTTGTACAAAAGGAAATATTGATGTGGGCCATTTTTGGTACACAAACTTTTGGGTCCCAGACCTGTGTTGCAGCCTGCACCCCTGGGTCTGTGTTGCATTAGAAGGAAAGGGGCCTCAGAGGCGGCCCCAGAAGCGGTAAACCAGGCGGTTGGAGGAGGTCGCCAAAGCGGTTGGGGGGGTTACTGTCGGTTACAAATGCCACTGAAGCCGCTACTTGGCGTCACTACTTGGAGACAGTAGCTGGGCATAGGCTGGGCGTACTGGAGCCCCCGCCCCCAAGCGGACGCGCTGGCATCCTCCGCGACTGTGCCGCCGGTGGCCGGCCGGGGAAACCATTGGCGACCCGCAGGAAAAGCGTCCATACACCCCCTCGACGCCGCAAATGCCCGCATACATATGTCCCCCACTGGAGTGAGTGGGGGGGGGGGGTGGGGGGCTGCAAGGGGCGGACTAGGGGTGTGTTGCAGCCCGCCCCCCTGGCCCCCCCCCCCGCCCTCCTCGAAGGCACACCGAAGGCACGCCACGGCCCGAACACCGGACTCCAGCGGCGGCGTGACCCCAGGCGATACAGCCCTGATCCCACAGCCCTGACCCCAGCCGGGGAGGCAGGGACTGGAACACTGGGACAATGCAGCAGGCCACTGGCCACAAGCCCGAACTTGAGAACTGATTACGCAAGGAAGGCCGTGGGGCAGGCGCGGCTGGAGCGAAAGTGGCGGTTCCACCCCTGATGAATGGCGCCCCCCCCCTCCTCTCTGCTAACACATCCTTGGGTGTCGCGGATTGCAGCACAACATTGGGCCCGGACTGCCGCTGCCCGTGGCGCGGTCCCGGTTGCGTGCCGCCGCTCCGTGCAGCACGACGCTGGGCCCTGGGTGCTGCTGCCTCCGGACAGTGCCCGGCGCGTGCCAACCCAAAGACGCCGGTTTCAGACCCCACGGCCCGTCCCTCCCGCCGCGGTCCCGTGGGGGGGGAGTGGAGTGGAGGGGGACCCAACGCCCCACATCCCCTGCACGGCCCCCGCTCGGCGCGGGGCGATGGGACAGGGGGATCCCCCTCGCGACATCCCCCCCCCCCCCTCACCGTAGGACTCCCCTGGTCCCGCTGCCGGGGCCCAGAGCACCCGCTGATGACCCCCCCCCCCCCGCAGGCCCAACCCCCCCTCCCGCCCCCCAGTGCCCGCAACTACGCCCGCACGGGCAGAACCCTCCGGGCCCAAGAAGGGGGGCAGGCACGGATGCAGTAGCAGGGCAGGGGCCTCGGAGGCGGCCCCAGAAGCGGTTAGGCAGGCGGTTGGAGGAGGTTGCCAAAGCGGTTGGGGGCGGTTACTGTCGGTTACAAATGCTGCTGAAGCCGGCACTTGGCGTCAGGGGGACAGGGGCTGGCCATGGGCTGGGCGTTCTTGTCGGGGGTGGGGGGGGGGGGGCGCGTTCCCCCCTTTCAATGCATCGCTGGGGGGGGGGGGGGGGTGGGCACCCGGATGGGTCTGGCTTGTTGACGGCCCCCAGCCCCTGCCACAGCGCACGCGGGCGGGCGCCCCCTCCGCGGCGGAGCGCGTCCCCGGGTAACGGGCTGAAGCCCGACCCCAAAATCGTGGGAGGGAGTCGGCGTACAGACCGCCCCCCCCCCCCCCCCCCCCACCCAAGCGGAGGGTTGTGGAGGCGGGGGGGGGTTCTGGTGGGGGGATGGGGGAGGGGCGAGGGCGGGGCAGAGGTGTCATACGCGACCCGTTGCGGCCCCTGCAGACGCCCCCTTCCCATCGACGTGGCCCGTGGTGCTGTGGACACGTGTCCCCCCCCCCCCCCCCCACACACACCCCAAACCCGATCCGACCGCAAGCTCCTCCGGCGGACGAGCAAGTGCTCCGCCAGAGAACAGCGCAGCGGCTGCTTGTCGTACCCCCCGTGGCTGCCGGAGCCGCCCCCCCCCCCCCGCGCGCTCCGCTCCAGACATTCCCTGAGCTGAGCCGCGTGTTGGGCCGAAGGGCATCGCCGGCGCTACGCGGCAGGCGCCGCAGGGTATGTCCGGGATGCGACGGCTGCGGTGTTTGCGTGGAACGGTTTGTACAGAAATCTTGTCTCGCTCCGAACCCAAAGACAATTATTTTTGAAATAAAAAAAATGTGTCAACGTACACGTGCGCCGTCGTGGCGCAACCTTCAGGGCAGAGCGCCACCGTGGCGCTGCCCAGACGGCCTTGCACTGACGTGGCGGCAGCCCAGTGGCAGAGCACCACCGTGATGCAGGCAACGTACACGTACACCGTCGTGGTGTGCCCTTCACGGCAGAGCGCCGCCGTGGCGTCGGCCAGACAATCATGCGCCGACGTGGCGCAAGCTGAATGGCAGAGCACCACAGTGGTGCCGCCCCCGTGCGCGCGTGTATTGCCATGACGCGATTTTCGTGCGCCAGCTTGGCCATGGTGTATCCTCTAGGCCAATATTCGAGGCACCATGGCGGGGTCTGCACCTGGCGCTCCGCCAACCTCCGTGACACCCCGTGCAGAGGTGACGTGTCATCGGCGGTAATCACTGTCTCAAAGTTGAACAATGAAGTCCTAAATCCACATCTTAGCCCGGCAAGTGCGCCCTCCTTCCGATGGATGACTGGGTGCGGGTCTGCGGTGGTTCGGGCCGCTTACCTTCAGCGCAGTGTTGGGGCCGCCGGAGAGGGGGCCGCCTGTGCGCCGGCCGCCCGCCGTGCCATTCCGGTGCCTCGCGTGTCGTCGCAGGAACGAACTACAGTCTGATGTACGCCCCGCTGGTCGTCCCCTCGAAGGCGGACGGCGCAGTGCTGCAGAGCTTTGAGGACATCACCGAGAAGAACGCTTCGCAGGCGGTGTTCAAAGTGTTCCCAACCGACGGTACTGTGCCGCGTGCACGCGCGCGTGCCCCGGCCCTCCCCCCCAATCCCTCTTAAAAGGAGCCCCCCCGCACGTACGTACACCCGGAAGCACCAACCGTCACCCTCACTCAGCCTTGATGGCACACACCCCCTGCCCCCTGCTGGACCCTCCTGCTCCCGCTGCGAGGGTTGGGCTCCAGAACTGGACCGCACTACCCCCCGTGCCGCTCACTTCGTTGGTTTTGTCAGGCAAATACCTCAGCACGCCCGGAGTGGCGAAGGGGCTGCCTGCATATCTACGCTCCCTCGATCCCGACGAGATCAACAACATCTACGTAGTCGGTGTGCCGGGGGGGGGCTGAGGGCCGCAGGGGGTGTGGGCGACGTAGTCGGTGTACCGGGCGGGGCTGAGGGCCGCAGGGGGTGTGGGCGACGTAGTCGGTGTGCCGGGCGGGGCTGAGGGCCGCAGGGGGTGTGGGCGACGTAGTCGGTGTGCCGGGCGGGGCTGAGGGCCGCAGGGGGTGTGGGCGACGCCACAGAGCCGGGCACCACCGCAGTGCCGGGGGGGGCTGAGGGCCGCAGGGGGTGTGGGCGACGCCACAGAGCCCGGGCACCACCGCAGTGCGGGGGGGCTGAGGGCCGCAGGGGGTGTGGGCGACGCCACAGAGCCCGGGCACCACCGCAGTGCGGGGGGGCTGAGGGCCGCAGGGGGTGTGGGCGACGCCACAGAGCCCGGGCACCACCGCAGTGCGGGGGGGGGGCTGAGGGCCGCATGGGGTGTGGGCGACGCCACAGAGCCCGGGCACCACCGCAGTGCGGGGGGGGGGCTGAGGGCCGCATGGGGTGTGGGCGACGCCACAGAGCCCGGGCACCACCGCAGTGCGGGGGGGGGGCTGAGGGCCGCAGGGGGTGTGGGCGACGCCACAGAGCCCGGGCACCACCGCAGTGCGGGGGGGGGGCTGAGGGCCGCAGGGGGTGTGGGCGACGCCACAGAGCCCGGGCACCACCGCAGTGCGGGGGGGGGGGCTGAGGGCCGCATGGGGTGTGGGCGACGCCACAGAGCCCGGGCACCACCGCAGTGCGGGGGGGGGGGGCTGAGGGCCGCAGGGGGTGTGGGCGACGCCACAGAGCCCGGGCACCACCGCAGTGCGGGGGGGGGGCTGAGGGCCGCAGGGGGTGTGGGCGACGCCACAGAGCCCGGGCACCACCGCAGTGCGGGGGGGGGGGGGCTGAGGGCCGCAGGGGGTGTGGGCGACGCCACAGAGCCCGGGCACCACCGCAGTGCGGGGGGGGGGGGCTGAGGGCCGCAGGGGGTGTGGGCGACGCCACAGAGCCCGGGCACCACCGCAGTGCGGGGGGGGGGGGGGGCTGAGGGCCGCATGGGGTGTGGGCGAAGCCACAGAGCCCGGGCACCACCGCAGTGCGGGGGGGGCTGAGGGCCGCATGGGGTGTGGGCGACGCCACAGAGCCCGGGCACCACCGCAGTGCGGGGGGGGGGGGCTGAGGGCCGCAGGGGGTGTGGGCGACGCCACAGAGCCCGGGCACCACCGCAGTGCGGGGGGGGGGGGGCTGAGGGCCGCAGGGGGTGTGGGCGAAGCCACAGAGCCCGGGCACCACCGCAGTGCGGGGGGGCTGAGGGCCGCATGGGGTGTGGGCGACGCCACAGAGCCCGGGCACCACCGCAGTGCGGGGGGGGGGGCTGAGGGCCGCATGGGGTGTGGGCGACGCCACAGAGCCCGGGCACCACCGCAGTGCGGGGGGGGGGCTGAGGGCCGCAGGGGGTGTGGGCGACGCCACAGAGCCCGGGCACCACCGCAGTGCGGGGGGGGGGCTGAGGGCCGCATGGGGTGTGGGCGACGCCACAGAGCCCGGGCACCACCGCAGTGCGGGGGGGGGGGCTGAGGGCCGCAGGGGGTGTGGGCGACGCCACAGAGCCCGGGCACCACCGCAGTGCGGGGGGGGGGGCTGAGGGCCGCAGGGGGTGTGGGCGACGCCACAGAGCCCGGGCACCACCGCAGTGCGGGGGGGGGGGCTGAGGGCCGCAGGGGGTGTGGGCGACGCCACAGAGCCCGGGCACCACCGCAGTGCGGGGGGGGGGGCTGAGGGCCGCAGGGGGTGTGGGCGACGTAGTCGGTGTGCCGGGCGGGGCTGAGGGCCGCAGGGGGTGTGGGCGACGCCACAGAGCCCGGGCACCACCGCAGTGCGGGGGGGGGGGCTGAGGGCCGCAGGGGGTGTGGGCGACGCCACAGAGCCCGGGCACCACCGCAGTGCGGGGGGGGGGGGCTGAGGGCCGCAGGGGGTATGGGCGACGCCACAGAGCCCGGGCACCACCGCAGTGCGGGGGGGGGGGGCTGAGGGCCGCAGGGGGTGTGGGCGACGCCACAGAGCCCGGGCACCACCGCAGTGCGGGGGGGGGGGGCTGAGGGCCGCAGGGGGTGTGGGCGACGCCACAGAGCCCGGGCACCACCGCAGTGCGGGGGGGGGGGGCTGAGGGCCGCAGGGGGTGTGGGCGACGCCACAGAGCCCGGGCACCACCGCAGTGCGGGGGGGGGGGGCTGAGGGCCGCAGGGGGTGTGGGCGACGCCACAGAGCCCGGGCACCACCGCAGTGCGGGGGGGGGGCTGAGGGCCGCATGGGGTGTGGGCGACGCCACAGAGCCCGGGCACCACCGCAGTGCGGGGGGGGGGCTGAGGGCCGCATGGGGTGTGGGCGACGCCACAGAGCCCGGGCACCACCGCAGTGCGGGGGGGGGGCTGAGGGCCGCATGGGGTGTGGGCGACGCCACAGAGCCCGGGCACCACCGCAGTGCGGGGGGGGGGCTGAGGGCCGCAGGGGGTGTGGGCGACGCCACAGAGCCCGGGCACCACCGCAGTGCGGGGGGGGGGCTGAGGGCCGCAGGGGGTGTGGGCGACGCCACAGAGCCCGGGCACCACCGCAGTGCGGGGGGGGGGGCTGAGGGCCGCATGGGGTGTGGGCGACGCCACAGAGCCCGGGCACCACCGCAGTGCGGGGGGGGGGGCTGAGGGCCGCAGGGGGTGTGGGCGACGCCACAGAGCCCGGGCACCACCGCAGTGCGGGGGGGGGGGGCTGAGGGCCGCAGGGGGTGTGGGCGACGCCACAGAGCCCGGGCACCACCGCAGTGCGGGGGGGGGGGGGGCTGAGGGCCGCAGGGGGTGTGGGCGACGCCACAGAGCCCGGGCACCACCGCAGTGCGGGGGGGGGGGGCTGAGGGCCGCAGGGGGTGTGGGCGACGCCACAGAGCCCGGGCACCACCGCAGTGCGGGGGGGGGGGGGGGCTGAGGGCCGCATGGGGTGTGGGCGAAGCCACAGAGCCCGGGCACCACCGCAGTGCGGGGGGGGCTGAGGGCCGCAGGGGGTGTGGGCGAAGCCACAGAGCCCGGGCACCACCGCAGTGCGGGGGGGCTGAGGGCCGCATGGGGTGTGGGCGACGCCACAGAGCCCGGGCACCACCGCAGTGCGGGGGGGGGGGCCGAGGGCCGCATGGGGTGTGGGCGACGCCACAGAGCCCGGGCACCACCGCAGTGCGGGGGGGGGGCTGAGGGCCGCAGGGGGTGTGGGCGACGCCACAGAGCCCGGGCACCACCGCAGTGCGGGGGGGGGGCTGAGGGCCGCATGGGGTGTGGGCGACGCCACAGAGCCCGGGCACCACCGCAGTGCGGGGGGGGGGCTGAGGGCCGCAGGGGGTGTGGGCGACGCCACAGAGCCCGGGCACCACCGCAGTGCGGGGGGGGGGGCTGAGGGCCGCATGGGGTGTGGGCGACGCCACAGAGCCCGGGCACCACCGCAGTGCGGGGGGGGGGGGCTGAGGGCCGCAGGGGGTGTGGGCGACGCCACAGAGCCCGGGCACCACCGCAGTGCGGGGGGGGGGGCTGAGGGCCGCAGGGGGTGTGGGCGACGCCACAGAGCCCGGGCACCACCGCAGTGCGGGGGGGGGGGCTGAGGGCCGCAGGGGGTGTGGGCGACGCCACAGAGCCCGGGCACCACCGCAGTGCGGGGGGGGGGGCTGAGGGCCGCAGGGGGTGTGGGCGACGTAGTCGGTGTGCCGGGCGGGGCTGAGGGCCGCAGGGGCTGTGGGCGACGCCACAGAGCCCGGGCACCACCGCAGTGCGGGGGGGGGGGCTGAGGGCCGCAGGGGGTGTGGGCGACGCCACAGAGCCCGGGCACCACCGCAGTGCGGGGGGGGGGGCTGAGGGCCGCAGGGGGTGTGGGCGACGCCACAGAGCCCGGGCACCACCGCAGTGCGGGGGGGGGGGCTGAGGGCCGCATGGGGTGTGGGCGACGCCACAGAGCCCGGGCACCACCGCAGTGCGGGGGGGGGGGGCTGAGGGCCGCAGGGGGTGTGGGCGACGCCACAGAGCCCGGGCACCACCGCAGTGCGGGGGGGGGGGGGCTGAGGGCCGCAGGGGGTGTGGGCGACGCCACAGAGCCCGGGCACCACCGCAGTGCGGGGGGGGGGGGCTGAGGGCCGCAGGGGGTGTGGGCGACGCCACAGAGCCCGGGCACCACCGCAGTGCGGGGGGGGGGGGCTGAGGGCCGCAGGGGGTGTGGGTGTGGCAGGGGGAATGGGTGTGGCAGGGGCCTGGGACTAGAGCCGGCCTCCGGCGCGTGATTCCCTGCTTTGGGGTGCTTTGCTGTTCCCAGTTCCGGTTAACCACAGGTACCCGGTGTAGATCTGGACAACAGCCCCCTTTCATTTACACTGTACGTTCTCTTCTCCTTCTCATCTGGTGTTCGCATGTTCCAGTACAGTAACGCTTGGAGCCTCTTCAAAAATAAGATCAAAACACAGCCCTTAAAGGGTGGTCCCTTGGGTTCCTCCCTTCGAAGCATGTCAACAGTGCAGACGCCAAAAATGACAATTGGGGGCCCTCCACAATGGGACCCCTCGCCCCTGTACTGGCACATGCGTTTGCCTGGTGCATCATGCAACCGCTGACCCGTAGGCTTTTCTATGTTTTCACTTCCCATTAGCACTGCACAGCACAATCTCGCCCCTTCGGAGCCGCGGCGGCTGGGAGGACCCTCGTGCAGTCTGCCCTGGAGACGTATGGAGGTCACATACTTGTCTGTGCGCCCCCACAGGCCATCCAGACCACAAGCGGCGATGCAGGATCGAGGCGCACAGGGCGCTGTCGTTCTCCAGGTGCCCGCGACCCCCCCCCCCACCGCCACCACCGCCTGCCTGTTCGCCGTCCTTTGTCCCGGACGCGCACCGACGCGCCCGCGCACCCGCGAAGCACCCCCAGTGTCGCGCGTGCGCACCTGCACGCAGACACACGCTCAAAGTGGTCCGAGGAACTGACCGCCTTCACGGCCGCAGGGCCGGCCTTCAAGTCAGAGCGGCCTGTGGCATTTCTCCGGGACCCACTGCGCCTCCTGAGGGGCCGACTGAGAGCGCGAGCCTCAGCAGCCAACACTCAACGCCCGGCTCTTGCACTCGTTCAGAGAGGCGCCTGGAGCCGTGCGGTGCGCGATGCGCATGCGACGATGTCGCCCACCGGCACGCGGGCCTGGGGAGGGATGAGGGTTTGGGGGTTGTCAGGCCTACTACTCCCCCCCCCCCCCCCCCGCCGCCTTGTCCGAACACGAGGCGATGTAGTGAGGGCGCCGGGACAGGCCTGGCAAGACTCGTCGGCGGGCGCACGGCAAAGCAACAAAGCGGCCCCAGCCTGTAGACCGCAGGAGTACAAGGGTGGGCGTCTTTCGCCGTGCCGGAGTGCACGCCAGACGGGGGGCCGGAGCCCCCGGGTGCGCTCACCGCTTCAAGGGCCATGGAACGGCCGGGGAACGCGGCGGCCCCGTGTTCCCGCACTTTCGGGTCTGTTTTTCTGGAACCATCGGTTTTGTGGTTCCAATCCAACGGAGAAGGTGGTGTGTCGCTTTGGTGCGGGGCTGCCGGAAGGGTCTGTGTGGGCGTCAAAGTGTTGGTGTAGCTGTAATTCCATGTGCTCACGTGCTCCGGGGCGGATGCTGTTTTGTATGGTCATGTTCTGAGGGGACAAAACTGTACCACAGTATCACAGTGTAAATCAGCTTCGGCGCCTTATAAAAAAATTTTTTTGGCGCCTTTGGCGCCTGGTGTTTCCCTTGCTTTTTGGGCCAAGTGACCCCCCCCCCCCCCATGAGGGGGGGGGGATTGCCGGGGGGGGGGTCGCCAAGGGGGGGGGGGTTGCGATCAGAGGACAGGACAGCGGCCCTCACAGGCACACCGCAGCCTGACCTCGTTCTTGGTGCGTGCCTGGCATGGCTTTAGCAAACCCTGGGGCACGGAATGCACCGGCCCATTCCCGCCCGAGTGCTGGTCCCATGAGCGCGGGTGGAGGCACGGGGGTACCCCCCCTCCCCCGGGGGGATGCTGAGGTATTGCACGTGTGCACAAGCGGCAGGCAGTACAAAGCTCAGAAAGAACATTGGCTCGTCAGTGGCCTACAAGACCTCGCCCCCCCCCCCTCTCTTGTGCTGACACGGGCCCGATTCGGGGTCAGGGGTCGCCGTGTTGGGACAGGGCCCGTGGTACCGCGTGGCACGTGCCACGGAACACGCGTTGCAGACATAGGCCAGCCATCCCCCCCCCCCCCCGAGGGGGGGGGGAACAGTCACTTCATGACCCCCCCCCCCCCCGCATTTCTTCAGTCAACCCGCGCAGGCATGAAAACAGCTCGTCACCGATGAGCCCAAAGGGAGGACCAATCGGTACGACCACAATCCCATCGAGAGATGGAGATTGAGGAGCCAAAATGCCCGCCGTGGGGGGGGGGAACCGGCCTGACAAAAGGGGGGAGATTGCAAAGGGGGGGGGGGCACGGTACCATCGATCGCATCCGTATTGCAGCCACATGACGGTCGACGTTGATGGCCTCCCCACGAAAATACAAACAGGCCAGTCCGGCAGGAAAAAGGCCCGTTCAACCCGCCGCACGGCCTCCCCCCCCCCCCCCCCCCGCGCTCATGGGGCCTGCAGGTCGAAGGAGTTCAATCACATCGAAGTCGTCCTCCCGCCGCCCCACTACTACCCCGACTGGGCCCAGTACAACTGCGACGCCTACGCGTACGACCCGCGGTCCACGCAGGCCTGGACGACGCACCGCGGCCGCTTCCTCATGACGGAGATGCGCCTCAAGTTCCTGGCGCTCAACGTCTGGACGGTGCGGGGGCTGCACGGGGGCTGCGCCGCCGCTTAGTGAGGGCCCGGGGCGCCCGGGGGCGGAGGTTGAAATGCCCACCGCCGCGCTGCCTCGAGGGTGTGGGAATGCCGCGCCAAGGCAATCGCATGCGGGGACACTGACCCCCCCCCCCCCTTTGTATAAGCTACGCCCTTGTCCAAGCCACAGCGGGCGTAGGGTCCGTATTAATTGGGTACCTAATTTGATGCGGTGCCAAATGTAGTGCGGCCACATAAGACATGGGTTTGCTGACGAATGTGCCAGTTGCATAGGGTCATGGACACATCTGTTGTGAGTGTTTGCCCACTTGAACCCACAGAGCTCTGATTTTGGGGATATTTGTGCATTATATTCCCCTTTCTTGCACCAGCTCACGGTGCAGTCTTCTCTTTTGAACCCGGGCGTCTACGCCCCTGTCCAAGCTACAGTAGGCGTAGGGACCGTATTAATTTGGGACTTTTGCGTAGCTTATACAGGGCCGGGGGGGGGGGGGGGTACATCGATGGCCACGTGCTTTCCACGAAACACGCATCGGCGGCAACGTAGTATTCAGTGGCTGGACGCCGCAAGCGTCTTGTTGTGGTGCTTTGGGCAGGGGGGTCGTTCGGGAACTAGATTTTTTTTTTTAAAGGACCGCCCTTAGGGACCGCCCCAAGGGATCCCAACCGCCAATGACCAACCGCCACCAACCGCCAACCGCCACCAACCGCCACGAACCGCCTTTGGCTGCCACTACGGGCTTCATCGGGGAGAGCCTGGACACGGGGGCAGGGGGCGCATCTCGGCCTCAGTTCCGCACGTGGCACACATTCCGTGTTGCCTCTGCCTCTCCACAGTCCGCAGGAAGCACTTGACGCCGACGTACAAAAACTCCCACATTTGAGGGACACAGAACGTGACCTCGGAAACACAACGGACTTCTTGGTTCGTCATCCACAGCACATTTAATGGTCTGCTCCTCCCGGATCCGTGGAGTATCAGACAAAGCGGCTGCGGTGAGTCACCAGACCATCGTATCCCCCCCCCCCCCCTATTAGCCCCCCCAGCCCCACCGGAGAAGCACGCCACTCAGGCGCCTAGTACCCCCCGTTTTGAGCACAACGGCACATCCCACCAAATGCACCGAATTATTGCACCGCCAATCGGCGTGAACGGGGTACTTCTTCAAGAGCTGCATCCATGAGGCCGGTGCCTGTTTCTTGGCCGGGCGCTGCGGATTGGTATTGTCCGGCTCCAGAGCGCGCCTGGGCCTGAACCGGGGCAATGGAGAGGGGGCAGCGTACTGCTGACCTGCAAGCCCCCCCCCAAATTCAATGTGGCGGCCATCGGGTGTGGGGCCGATTCCTGAAGGGGCACTGCCGATTTGTACCGTCCCAGGCGGTCCTCCCTCGGTTTGGGGAGAAGCAAGATCTGACCCAGTTTGGACCCCCATCTCCCTGCCCCAGCGCACACACAACGTGTGCACCGCAGCGGCTGTGGTGGGCCACAAATTGTTAAAACGAGTTGAAAGGGTTTGGAGCACCAGTTTTGCCGTCCTGAGAGGCCCGGCATCAATTTGACCGATTGTTGGATCAGTACTGGCTCCAACATGGACCATTTCCAAAGCGCCTTGGAAATCTACGGAGACCCAACCGGGGAACTGCTGGCATTGATTGCCTCAGGGAACCCCTGACACAATCTCAGGTGGTCTCTCGGTTCAGTTTTAGAACGACGCATTGTTGACCCATGTCACACTGCCCTGGCGTGCGCAACACGCACCACTCTGAACCGCCAAAAGTGTGTGCAGGGGTGGATGTGTTGTGCAGGCGCCCCATAACGATTCCTTTTTATCACCGTCCGTCACCAAGAGGGTTGTAGAGGCCACGTTCGGCGCTCACACCTTTCCAAAGTCACCAAATGCGGACACGGGGGTCATTTTGACTCACTTTGAGCACCTCAGAAAACGGGTGATGGAGGGTAACAGCGGGTCAACAAGTTGCTCAGAGGAAAGGTATTTTTTCATTGGGTAAGTGCGTGTGGATGCATCCAGCTCCCAGGGCCTCCCCCATACCCGAAGCTATGAAACCAAAAGGCAGCAGTCTCTGCCCATTCTGTGATAGCTTTGAGTAATCCTAGTCCACTTTGTCCAGAGCAGGGGCGAAGCTTTCCTTGAAGAACGTTCTCCTTTTTTCAGTTGTGAGGCAAGCACAACGTCTGTGACTTTCAACTAACGTGTGGGACACACCGGCCAAAAAGTTAGAGTGTTGCCCCTTCCTCACTTCAAACCACTGAACACTTGTCCTCCAAGTAATGGAATTATCTTCCTTCTTCAGTTCCAAGGCTTTGGATATTTTTTCCTTCTTTTGTTGGTGTTATAGCATCCATTGTTTTGGCATCAATCCACTTGATTCACTCCTGCTCCTGAACTCTGCTTTGTGGCATGTGCTTTTGAAGGATACTTCCAAAATGTGCAGCAGTCCACACACATGCGCACACGTGCAAAGATGCAACTGTCCGCACACGCATGCACAAGCACAAGCCTGTTATTCCAACCATACCCTATCAGAGGGGCCTTCCTCCGGTCTCATTGACCACGTCGTGAACAACAAGCACCACCAGTTTGAAACATTCTAGTCACAAACCGGGTGCTTTATCTCCATGCCATTCCCACACCACTGTCAATCTCAAAACCGATCCTCTTAGTGCCTGTTTTTGTTCAACAGTCCCATTGCCGTGACCAAGACACAAAGTCATCAAAGGTTGTGCGATAGTTTTGGAGGAAGGAGTTTCTAAAGCGACAAATTGGATGCAAAGGCACAGGCATGAAAACTTCAAATAAGTGCCGCTTGGCAATTAACATCTCTCAGCGAGCACACTTGCTTGTGCACAATGCCGCTTTCCCCAGCTTGACCATGCTTAACAGGTCTGTCCAAGTCAAAGGAATTACGCACAGCCCCCAAAAGAGGTGAAGCAGTGGCAAATGCAGACCCAATTTCACGATTTTTGATATCACTTCCACTGATGCATTGAAAAGGATTCAAAAGTCTTTCTATCAATTTGCTGTACAGACCTGGTGTCATTGATTGGAAACGAAAATGTTTGCTTTTGTTGACCTAGCTGCTTGCCGTGTACATTTTTCAAGAATTGAAACCTGGTCCCGGGCATAAAACCACCCCCCAATGGGGGATAAGACCACCTTTAAAACCACCCCGGGTGGTTTGGTGCCCACTTGTTTTGGGGATACAACCACCCCTTTTGGGGATACAACCACCCCCTTGTTAAAACCACCCCCTTTGGGGTGATCAAACCACCCCGGGGTGGTTTTATGCCACCAAAGCAACAAATGACACAACACAGCAAACAAAAGCAGTCTGAGCAATGTTGCCACAAAAGCAATGCATGTCGAAATGGATGAATAGCAAACCCAAACCATGTCTGAAATCGCATCTCAAACCCCATTTGTAAAATTGTCCCCAGCCAGCTCAGACATCCTATCGCACATATACAAAGAGCAATGTGAAACAAAACACTGCGTGTAAAACCATATATCGTTCCCTGACCCTCCATCACCTCTCCTACTTCCATACCCTGAATGGACATGGGGCAAGCCCCCCGCCCCCATCCCCAGAGGTGTTCTCTTTACAGCACAACATATAGACCTAAGGCAACTTGTCTTCCGGTACTGTGTTTCTAGGTTAACATAGAGATGGGCCATACCCCTGTGCCCCTAAAAGGGTGACAACCCCCCCCCCCCCGCCCAATTGGGGGATAAAATCACCAAAAAGGGGGGATAAAAGCACCCCAAAGGGGTGATAACCCCCCCCTCCCCATGACCCAATGGGGGGATAAAACCACCCCTTTGAGGGGATAAACCCACCCCCCTAGAAGGGGGGATATAACCACCCCCAGGTGGCATAGAAACACCCCAGGGATCAAAAAGGGCCAAAAAGGGGGTTGGGTGTGGTTCTATCCCGCATTTGGGGGTAGTTTTATAACCACGACCAAAACCGATCCTCTTGGTGCCTGTTTTTGTTCAACAGTCCCATTGCCGTGACCAAGACACAAAGTTATCAAAGGTTGTGCGATAGTTTTGGAGCAAGGAGTTTCTAAAGCGACAAATTGGATGCAAAGGCACAGGCATGAAAACTTCAAATAAGTGCCGCTTGGCAATTAACATCTCTCAGCGAGTAAATTTCCGGCCCAGGCAAAAGCAAAGGGCCGCACCATTTAGGACGGAGCTTCCCCAGTCTGGAAGGTAATTTTGGGCCCCTGCATCGTGTAATGTGATTGGTAGAACACCAATTATCTGTGCGTTTGTTGGCCTTGCCATCAAGTGGGCAGTGGAGAGGTGACAAATGACCTGTGACCCAGCAGATATGCCTACAATGCAACATACAGGACCAGATCAGTGTAGTAAATTTCAGTGGCACTGCGTGCAAGACCGGTGCCGGTGTGGTCCCAGTCCATACTATTGGTTCCATTTGCTTCCTTGCATCTTGCTGCCTTGATTACTCATGCAGGCCCTCATTCACGAATTTACTTGCTGATTCATTCACACACTCGTTCTTTTCACAGATAGGGCGACCCGTTATCTGGGAGTGCAACTGGGTCTTTTGAGTCGGCCAGGTCCTTTCTGTGATAGGAATGAAGCAGGTCAAGTGGCGTACATCACATCACAACTGTGCTGATCACCACGGTTCTCCTTTACTTCTGGTTCTGTCGAGCCAGAGATTGTAAGACATGTCAAAGTACGCAGCGCTATTTACATGCTTACTCCGCAACAGGCAAAGAGCTAGGTGCAACCACCTGCTCCAACACACACAGCCCCACAGTGGGGGCAATCTTGGTCGCTGGGGCGCACTGTCAAGGCCTGCTGGAGCAATACAGACCCATCAGAGCACCAGAAACCCGTGGTACCGTCAGGCGATAGGTTGGGTGGCAGGGACCAGGGACTGCGGCTCGGGCTAGCCCAGTGGGCATGTTTTACGAGCCACGATGCGCAAAACAGGAGGTCATAGCAATATAGCATTGGCAGGCATGGGAGGACGGAGTACAGGTAGTGGATTGTCCGGGGGTGGTCGTGGGCACTGGTCGCAAAGGCACACATCACTGCCGAGTGCACCGCTCGAGTGATTCGTTTTTTCGTGTACCTACTGAGGATGGAAATCTGGAGCCACGCGGAAAGTGATAGCAACTCCCCCGCCCTCTTCTCGTCCATTTTCTGGCACTGGTAAGGACACCCATCAAGATTCCCGCCAAATGCGATGGGTATGAGGCTCCAGGGGTCAGCAGGGGCACACACACATACACACACACACAGACAGCGGGGACACGAACCCTTCCTCCCCCGAGAGTGAGCGCCCGTGCGAACGGCCACGCCTGAGAGGGCGACCCGTGGAGAGGCATGGGCGAGCGAGCACGGAAGCATCGTAAGACCTCAAGGCCAGAGGCTTTGGCCTAGGTGAGGGTGGCGTACACGGAGGGCGCCAGTGCAGACACCGTGAGTGTCATTCTCTGAAGCACAGGGGCCCGCCTCTCTGACCCACCTGCAGACCCATACAAGCCTTCCTCTATAATATGGCGCCACCCCCCCCCCCCCACACACACGATGAGCACCGCGATGACAGGAACAAAGCAAGATAAGCGGTGAGAGATAGCTCCTCAGCAGCCGTAGGGCAGCCCTAGACATCTTTCGGTCACACACACACACACACACACACACACGGACAAGGTATTATCGGGTGGATTGGGGTCAAACACACACCCGGACGACGCAGAGCAACCAAATAAGCCGCCTAGATAGAAGCAAGCACGGGCACTAGTCGCAATATGAATCTCATCAGGCCGCAATCCAAAGCCCAGTTAGACTGACATCATAAAGCCATGGACGTAGCTGGGCGCCTTTCTGCAGGAAGTAGGCACACAATAGGTCCGGAACTCACCACAGGCCCGATGGAACGAGAGAGGTGCAGTGTCATCTTGACAGCATAGCCTCGACTGTTCACAACATGTTTGTCGGTTCAGAGGCAAGGCAGCAGTCAACCGAGCCCAACTTGCGGTTTGCACACTGGGCCCTGTCTCCACCACGTGACACATGCATGTGGCCTCATCACTTCACAGCACTCCCAGTGATGGCGTTTGGGGATCTACCCGCGTTGCTCCCTGCTAAAAGGGGGGATTCATCTGGCATTAATGAAGGTCTATAGGACCGCCCCCTGCCGTTGTACGAGTACTCCCGCCTATTCCCGATTTTTCCACCTTCTTCCCCGTGACCCCCATTGTCCTTGATCTCACCAAAGCTTCCATGCTTTATGAAATCCCAAAAGTATCCCGCAAGCACACCCCTTGCCAACCCTCGCAATAAAATCCAAATACTTGATCAGCGAACTCAAAGGAACTCGGGCGTACCATCAATGGCTGGAAATTATCATTGAGAAAGGAACAAACAAGGACAATGTTGGGCAAATGGAGAGGAAATAGAAATAGAAGCCCTGGAATTGGATATGCGAATATCAAAGACGATGATGCATCCCTACTCCAGGAATCGGTTTATATACCATGCACATTCGAACTATGCGTTGCTTTGCGGACACATGACGCCATGCTAGCACAACCTCAATTCAACACCTTGAGAAAATGACATTGGCTCATGGGAGGTTATGCACGACACAATGATATCAATGAGGTCCACATAGTGCATGGCAAAACACACGTCAAAAACGGGAGGGGGGGGGCACAGGATTTCTTGTCCTCACCGCCGCCCCACCCCGGGCAATACGGGCTCAAACATATGGTGTGTGAAAGGCACAGTGTGATACTGGACCAACGGACAATGCATGCATGTGCAGGCAAGAAAAGGGATGTCTGACTACCACTCACACGAGGCGTCATTGGATTCTTCATAAGCATGGCCACACATGGCCCATCCTCACCCATGCCTACAAGACGGCAAAAATGGAATCGAGAAACATGAGTTCCAAACACAAGAAGTCTTCTCAACGTGGACCAAGCATGACACCATGACTTCCATGAACACAAAGTACGGCATGGCCACATACATGACTTGTCTACACTCATGAGTCACCGATGACCACATATGAAGAGCTTGCAATGAGCATCGGGTCCCAAGCAATTAGGCACCAAGTGATGGGACCGAGTGGCATGTCCAAGCATGGGAGGGGATGAGACATATGTTGTTTGTTGGCTTTGCATTCATGACTTTGGTTCACGATACTCTATCCGTAGGGAGCCCAACAATTGGTATGTAGCATACACTAAACATGTGAAGCTTGGTGGGCGGGCCCTTCTTGATGTCTTGTCTTCAAGCAACCAATAAACCCGCCAAGCTTATTCACTTGCTGGCCATCGTGTATGTTATTGCTGAGTGATAGGAGTGATAGGCACTGGGCATCCGGTGTGAAGTACCGAGGCATTGCCAACATGATAATATATGTGTCACACATGCCAGGTGTCAGGTATTTGCCATTGCCATGAGGTTATTCTCCCGACTGATGGCATTGGCATACACAAATGGGCATGTACCTTAGAAACAATCCACAGATGGACATGTGAAATCGATGTTGCCTACCTGCATGCTCGTGTGACACCGAACCAATTCAATGCATGCTACTTAGAGAGAGATTGAGTAAGAGGATGCCCCGGGTCACATGAAGAGACCTAGACCCGGCCCGCAGAGAGAGTGCACATGGAGAGATACCCCGGGTCCAATGAGAGCACATCCATGGTGAGATTGTCCCATCCCAACGAGAGGTAGTCCTACATCAAAGAGAGATAGTCCCGCCCCAATCCAAGCCGTGAGAGAGATGGTCCCACCCCAGTGCATGCCCTAAGAGATGGTCCCACCTCAGTCCATACCCTGAGAGAGATGGTCCCGCCCCAGTCCATGCCCTAAGAGAGAGACCCTCACCAATCCATGCCCTAAGAGGGCCCTCACCACAACCCAATCCTGGAGAGTGTGCATATTGAGAGAGAATCCCCAACCTTGATCGACGATTATCCTTGTCCCCAATTGCCACCACTGGTTGGATTGACCAGTTCCCTCTCATGGTGAGAGGTTGTGCAGCCTTCAACACCCAAAATTGATATCCTACAGTGGTGGGAAGCCATGAAAGAATGGCTGTCCCATATGTTTAAATGTGCCCGTTGAATTCTTGCTGTTCCACATGTTTCTTGTGATGTAGAGGGCTCATTTTCCATTTAGAAAAGGGTGTAGTTGGACAAGAGAGCTTGAAAGAGGGCATGCAAGTCGTCCGCCACCCGTAGCCCATGAGACAATTCGTGGACAGTGTGCCCAATGGAATTCTATGTTGTGCTGTGTATGTGGATTTGGGCACCTTCATCCCACTTGTGCTGTTGTAAGACACCATTCACCCTCGCCTTTCCCCACCTTTCCCAGCTTTCCCCCATTTCCCCCCGCTTTTCCTGTTTTTCCTGCCTTTTCACAACGCCAATGTTGTTTGTCGATGTCCAGAGATGGAGAGCTAGGAGGCTTGTGATCACCCTGACTCTTTCCTTCTGCTTTGTTGCATTCTGCAGCTCAAATGCATTTGTGTAGAGATGTGGTTTTTGTATACCTCTTGCTCTACCTAATCATTTACCGACATTGCTGTGAATGGAGGGCAATACCATTGGTCTCAGCAGCCAAACAAGCCACATGTGTACGTGTGTCATTTTGTTAGGTACAGGGTGAGCAATCGCTTTTTCAGTTGTATTTCAAGGCCGTGTGCCACTGTGGAGTTCTGTGGGCTTGTGTGTCATTGTGTGCATACACTTGCTGAATCCAGCAAAGCTCCATATGGCAGCCAAGAAACGTCTTATCTCCGCACCTGTTCCTCGCTCTTTCTGGCAGAATATTCATGGCCAAGGTGCAAGTTTGTAGCAGTGGGATGTTGTTGATGTGGATCATAGGTTTATCCTTGGTGACGTGCGCTGAAGGTGTGTTGTGCATCCCCTCTGCTTCTCGTCCTCCTTTTATTCAGGTGTCAGGAGGCACAGCACAGATTGTGTGGGGCTGTTGGGTCACAGATTAGGGATTGCACTCAGTGTGCAGAGCATGCAGGGATCCTTGGACAACTGGTTGGAAGGCTCCGTACAGTGCTTGTGGCAAGGGAAGATGTGCATACAGTCATGGCACGAGCGTTGAGGGCGGTGTTGTGGATATCCAGCGAATGTAAATTCGTGGGTGGAGCTTCTTGATATGCTAGACGGGTCTGCAAACGGCGTTCCTTGGCTGCGGTTCGGTTTTGGAAGGGCTCCATGTGGTACATGAGTTGGCAATGGAAGGTACGTGTGAGAGCCCGTTGTAGGAGGTGATCCGGCGAGGCTCGTGTCGTAGGAACGCTGGTGGTAGCCGGTGGTAGAGGAGTGTGTTACCCCAGATGAGGTGTTGTCTGAGGAGGGTAACCTGCTAGACTCGGTGGTACAGTTGTCATGCCCTGGAACCCAGTGATTTTGAGGGGTATAGGCACCGCAAGTGCGTCAACAGGGTGTTGCAGTAACTTGAGGTGGGGCATACTCGTACCTTCAGGAAGCGAAGGCGAAACTGATGGTTGCAGAACAATGTATTGTGGTGGGCATGGTAGACAGTTTGTCTCTCCCATATGGTGAGCCTATCTTTCAACCTTGATTACGGGTTGGTTGGACAGGGGAGCTGAAATACCTCGACAACAAGTGTTCGGTCGTGGTAGTTTGCTAGACAGTGAACATAGAGTACACATGGAAAAACAAGTAAACACTCTTTGACACGCACCAAAGGCACGGAGGATATTTTTTCTGGTCATTGAAAAATTTCCGCAAATTTCAATTTTTCAGCTGGAATTGAGCAATGGGAGGAGGTGGCAAGGGGGTCTAGGCCATCATGTCAGGCTTTGAAAACAACCGGCATGATCCTGACCTCATGGCACACTCAATCAGTTCTGCTCAACGACAGGGTGGTGGTGTGTTCCCGGACCGTGCGCTCTATGTTGAGCTGTTGTCAGGGTATGAAACCTCAAGATCGGAGTTGTCATGCCCAAGTATGGAGGTCAATGACTTTGAGGGTTATCAGCACCGTAAGTGCGTCAAGTGGGTGTTGCGAAAACCCAAGGAGGGGCATGGCCATACCTTGTGGAAGGGAAGGCGCAACTGACAGTTGCAGAACAATGTACTGTGCCGAGCACATGCCAGAGGACAATTTTGAGCATGACTGATTGAGTTCGGCACGAGGTCAGGATCATGCTGGTTATTGTGAAAACCTGACGTCATGGTCCCCTCGCAGCCCGCATCCCCCCACCCCAGCCCCAACCCAAGAGGGCGTGTGAGAAGGTCGCGTAGTTCAGCGGTCATGCACGCGACGCCTGAACTAGAGGTGCTTGGTTCGAATCCCAGTGGGGTCGGAACGCAGTGAGTTCGGAGAGCGCCCGAGCACTTTGCCTTTACCTTTACCTTACCAAGAGGGCTTGTGGCCAATAGTTCAGGCACTTCGCATCATAACAGACGTTTGGCCACCCCCGTGGGCCGAACATCGTATTATCCTCATCCCATTCAGGCGGGTTAGGCATGCGAACTTTGGTGAGCCTGAAGTTGTGGGAACTGATCGAGAACGTGGTTTGAAAGCAGATTGCAGTGGAGGCTGCCTGAAAGGCAGGCGCTGCTGAAGCACAGTGGCAGGTCCACATTTGATCTTTCGAGCGCCCTGCCCCCTTTGTGCAAGCAAAGCCCTGTCTTAGGCTTAGACACTCTCACCGTTTCTTTGGATGGTCCACATGAAACCACAGTAACACACCCAATTGTAGTGGAGAAGAGTGGGGAAAGAGAGTCTCATTGCAGTATTCTGCCTCAGAATGCAGGGTCATGGGAACAGGAGGGGCAGGCCTGTATTAGAGTGTTACCCCCCCCCCCCCTCTGGACCCATACTGGAATTTACCTGCAAAGAGCAAGACCTGCCGACCCAGCATAAGCACTGGTGCAGCGTGAGTCAGAAGAGACCTCCGTTGGAAGATTTTGCGGATGAAACCGGCGAGTCATTGAATGAACCACGGCCTCTGGACCCCCTCCCTTCCGCCACCAAATTCTCAGAGTGGAAAGAAATGAACTTCAGCGAAGGACAAACTTCTTTTGGCCAGTCCCTTTGTGTCCAAGCTTTTCCGCCTCGAACCTCCCACTCCACAACGCCACCTTCAGGCCCTGGGGTACTTTGGTGGCTGTGCGTGTACGCTTTGCCAGGTCAGTGGACGAAGGCATGCCCCTCAAGCTACACCTTCAATACGGCCATGGCCCCCGGCGACTCCATTCGGACATCGGGTGGTATTATCGTGAACTTTTATAACAGGTTCAGAGAGATCATGTTCCATTGGCGCCCCCGTTTCGAGCAACGTTTGATTGCCCGCGCCGTACTTCGAAACAACGACTGGAGAGGGGAAGAACGGCACGGCGGGTGGCCATTCAATGGCACGGGCATGGATCAAGAAGTGGTGCTCACCGCTACGGCTTGGGGCTGGGAGGTCACGATAGAGGGCACTCGGCGGCCCGAGTTTGACTATCCGAAGTACTTCCCCTCACCAATCAGCGAGGTTCAAGGGGCCCAATACGTGAACTTTAAGGGGCATTGTTCTGGTAACGCCCCCCCCCCCCCCGCTCCTGTCTTTCCCCGAGTGTATGGATGGGTCACCATGTCGCTCGCCGTTCCCTTACTCCTTCCCTCCACCATCCATCCCTCCCTCCATTTATCTGTCCCTGCGTTCTCCTCGCTTGCTCTCTCTCTCTCTCTCTCTCTCTCTCTCTCTCTCTCTCTCTCTCTTTCTCTCCCCCCCCTCTCTCTCTTTCTCTCCCCCCCCTCTCTCTCTCCCCCCCCCCCTCTCTCTTTCTCCCCCCCCCCCACTCTCTCTCTCTCTCTCTCTCTCCCGGTCCTTTTATGCCAACCCCCCCAGCCCTCCCCCCCCCCCCCGCGCGGGTTTTGTACCCACTGGGTTTTTAACCCAAGGCCCCGTCTATGCCCAACCTGATGTGGCCCAATGGGGCCAGCAACATCTGCAACACCGGGGAGGGAGTGACCCCTGACCGGGATGAACGCATGACCCAGTAGAGCCTGGAGCCCCAGTCCAGTTCGCGGAAGCAGGGACGAGGGTTGAACTTGTGATCACAAATCGTACTGTGGAAGCGCCGTACATTGGCACGATGGACAGAAGGTGATGACAGCCGTGGGGCAGGCGCGGCCAGAGCCTAATGCGGACATTGCAACCTGACCATTTGAGGCCCGGGTTTTGAAAGATAGGGGACAGCGGTCTCGGCGGTGTGACAGGACCATAGTTGGTCTCACTCGGGCCGCAAAGCGGTCCGGAAAATCACCTCGAAGAGGGTTGTTAGATCAAGGGCAGGCGCAGGCGTTGTATATCCCCCCCTTTTGGGGTCGTTCGCGCAGCATACCTCAAGATGTGGGATCAGACATCCAACCCCTTGTAAAATCATCTTTTCGGGACAGAAAATGATCCCCCAATGAATTTTCCGATTTTGACCCCCGTACTCCCCCATATCCGGGTACCCCTTTTTGGGGGGCTGGGGGGGGTGAAAACTTCTTTAGGTATTGTGGCCGCTGTGTGTGGATTTTCGACCTGGGTCCTGAACAACTTTTTTTTCCTTGTATATGGACCCCCGGTCAGCCCCCCCTATGGGCTCTTGCCGGTGAGGACTTAGCCGTTTTCACGCTAGATAGGCTGTTTAGTAGCACCTGAAAATCACCTCGCAGAGGATGTTAGATCAAACCCACGCAGGCCCGTATACAGGGGAAAACACCATCTACCCCCCCTTTTGGGGCCTTTTTGGGCCTATTCACGTACCCGAACTCAAGGGGTTGGATTATTTGTTTAACCCCTTGTAAAATCGTTATTTTGCCCAATAAACGCATCCCCCAATGCGGTTTTGGTTGGGAGCCCCCTAGCCCCCCCCCCCCCCCCACTTGAAACCCATTTTTGGGCGGGGGGGGGGGGGGATGGGGGGGGGTCAAAATGTCGAAAAACCGACACCCCCCGTTTTGTTGGTTCATCAATCATGAATCTTTTCGTTTTTTTCGATTCTGAGCCGAATTAGTGTTTTCGGGTCCCAACTCCATAGGGTTTGTATGGAGCGGAGTGCGACGGGTGTGTGTGTGTGGGGGGGGGGGGGGCTCCCAATGGAGTGGCACACAAGCTCATGATGCAGTTTTTCACCCTGTACAGCTCAAAAATCGAAGTTTCCGAAACTTATTTCTATGACATCGTGGCCACTCACAATGACCATCCAAGCTATGTAAAGCGTGTTTTAGGCAGTATTTTTGTGTTTTTCACCCTATTTGGGTATTGGGTGTGTGTGTGTGTGTGTGGGGTGGGTGGGTTCTCCCAATGGGCTGGTACACAAGCTCCTGATGCAGTTATTCACCCTGTACAGCTCAAAAATCGAAGTTTCCGAAACCTGATTTTTAATGACACTGTGGCCACTCACAATGACCATCCAAGCTATGTAAAGCATGTTTTAGGCCGTATTTTTGTGTTTGTCACCCTATTTTGGGGGCTGGGTGGTCAAGGTAGATTCTTTTCTGTAGGCTGTTTAGTGACACCTGAAAATGTTTTCAAACTCATCTTTTTCCGAAACTCTTCCGTTGCCCCTGGGATGGCTTTGGGTGATGATTTGATGACATGGGGACCCACGTACTGGCCGCTAGGCCCATGTAGCCTGACCCATGGGCCCCCCAAAAGCCTCAAAATTGCTGTTTGTGGGTTGTGCAGTGGCGCATAGTGCGCACAAACTGCATGAGCACCTTTTTTGATATTTTCACCATTCACAATGATCAAATATCCTATGTAAAGCATTTTTCAGACCAGGCTTTTGCTTAGTGTCCGTCCTACCCCACGGGGGGGGGGGGGGGTTGGGTGGGTGGGTCTGGCAGAATTTCAGGGTGGGTGGGTGTCCAACCCCCCCCCCCCCTCCCCGGGGTGGGGTGGGACTTTGTGGGGGCCCTTGGGTCTATTGAGCCAGTGCCACTTCTTTCTTTCTTCTGTTGCAGGTTCCATGTAACATGTTTATTTATGGTGTGTTTACATGGCATTGCATATCACGTGTGCATGCTCCACGCCCATAAAGGGGCTAGGATGCATTGTCATTTGTGTCAAATGCGAAGGAGGCAACGCTAAGACTGACATGATGGTTGTTCACCTCTGTGAAAAACTTGGTCTTCTGTATTGCATGTCTCAGTTGGGTACGTGGGTTGGTGGGTGGGTCGGTGGGTGTCAACCCCCCCCCCCCCCCCGGGGGGGGGGGCGTGGGACATTTGTCGGTCCCTGGGTATGCCAAAATTCTGGCCGGGTGGGTCCCTGAATTAACCCCCCCCCCCCCGGTGGTTAAGCAAAACCCTGTTTCAGACCCTCTTTATGTGTTTTTCAGACCGGACGTCGGCTGCGGCGGGCCCTCATGCGGATGCATCCCTCCGCCCTGGGCCTGGATGGCTGGAGCCTCGAGGACCTGCGCGCGCTGCCGGACCAGCTCCTGGAGTGGCTGGCGGACCTCCTGCGGGAGGTGGAACGGCAAGGGCGGTGGCCGTTGCGCCTCGCCGAGGGCTACACGGCCCTCATCCCCAAGGAGGGCCCACCGGGGCCGCTGAACACGCGGCCCCTAACGGTCCTCTCCATGGTCTACCGCCTCTGGGCGGGGATCAGGTTGGAGGAGGCCATCCGCTGGCAGGAGGCCTGGGCGCACCCGTGTGCCTTTGGTTTCCGCCCGGCGCGGAGCGCCCTGGATGGCGCCACAGTGACCCAGGTTCTCCTGGAGCTGTGCCGCTTGAAGGGGTGGGCGGTGGCGGGGATGAGCATCGATTACGTCAAGTGTTTCGATCTCATCCCCCAAGCCGTCGTCCTGGCCCTGGCGTTGGAGCTGGGCATGGACCCAGGGGTCGCAAGGGCCCTGGGGGCCATGTACAAGCAGCTCCGCCGGGCCTTCAAGGTGGCCGGGTGCTTGGGGGCGTGGTGGCGGGCCACCAACGGCATCCTGCAAGGCTGTCCCCTCTCCGTGATCCTGGTGAATGTCCTCACCACGATCTGGAAGTGGGAGGTGGATGCCCTGCGGGAGCAGGTCTGCGTGGCCACAGCGACGCTGCCGCCGGCGCTAGTGGCGGCAGAGGCCGACAGTGAGTCGGACCAGGCCAGCCAACACAGCGACTCCGCGGAGGAGTCGGAGCTGCATCTGCGGCTGCAGGCGCAAGGCCCAGGGCTGGCGGCCTTGGGGGCGTCAGGCTATGCCGACGACACACAGGCAGTGGCGCCAGGGACGGCAGCCCTCCAGCGGACCGCCCCCACGACGGAGGCGTGGCTCACCTTGACGGGGCAGGATGTCCGCGTGGACAAGTCCTGCTCCTGGTCGCAGGGGGAGGGGGGGGCGCAGGCAGTGCTTTTACGCGGCCTCCCCATACCGGCAGCAGACTGTTTCCGCCAGCTGGGGGTGGACGTCGCAGTGGGCGGCGCCCGCAGCACGGGGCCGGTGCTCGCACGACGCTTGGAAGCCGGCCGCAGTGTGCTGCGGCGCCTCCCGCATCTACCCACTTTTCGGCGGCGGGTGCACGCGGTCAGCACCCTGGTGACGCCGCTGTCGCTCCATGGGGTGGCCGTCGCCCCGGTGACGGACCGGGACCTGAAGGGCCTAGAGACCATGGTCCTGCAGTCGGTATGGGGGGCGACCAGGCTCTCCCGCGCCAAGGAATTGGTCTTCGTGGTCCTCACGCAGGGCCACCGCATCTCCCCGGTGATGCACACCCGCTATGAGCGGGTGCTATGGATGACCCGGATTGCGCGCACCCCGGGGCCCGTGCAAGTCCTGGTGCAGGCCATCTGGGAGAGCGGCCTCCGACCCCCGACGACAGGGCCCTTCGGGCGCGCCCTGCACGTGGTCCGCCTGCTGGGCTGGCAACCACTGGAGGGCTGGTGGTCATGGATTGTGCCGGGCCAGACGGAGCCGCTGCACTTGGTGCAGGAGCCCATGCGGCAGATCCAGCACAGGGTGCGGGACAGCCTGCGCTGTCATGCCATGCGCGGGCTGGAGGCCCGCCGCCCGGCGACATATGGCGGACTGGGGGACGGGGTAGACGGGGAGGCCTGTCGCGCGGCACTCCGGGTAGCATCCACAGAGCTGGAGGCCTCGCTCCTGCGGGGCTTGTTGGCAGGGGCGCTGTGGACGGCGGCCCGCGTGCGCGGGCACAACATGCGGGCCACGTCGAGCTGCCCCGGCTGCGGCTCACAGCACGAGGATGAGGCGCATGCACTCTGGGACTGCCCGTCGTGGGAGACCGCCAGGGCAGGGTGGCGCGCATGCGTCTTGCAGGCGGCGGAGCGCCTGCAGCTGGGCCCACCGACGGGCTGGCCGGCATGCCTGCGGCGCGCGGGCCTGCTACCCTTGGCCCTGTCCGCGGGGGCGGACCGCTGGCAGGTGGATGAATTCCTGTACAGGCTGTACGGGATGTACCTCGCGGTGCTCGCGGCCAGATACGCCCACACCCGCTCGGGGGAGCAGGGGCAGGGCGAGGCCCTCTTCCCGCGGCGCCCGGCGCCGGGCGGCAGGGGGGGATACCCGTGGCAGGACCTGAGCGGTCCCCTGCCGCAGCTGCCGGCGGCACCGGCAATGCGACTCCGCCCAGGCGTCCCGCCGGGGTGGCCGTGGGAGCCGGCGTTCGCCCAGGACCTGGTCCGCTGGGCAGCGGCCCTCCGGTGGCAGGACGGCCCAGGGGACGTCACCTGGGCAGAGCTGGCCCTGGATTGCGAGACGTTCCTGGGCCGGGCCCTTCCGGCGTCCCCCCACCATCGGTTGCGGGGGATGCGCCTCCCGCTCGGCGAGCGCGCGCAAGTCCTGCGGCAGGCCGCGCGGCTGTTGCAGCGCCACATGGCGGCAGGGCGCTTCCTGCAGGGGGCTCCCAGTGACCGCTGCAGGGCACTCGTACCGCTCGGGGGCCGCCTGTGTGCGGGGCTGCGGGCGCGGCCGTTCTTCGCGGCTAGGGCGGACATGGCACTGCAGCTGCAAGGCTTGGCCCTGCATCTGCAGGAAGCGTGGCTGCAACGCCTGCGCACGCCAGCCCGCATCCGGCCGGGGGGGGCGACACGCTTCCTCATGACCTATTTCCCCTGCCCCCCGGGAGGGGGGCCAGCACTGCTCCCCTACGCTCGCCGGCCGCGGCGGGAGCACGTCCCGGGGGTCGCCCGGGTGGAAGAGCAGCGCCCGCGGCGGCAGGGCGAGGGCAGAGGGTCGGTGGGGGCCCGGTGCGCGCAACATGGACATGCACAGTGCAAGCGCAACACACAGTGCAGCACACAGTACAGCACACATCGCAGCACACAGTGCAGCACACAGCGCAACACACAGTGCGGCACACAGTGCAGCGCACAGCACAGCACACGGTGCAGCGCACAGTGCAGCACGCGCGGCACGCCGGGCGCAGGGCCCAGGACGACCGGGGCCCCTGCGCCAGGCCACCCTATTCTCCATGGGGCTGCCAGTGCGGCAGCCCCCGCCGACGCATCGCCCCCCTGGGGCGCCCGACGCCGTAGCGCCGGCGTCCCCTGGGGGGATGTCCATGCCTAACCTGGCGCACGGGAGGGCGAGCTCGGAAGAGACATAGTCTTGACCGACTCGTCCCTCTGTTCCGCCGTGCACCATAGGCGGGGGGCAATCAGCCCGGGGGGAAGGCGCAGAACACTGAGATCGGCCCTTTCCCCCCAGCCCCTCGACCTCTGTACATAGGCTCATGGACAGTAAAAGCGCAATACCCTCTTTATGTGTTTTTCACCCTATTTGGGTGTTTGGACGGATGTGGGCAAGGGAATGGGGCACAACCTGCTTATCCAGTTTTCCACTCTCGGCAGCTCAAAAATGGAAATTTCCGAAACCGTTTTTTTTAAAATTTTAATCATATACAATGATGAAACATCTCATGTAAAGCATGTTTTGGACCCTCTTCCGCCGTGCACTACAGGCGGGGGGCCACTGTCTAGGGGGAGGGGCGCCGAACTCAGAGATCGGCCCTTCCTCTCAGCCCTCCAACCTTTGTACATAGGCTGATGGACAGGAATAACACAATACCCTCTTCATGTGTTTTTCAGCTTGGACCTCCGACCAGGGAGCGGTGTACCGGTGGCTCAAGGATGAGTCTTACGCCCCGCCGGTCACCTTCCTCTCCAGGCCGGATGGCTCAGCCACAGCCAATTTGGCAGAGATGGATGGCTTCCTGTAGAACGCCTAGTGTAGCGGTAAATCGCAAGTATGTGGAGGAACCCGAGCCGGATCCGGCGGCTTTTCTTCGCAGGTACGGACACCATGTTTGAAGGGTCCCCATGATTGCCTCGCAGCTCGATGGCTGCCGCCTGCGCAAGGGCCTCTCCCGCATGAAGCCCTCGGCTCTGGGGCTGGACGGATGGAGCTTGGCCGACCTTCGCTCCCTCCCCGATAGGTTGCCTGGGTGGCTAGCTGACCTCCTCCGGGAAGTGGAGCGCCTGGGCAAATGGCCGGCCCGCCTGGCCGAGGGCTACACTGCCCTCATCCCCAAGGAGGGCCCGCCAGGGCCCCCAAACACCCACCCGCTCACAGTCCTGTCCATGGTCTACAGGCTGGGGGCGGGCGCGCGCCTGGCGGACGCCATCGCTTGGCAGGAGTCTTGGGCCCACCCGGCAGGCTTAGGCGTCCACCAGGCCAAGAGCGCCTTGGATGAGGCGGAGGTGACACAGGTCCTCTTGGAACGACTGTCTGGCTCACATGCTGGACAGTTGTTTTCTTCTGGGTTCCTTTGGGACATCCCACCTTATGTTGTGTATAGGGTCTTTTACCTTTATGAGTTATTTCAATGTCAGACAAGCGTGAATCAGGGGAGGAAGGCGGAAAGAAGCGGGAAAGAAAAGCAGTGGCGGAAGATCCAGGCAAGAGGATCAGGCTCAAGAGAGAGCTCAAGGAGGAGCCGAAGGAGGCCAAGGACCCCAAGGTCAAGGTCGAGGACAAAGAGATAGCCTCCTCCTCGGCCCTACCCGCCCCTGCCCCTGCCCCTGCTCCGGCCCCTGCTCCACCCCCCCCGGATCCACCTGCACCACCCGCCCCCATCCCAGCCTTCCCTGTGGACGTCTTCGCCCATGACATGTACGACGTTCAGGCGAGACGTGCAGAGGGCAACATGTCGGTGGTAGACCTTGGTGATCGCCCACAAGGTATCATCAGCCTCCACCTGGGTGTCGGTCGAGCCCTTTGGAGGGATATCCCAGCCCCTCAGCGGCAGGCAGTCGTAAGGGCCGCTTCCCGTGCCGCCCTGGCCACCCTCCTACAGCAGTGGGGGCAATATCCCAGGGCCCCGTCACCCCCTCCACCCCCTCCGCCTGTGTTGTAGCGTGCCCCCACAGTGTTCCTAGCCCCAGGGATTTCTTGATGCTGACAGCTCACTGACAATCACGAATTGAATTTTGGGCCCGCAGCAGCAGAGCGCATTCCGGATACTCGATAGCTTGCTAAGGCAAATGAGAGCGCTGTTGGAGCAGTTGGAGTCCAATGGCTGAACCAGACGCAGCTGGGCGGCGAATTGATGGGTAAGAACAGCACAGGAGGAGCCCGCAGTGGCACCGGCGTTCATCAAGGCCTTGTGCCCAGGCGGAGGCAGACCGCCTGTACCAAGGACCTGCCAGTAAGAGGGTTGTGTTGTGCGTTTCATTTGGTGGCCCCAGGCTCAGTCTTGTCAGGCCTGGGGTTTGGTTTTGACGCTGTGTGAGGGGGTGGGCATCAGTGACAGGGCGCACCCTGCAGCACCTCAAAGAATCAAAACGGTGGGCATTCCGCCGGCTGTGGGGTTGCGCTTAGTGCTGATGCCTATCTCCAGGTGTTGCTATAGTGCAGCGAGTTTTCTTCGGGCTGTGTCCCCCCGCATTTTTGTTTTGCTGTCAGTTTTGTGCTGACGGCAGTTTTTTTGTCTCAGCGGCCAGGCCCCAGGCTGTTTGCTTGTGCCGCTCGAACGTTGCCCTTGGTGTGCGGCCTTAGCGTGGTTTACCGCAAGCGTTTGGCCTAGTATGTAGCCAGTCTACAGAAAATGCCCCTTGCGAGCGTCAGCTTTTGCTATAGCTGGGGTAGCGGTTAGTATTGCACTACAGGTGTGCAGCTGAGGGGTGGGCTGTGTGACGCAGAGGGTCGGTGTTTGTATGTGTCAGGGCGGGGAGCTAGGGGGGGGGGATCACTCACGTGAGGGTAAGCCCTAGGCCCTGAGGTATGGCTACCCTATGCCCGCCAAGACGGTGTGAGGTTGTGGGAATATATACCGCTGGCTGTTCCTGCAATACTCTTGGTGCTTTTGCTGCCGGCATGGGAAACGACTGTCTGGCTCACATGCTGGACAGTTGTTTTCCTCCGGGTTCCTTTGGGACATGCCACATTATGTTGTGTATAGGGTCTTTTACCCTTATGAGTGGGAAACTGTGTCGCCTCCGGGGGTGGGCAGTGGCGGGGATGAGCATCGACTATGTCAAGTGTTTGGATCTCATCCCCCAAGCGGTCGTGTTGGCCCTAGCGTTGGAGCTGGGTATGGACCCGGGCACGTGTAATGCCCTCGGGGCCATGTACAAGGAGCTCCACTGGGCCTTCAAGGTCGCCGCGGCCCTCGGCCGTTTGTGGCAAGACACCAACGGCATCCTCTAGGGCTGCCCCCTGTCGGTGATCCTGGTGGACTCCCTACGCCGACAGCGGGAGGTGGAACGGCAAGGGCGGTGGCCGTTGCGCCTCGCCGAGGGCTACATGGCCCTCATCCCCAAGGAGGGCCCACCGGGGCCGCTGAACACGCGGCCCCTAACGGTCCTCTCCATGGTCTACCGCCTTTGGGCGGGGATCAGGTTGGAGGAGGCCATCCGCTGGCAGGAGGCCTGGGCGCACCCGTGTGCCTTTGGTTTCCGCCCGGCGCGGAGCGCCCTGGATGGCGCCACAGTGACCCAGGTTCTCCTGGAGCTGTGCCGCTTGAAGGGGTGGGCGGTGGCGGGGATGAGCATCGATTACGTCAAGTGTTTCGATCTCATCCCCCAAGCCGTCGTCCTGGCCCTGGCGTTGGAGCTGGGCATGGACCCAGGGGTCGCAAGGGCCCTAGGGGCCATGTACAAGCAGCTCCGCCGGGCCTTCAAGGTGGCCGGGTGCTTGGGGGCGTGGTGGCGGGCCACCAACGGCATCCTGCAAGGCTGTCCCCTCTCGGTGATCCCGGTGAATGTCCTCACCACGATCTGGAAGTGGGAGGTGGATGCCCTGCGGGAGCAGGTCTGCGTGGCCACAGCGACGCTGCCGCCGGCGCTAGTGGCGGCAGAGGCCGACAGTGAGTCGGACCAAGCCAGCCAACACAACGACTCCGCGGAGGAGTCGGAGCTGCATCTGCGGCTGCAGGCGCAAGGCCCAGGGCTGGCGGCCTTGGGGGCGTCAGGCTATGCCGACGACACACAGGCAGTGGCGCCAGGGACGGCAGCCCTCCAGCGCACCGCCCCCACGACGGAGGCGTGGCTCACCTTGACGGGGCAGGATGTCCGCGTGGACAAGTCCTGCTCCTGGTTGCAGGGGGAGGCGGGGGCGCAGGCAGTGCTTTTACGCGGCCTCCCCATACCGGCAGCAGACTGTTTCCGCCAGCTGGGGGTGCACGTCGCTGTGGGCGGCGCCCGCAGCACGGGGCCGGTGCTCGCACGACGCTTGGAAGCCGGCCGCAGTGTGCTGCGGCGCCTCCCGCATCTATCCACTCTTCAGCGGCGGGTGCACGCGGTCGGCACCCTGGTGACGCCGCTGTCGCTCCATGGGGTGGCCGTCGCCCCGGTGACGGACCGGGACCTGAAGGGCCTAGAGACCATGGTCCTGCAGGTGGTACGGGGGGCGACCAGGCTCTCCCGCGCCAAGGAAGTGGTCTTCGTGTTCGTGACGCAGGGCCACCGCATCTCCCCGGTGATGCACACCCGCTACGAGCGGGTGCTATGGATGACCCGGATTGCGCGCATCCCGGGGCCCGTGCAAGTCCTGGTGCAGGCCATCTGGGAGAGCGGCCTCCGACCCCCGACGACGGGGCCGTTCGGGCGCGCCCTGCATGTGGTCCGCCTGCTGGGCTGGCAACCACTGGAGGGCTGGTGGTCATGGGTAGTGCCGGGCCAGACGGAGCCGCTGCACCTGGTGCAGGAGCCCATGCGGCAGATCCAGCACAGGGTGCGGGACAGCCTGCGCTGTCATGCCATGCGAAGGCTGGAGGCCCGCCGCCCGGCAACCTATGGCGGACTGGGGGACGGGGTAGACGGGGAGGCCTGTCGCGCGGCACTCCGGGTAGCATCCACAGAGCTGGAGGCCTCCCTCCTGCGGGGCTTGTTGGCGGGGGCGCTGTGGACGGCGGCCCGCGTGCGCGGGCACAACATGCGGGCCACGTCGAGCTGCCCCGGCTGCGGCTCACAGCACGAGGATGAGGCGCATGTACTCTGGGAATGCCCATCGTGGGAGACCGCCAGAGCAGGGTGGCGCGCATGGGTCTTGCAGGCGGCGGAGCGCCTGCAGCTGGGCCCACCGACGGGCTGGCCGGCATGCATGCGGCGCGCGGGCCTGCTACCCTTGGCCCTGTCCGCGGGGGCGGACCGCCGGTAGGTGGACGAGTTCCTGTACAGGCTGTACGGGATGTACCTCGCGGTGCTCGCGGTCAGATACGCCCACACCCGCTCGGGGGAGCAGGGGCAGGGCGAGGCCCTCTTCCCGCGGCGCCCGGCGCCGGGCGGCAAGGGGGGATACCCGTGGCAGGACCTCAGCGGTCCCCTGCCACAGCTGCCGGCGGCACCGGCAATGCGACTCCGCCCAGGCGTCCCGCCGGGGTGGCCGTAGGAGCCGGCGTTCGCCCAGGACCTGGTCCGCTGGGCAGCGGCCCTCCGATGGCAGGACGGCCCAGGGGACGTCACCTGGGCAGAGCTGGCCCTGGATTGCGAGACGTTCCTGGGCCGGGCCCTTCCGGTGTTCCCCCACCATCAGTTGCGGGGGATGCGCCTCCCGCTTGGCGAGCGCGCGCAAGTCCTGCGGCAGGCCGCGCGGCTGTTGCAGCGCCACATGGCGGCAGGGCGCTTCCTGCAGGGGGCTCCCAGCGACCGCTGCAGGGCACTCGTACCGCTCGGGGGCCGCCTGTGTGCGGGGCTGCAGGCGCGGCCGTTCTTCGCGGCTAGGGCGGACATGGCACTGCAGCTGCAAGGCCTGGCCCTGCATCTGCAGGAAGCATGGCTGCACCGCCTGCGCACGCCAGCCCGCATCCGGCCGGGGGGGGCGACACGCTTCCTCATGACCTATTTCCTCCGCCCCCCGGGAGGGGGGCCAGCACTGCTCCCCTACGCTCGCCGGCCGCTGCGGGAGCACGTCCCGGGGGTTGCCCGGGTGGAAGAGCAGCGCCCGCGGCGCCAGGGCGAGGGCAGAGGGTCAGTGGGGGCCCGGTGCGCGCAACATGGCTCGCCCTCGTGCCGCCGCTGCCTGCAGCTGGGCTGGGGAATCAGCCGGTGTTGCCGCGCGGGGCACGAGGGACACACGGCGCCGGGGCAGGTGCCCTTCCAGCAGTGACGGGCACTAGGCCGGCAGGTGCTGGCACCTGCGGCCCGCTAGGCGGGGGCAAGCGCGCTCACGGCATGGCTGGGGCGGGCCAGACCGGCGTCCGCAGCGCTGCCGGCGCCAGAGAGGCCCTCGCAGCGCGCCCGGAGGTTGGAACCGCGGCGGCTGACCCGGCAGGCGCCCTCGCCCGACCGCAACGTGGTGCCCGCGTCCCGACGTGCAGGCAGAGCGAGCCCGCCGCGCCCGGCAGTGACAGATGAACCCCCCCCCCCCTTCCCCAGAAGGGACAGCCGCACTGGGGCTGCAGGATGTTTTCTGCAGCATTTCGGCTGCCCTGCTGGCACAGGGGGGCAGGCGACCCCGCCCCCATTGCGGTCCCGAACCCCCTCCCCTCCCCACAGGGCAGGCAGGGCAGGCAGGTCAGGCAGGGCCGGGTGCATGGGCACAGGGAACGGCGAACGGTGCACAGCACCAGGGTGCACCACCAGCACAGTGTGCAGCGCACAGCACACAGCACCACGACAGTGCACATGCACTGCCAGCACAGAGCACGGCACACAGTACACCACAGGATGCAGCACACAGTACACCACAAGGTGCAGCGCACAGTGCACCACAAGATGCAGCACACCGAGCACCACAGGATGCAGCACGCAGCACAGCGCACAGTGCAGCACACAGTGCAGCACACAGCACAGCACACAGTGCAGCACACAGCACAGCACACAGTGCAGCACACAACACAGCGAATGCAGCACGCAGTGCACCACAGGGTGCAGCACACAGCACAGCACAGAGTGCAAGCACAACACACAGCGCAGCACACAGTACAGCACAAAGCGCAGCACACAGTGCAGCACACAGCGCAGCACACAGGGCAGCACACAGTGCAGCGCACAGCACAGCACACAGTGCAGCACACAGTGCACCACGCGCGGCACGCCGGGCGCAGGGCCCAGGACGACCGGGGCCCCTGCGCCAGGCCACACTCTCTTCCATGGGGCTGCCAGTGTGGCAGCCCCCGCCGACGCATTGCCCCCCTGGGGCGCCCGACGCCGTAGCGCCGGCGTCCCCTGGGGGAGTATCCATGCCTAACCTGGCGCACGGGAGGGCGAGCTCGGAAGAGACATAGTCTTGACCGACTCGTCCCTCTGTTCCGCCGTGCACCACAGGCGGGGGGCAATCAGCCCGGGGGGAAGGCGCAGAACACCGAGATCGGCCCTTTTCCCCCAGCCCCTCGACCTCTGTACATAGGCTCATGGACAGTAAAAGCGCAATACCCTCTTTATGTGTTTTTCACCCTATTTGGGTGTTTGGACGGATGTGGGCAAGGGAATGGGGCACAACCTGCTTATCCAGGTTTCCACTCTTGGCAGCTCAAAAATGGAAATTCCCGAAACCGTTTTTCTTAAAATTTTAATCATATACAATGATGAAACATCTCATGTAAAGCATGTTTTGGACCCCCTCCCGCCGTGCACTACAGGCGGGGGGCCACTGTCTAGGGGGAGGGGCGCCGAACTCAGAGATCGGCCCTTCCTCTCAGCCCTCCAACCTTTGTACATAGGCTGATGGACAGGAATAACACAATACCCTCTTCATGTGTTTTTCAGCTTTGACCTCCGACCAGGGAGCGGTGTACCGGTGGCTCAAGGATGAGTCTTACGCCCCGCCGGTCACCTTCCTCTCCAGGCCGGATGGCTCAGCCACAGCCAATTTGGCAGAGATGGATGGCTTCCTGTAGAACGCCTAGTGTAGCGGTAAATCGCAAGTATGTGGAGGAACCCGAGCCGGATCCGGCGGCCTTTCTTCGCAGGTACGGACACCATGTTTGACGGGTCCCCATGATTGCCTCGCAGCTCGATGACTGCCGCCTGCGCAAGGGCCTCTCCCGCATGAAGCCCTCGGCTCTGGGGCTGGGCGGATGGAGCTTGGCCGACCTTCGCTCCCTCCCCGATAGGTTGCCTGGGTGGCTAGCTGACCTCCTCCGGGAAGTGGAGCGCCTGGGCAAATGGCCGGCCCGCCTGGCCGAGGGCTACACTGCCCTTATCCCCAAGGAGGGCCCGCCAGGGCCCCCAAACACCCACCCGCTCACAGTCCTGGCCATGGTCTACAGGCTGGGGGCGGGCCCGCGCCTGGCGGACGCCATCGCTTGGCAGGAGTCTTGGGACCAGCCGGCAGGCTTAGGCGCCACCAGGCCAAGAGCGCCTTGGATGAGGCGGAGGTGACACAGGTCCTCTTGGAACTATGTCGCCTCCGGGGGTGGGCGGTGGCGGGGATGAGCATCGACTATGTCAAGTGTTTGGATCTCATCCCCCAAGCGGTCGTGTTGGCCCTAGCGTTGGAGCTGGGCATGGACCCGGGCACGTGTAATGCCCTCGGGGCCATGTACAAGGAGCTCCACTGGGCCTTCAAGATCGCCGCGGCCCTCGGCCGTTTGTGGCAAGACACCAACGGCATCCTCCAGGGCTGCCCCCTGTCGGTGATCCTGGTGGACTCCCTACGCTGACAGGTGTGCGCGCGGCCGGCAGCCCTTCCCCCCACCGTGGACGTGGAGGCGGTGGCCGAAGTGGCATACCAAGCCTTTGGGAGACCCCCCCCCCCCCGCACCCAATACCCAAATAGGGTGAAAAACACGTAAATACGGCCTAAAACATGCTTTACATAGCTTAGATGGTCATTTTAAGTGATCACGATATCAAAAAAATAGGTTTGGAAAACTTCGATTTTTGAGCTGCCCAGGGTGAAAACTGCATAAGCAGGTTCCGTACGATTGGGTTGGGATACTCCCCCCCGTGCGCCCAATACCCAAATTGGGTGAAAAACACATAATACGGCCTAAAATATGCTTTGCATACCTTGGAATGTCATATTGTGTGGTCACAATATTAAAAAAATAAGTTTCGGAATCTTTGATTTTTTGAGCTGCGCAGGGTGAAAAAGCAGATTGTGCCCATTCACTCATGTAAGCCATTATTGGTGGAAACAGTCATTTCGCGCTTTTGGTTTTGACCGGCCCTCGGCATGGCTAGAAACTGCAAAAAGCGTTCTTCCGTATCCTAGTAGGCATATACCGTCACAACATCCCCACTCACACCCCTCAGAGTGGGTACCACGGGGTCACCGAGGTCGCCAAAACTGCCAACATAGCAATCATGGCTGAAAAGTGCATAAACTGCACCAGCGCTCGTTCCACTCTGCCCCAAACAAACCCCATGGAGTCGGGACCCGGAAACAGTTTTTGGGCTCAAAATCGAAAAAAACCAAACGATTCGTGATTTTCGACCCAAAAAAGGGGGGGGTCATTTTTTGACCCCCCACCCCCCCACCTCCCTCAAAACCTCAAAAAAGTGGGTTTCAAGTGGCAGGGGTCTTGGGGGGGTCCGGGCCAAAAACTCATTGGGGGATGCGTTTATTGATCAAAATAATGATTTTACAAGGGGTTAAACTAACAATTCAACCCCTTGGGGTAGGATACGCAAATAGGCCCAAAAAGGCCCAAAATCGGGGGTATGTGGTGTTTTACCCTATATACGCCTGCCTGGCTTTGATCTAACAACTTCTGCGAAGTGATTCTATTTGGATTTGGCAGTGCACCTCGAAGAGAGGCTAACAGTCAGCCAATCAGTTAGTCAGCCAGGCCAGCAATCAGTCAGTCAGATAGAAACACACAGTTTGGATTTTTTGTCAGGGGCAGGCTTCGGCCCTAAGCAGTGGGGAGTAAGATGGTCTGCAGGGCAGGTAATGGTCGAATGGTAATGCAGCCGCCCACAGACCTTTTGTTCGGCGGTTCGAACCCGTTCGGGTGAACATGGCGGCGGCGGCGCTGACGATAGTGGATCGACCAACTGTAGTCGTCTGTGTTATCATTCGACCACGGTGTGTTGTTATAGCAATGTGCCTCCCCACTGCTTGGAGCTTTATGAGCGAAAACTTTTGACCCCGGCCCCACCCCCTCAAAAAAGTGACGTCCGGTTTTAGGGGATAGAGGCCTCAGAATCAAAAAGTCCATTGGGGGATGGTTTTTTTGGGCAAAGTAATGATTTGGGTTGGACATCAAATATCATGCCTTGGGGTAAGCTACACGAATGACCCCCAAAAAGGGGGGTATACGACGCCCACGCCTGCGCTTGATATAACAACCTATCTATGATTTTCAAGTGTCACTAAATAGATTACGCCACAGCAAATTTTTGGGGTTTTCAGATGGCCCATGGGACGGGCTACATAGGGGCCTAGCGGCCACTATGTGGGTTCCCATGGGTGCTCAAGTACCCATATTGTCACCAAATGATCACCCAAACCCATCCCAAGGGCAACGGAAGGGTTTCATGAAAAATCAAAATTTCAACAAACTTTCACGTGCCAGTAAACAACCAATCCAGCGTGAATACGGCTAAGTGCTTACTGCCAAGAGGCCATATGGGGGGGGGTCGACTGGGGGTACATGGAGTTGGGACCTGGGACTCCCGCCATGGCTTAAAGGGTCCATATATAAGAAAAAAGTTCTTCGCAACCCAGGTCCCAATGCACACACAGCGGCCACAATACGCAAAGAAGTTTTGACCCCCCCCCCCAAAACCCACCCCCAGCCACCCCTAGGTGCGGGGGGGGGGGGGTACGGGGGTCAAAATCCAAAAAATCATTGGAGGATCATTTTTGGTCCTAAAATGATGATTTTTCAAGGGGTTAGACGTCAGAAACCATACATTGGGATATGCTACGCAAACGACCCCAAAGAAGGGGGGTATACAACGGTCGCGCCTGCATTTGATCTAACAACCTCTCTTCGAGGTGATTTCCATTTTTGTCCTGCATAAGGTGGAAAACTGCATCAGCAGGTTGTGCCCCAGCCCCTTCGAAGCCGCCTCATCCCCCGTCCAACACCCAAATAGGGTGAAAAACACATGAAGAGGGCCATCGTCTGTTAGCGTCCACTGGAATATGTACAGAGGTCGAGGGGTGGGGAGGTGGGCCGAGTCGAGTTCAGACGCCCGTGTCCTCCCCTACAAGCCCCCCGCCTGCACGGCAGCCAGGAGGGACGAACCAGAGGGGACTACGTCTCTTCTCTGCTTGCCCTGCCGTGCCGTTGCCGCTGCGGCAGTGTGGACTGCGGTGTTGAAGGCGCAGGGGGCGCATTCACCGCAGGGTCAGGGCAGCCCTCCCTGGCGTCGTCGGCTGCAGAGCGAGAGCAGGGGGGGGGGGGGGGGAGGCGCGGAACATGTCCGCTATGGACGTGCTGGCCTTTGGCTCCGGCCGCCTGCGACCCCGGGGTAGGAATTGACGACATGGCACTGCACGGCGACTCACAGCCACCGAGATGCGGCCAAAAACATCGGGGAGCGACGCCGGAGGCGCATGAGCTGCAGCATCACCTCGTGGCGAGCCGCAAAGAATGGCGGGTGGTAGACCAGCGCATACGCGGCCCCCCAGGGTGAAGAGGGAGCGACACCGCCCCAGGGGGGCACCGCACAGCACTGTGGCCGCCACCAGGTGGCACTCAACCAGCCCGCCGTTTTGCGCAGGACTGGGTCCTTTCCCTCAGCGGGAGGCGCGTGCCCCGCGGGCGGTGATTAGGGGAGGCCAGGAGCCCTCCCCACAAAGACCTCGTAGTCTAGGGCCAGCTCACCTCACGACACCTCCGCCGGCCCCGGCACCAAGGCCAGCTCCCGTGCTCACTGGACCAAGTCTCGGACAAAGTCCAGGGGCCACCACCAACCTGGCGGGGCCCCTGGCGGAAGGCGCAGCTGGTTGCGGACCGCATCCCCTGGGAGGGGGCCGACAAAGTCGTCCAAGGGGAAGGGATTGCGGGGCCGCGGTAGCGGCTGGTCCGGGGACAGGGAGTCCCCGTGGCCCGCCTGGTCCCCGCGGATGGCTGCCATGCGGGCGGCGAGGACCGCTAGGTACATGCCGTACATGCGGTACAGGAACTCGCCCAAGAGAGCCCGTTCCACACCCTGCGCCAGCCAGAGGGGAAAGAGGCCCGCCCTCCGCAAGCAGGCCGGCCACACACATCGCCGCGCGGAAGGTTGGGCCGTCAACCCCGTCACCCAAGCCCGCGAAGGTGACTGGGCGCCGTGCCTCCAGTTGGCGCAAGGAGTGGCTGCGGGATCTGTCCCGGACCCGGTGTTGGATTTGGCGGAGAGGCTCCTGGACAAAGTGCAGAGGGGACTCGTGCCCTGGGATGTCCCAGCACCACCAGCCCTGGCAAGGGCTCCAACCAAGGGTGGCCGCCGTTTGGAGCGCGCGCCCCACAGGGCTAGTCCCAGGTGGGCGGCCGCCCGTTTCCTAGGTGGCCTGGATGAAGACCTAAGTGACCCCCGCCGGGCCGCTCGGGCTACCCAAAGCAGACGCTCGTACCGGGTGTGCATCACCGGGGAGACCCGGTGACCCTTGGATAGGACCGAGAAGACTATCTCCTTGGCCCGGGACAGGCGCGTGGCCCCCCACAGGGCCCGCATGACCGCGGTCTCCAACCCCCGGAAGTCGGGGTCCATCACCAAGGCGACAGCTACTCCATGGAGCGCCAGCGGGGTGACCACAGTGCCAATGGCCTGTTCCCTGCGGTCATAAGTGGAGAGATGGGGGAGGCGGCGGAGGGCGCTCCGGCCCGCTTCCAAGCGCCTGGACAGCATCAGCCCCGTCGCCCTGGAGCCCCCAATGGCGAATTCCACGCCAAGTTGGCGGAAGGTGCCCGCCAGCGGGATTCGGACGCCCCGGAGCAAGACCGCTGGGGCTCCCCGCTCTCCCTAAACCCAGGAGCAAGACTTGTCCACGCACACGTCTTGGCCCGTGACCTGCAGCCACTCCTCCGTCATGGGGACCGTCCCCTATAGGAAGGCCGCCCCGAGGGCCACCCCTTGGGTGTCGTCCGCATAGCCCGACGATCCTAGCGCGGCGTAGCCAGGACCCGCGTCCTTGAGGGGGAGTGGGGCCCCCACCTCCAAGTCGCTTCTGCAGTTTTTCACCCCTGGCAGCTAAAAAATAGAAGTTTTCGAAACTCATTTTTCTGATGCGGTGATCACTTAAAATGACCATCCAAGCTATGTAAAGCATGTTTTAGGCCGTATTTACGTGTTTTTCACCCTATTTTGGTATTTGGTGCGGGGGGGAGGGGGGGGGTCCCCCAAGGGATTGGTACACAACCTGCTAATGCAGCTTTTCGCCCAGGACAGGTGAATAATCGAAGTTTTGGAGAAGTTTTTTTAATACCATGATCACCTAAAATAACCATCCAAGGTATGTAAAGCATGTTTTGGGCAGTACTTTGGTATTTTGCACCTTATTTGGGTATCGGGTGCGGGTGGGGGGGGGGGGGGGCTCCCAAGGGATTGGTACACAACCTGCTTTTGCAGTTTTTCACCCGGGGCAGCTAAAAAATCAAAGTTTTTGAAATTTTTTTTTCTGATACCTTGATCACTTAACATGACCATCCAAGATATGTAAAGCATGTTTTAGGCCGTATTTACGTGTTTTTCAACCCCCGCCCCTCTGCCTCTGTACATAGACCAATGGACGTTAATCGACGAATGCCGTATTTACGTGTTTTTCACCCTATTTGGGTATTGGGCGCGGTCGGGGGGGGGGGGGGGGGCTCCCAAGGGATTGGTACACAATCTGCTTATGCAGTTTTTCAGCCTAGACAGCTCAAAAATCGAAGTTTTCGAAACTTTTTTTTTGATATTGTCATCACCTAAAATGACCATCCAAGATACGCAAAGCATGTTTCAGCCCGTATTTATGGAGTTTTTACCCTATTTTATGTGTGCATTGCTTGGGGTAGAATCTCTGCGAGGTGGACTTGCCGAGGGCAATAGAATCACCTCGCAGAGGTTGTTAGATCAAAGCTAGGCAGGCCTATATAGGGGAAAACGCCACATACCCCCCATTTTGGCCTTTTTGGGCCTATTCGCGTACCCTACCCCAAGGGGTTGAATTGTTAGTTTAACCCCTTGTAAAAATATTATTTCGTCCAATAAACGCACCCCCCAAAGAGTTTTTGGTCCGGACCCCCCCCCCGACCCCCCCCACTTGAAACCCACTTTTTTGAGGTTTTGAGGGAGGTGGGGTGGGGGGGGGTGGGGTGGGGGGTAAAAAAAGACCCCCCCCCTTTTTTGGGTCGAAAATCACGAATCGTTTGGTTTTTTTCGATTTTGAGCCGAAAAAGTGTTTCCGGGTCCCGACTCCATGGGGTTTGTTTGGGGCAGAGTGGGACGAGCGCTAGTGCAGTTTATGCACTTTTCAGCCATTTTTGCTATGTTGGCAGTTTTGGCGACCTCGGTGACCCCGTGGTACCCACTCTGAGGGGTGTGAGTGGGGATGTTGTGAGGGTATATGTCTACTAGGATACGGAAGAACGTTTTTGGCAGTCTCTAGCCTTGCCGAGGGCCGGTCAATGCCGGTGCCAACGACGCGAACTGGCTGTTTCCACCAATAATGGCCTAGTGATTGGGTTGGTACACAACCTGCTTTTGCAGTTTTTCACCCTGGGCAGCTCAAAAATCGAAGTTTTCGAAACCTATTTTTTTGATATCGTGATCACCCAAAATGACCATCCAAGGTATGTAAAGCATGTTTTAGGCCGTATTTATGTGTTTTTCATCCTATTTGGGTATTAGGTCTGGGGTGGGGGGGGGGGGTCTCCCAAGGGATTGGTACACAACCTGCTTATGCAGTTTCAACCTGCTTATGCAGTTTTTCACCTTGGGCAGCTCAAACATCGAAGTTTTCGGAACCTATTTTTTTGATATCGTGATCACCTAAAATGACCATCCAAGGTATGTAAAGCATGTTTTAGGCCGTATTTATGTGTTTTTCACCCAATTTGGGTATTGGGCGGGGCGGGGCGGGGGGGCGGGGGGGGAAGGGGGTCAAACGGGATTGGTACACAACCTGCTGATACAGTTTTTCAGCCTATACAGCTCAAAAATCGAAGTTTCCGAAACTTATGTTTTTGATATTGTGATCACCTAAAATGACCATCCAAGCTATGTAAATCATAATTTTCGCCTGTATTTATATAGTTTTTACCCTATTTAGGGTGTGTGTTGCTTGGGGTAGATTCTCTGCGAGGTGGATTTGCCGAAGGCAATAGAATTTTTTGACATTTGCGACTTTTTCCGAAACCCTTTCGTTGCCCCTAGGATGGGTTTGGGTGATCATTTGGTGACAATACGGGTACTTGAGCACCCATGGGGACCCACGTAGGGGCCACTGGGCCCATCTAGCCAGGAGCCATGGGCCCCCCAAAAGCTTCAAAATGCCGTTTGTAGGTGGTGCAATGGCATTTGGTGTGTGCACAAACTGCTTGAGAAATTTTCCACCCTCCACAGGACAAAAATGGAAAATTTTGCAAAACATTGGTATATGCTATGTAAAATATGCTATGTAAAGCACATTTTGGACCCTCTTTGTGTGTTTTGCACCTATTTGGGTGTTTTGAGGGGGCGGTCTCAAGGGGGCTGGGGCACAATCTGCTCATGCAGTTTTCCAGCCTCGGCAGCTCAAAAATGGAAATTTCTGAGACTGATTTTTTTTTTGATATTCTGACCATCCAAAATAATGAAATATCCTATGTAAAGCATGTTGTAGCCCCTCTTTATGTGTCTTTCACCGTATTTGAGTCTTTGGGGGGGGGGAGGCAAGGGCGCCGGGGCACAACGTGCTTAGGTAGTTTTCCAGCATCGGCAGCTCAAAAATGGAAATATCCGAAACTGATTTTTTGATATTTTGACCATCCAAAAATGATGAAATATCCTATGTAAAGCATGTTCTCCTGCTAAGCGATCTATTCAGCTTGCTGGTCAGTGTCTTGTCTGGAGTATCCACAAAACAAAGAAGTCACATGACAGGGTGGGTGAAGGTAAACGGGGCTCGTTCCATGTTCTTTCAATGCAAGAATTAATTTCACTAGTGGAATTCAGTCTGTCCCAGGATAACGTGGTGGTGGCAGCTAGGGAATGGTGGAGGCGCACCGTTGCGATGCCTACGGGTGGCTGTTTTAGCACACAAAGCGCTGGCCTCCATTCTATGTGGTGCTATAAATTGAGAGTCAATCAGCTGCGGAGGTTGGGACCGTTCTCAAAAACAGATGACGGCATAGTGCAGTGGTCTGCGAGGGGCACGATCTTTGCCCCGCAGAGATAACCTAGTTGTCGCTTCAAAAGGCCCGGGGGGGAGGGATGTCATGCAACCGGTATGCATTGTGCTTGAGAAGGTTTGGTCCCTGGGGGTTGTCTGTGACTGTCGGGCAAAGAATCCAGAGTTGTCGTGTACCGGCGCTTGCATGCGCCAGTCACTCACTGCCATGGGTATCTCAGTACACCTGGCGTCGTGGGATGTGTTGGTTCATGCGCACCCAAATGCCCTGGGGAAGCAATGGAACCTGAAGATGGGTATCCTGTTGCAAAGTTATTGGGCCACCACGCGCAGGCGGGTTACCAACACTTTCATGGGGGCCCTGTGCAACGCGCTGCCGTTTGTTGCCACATGGGGAGGGTTTCTTCTGTCCCTTGTCGCTTGGATGCGGCTCGCAATATTGTCCCAGTACCCGCTGTCTGTCGTGCGCAGTGCAACGATTTGCGCCGCCGTACAGGTCCTAGCGCGCACACCGTGGGATATTGCAAAAACGGTGGAGTGGATATGTTTTGTTTCCGTGCGCCTGCCCTAGGATATGTTGTTTTAGTTTCCGATCTGTGGGGCTGGCTGCGTAGAACAGCGGAGTGGAGGACTGGTTTGTATGCGTCATGGCATGTACCCCACATGGGGCCCTGCACGGAGTGGTGTGGGGATTGGGTAGTGGATGGCGACACCCTGTGCGCCCTGGAAGATTCTGCGAGGGGTCCAGCGTCGGTGGGCTGGGGAGTCCACGGGGGGAGGGGGGTGCACTGAAGGTCTGGTGTCATTCGACTCTTGTGTACGGCGTTTCAGTAGGTTGTAGCTTTGTGCGTGTCGGCTGAATGAGCCCCCATTGCGCTGATCCACGGGGTATTTCTTGTTTCACAGCGAAAGGCGCCTATGGCAATGTCACTGAAGAGCTTTTTGTTCTGACTTTGTTGTCTTGCAACTGTCTTCTTGCGTTAGCAGGTTAGCATTCAACATTCGTGTCCTGCAGCGGGGTCCCAACGGGGCTGGGGCACAACCTGCTTATGCAGTTTTCCAGCCTCAGCGGCTCAAAAATGGAAATTTCTGAAACTGATTATTTTGATATTTCGACCATCCAAACTAATGAAATATCCTATGTAAAGCATGTTTTAGCCCCTCTTTATGTGTCTTTCACCCTATTTGGGTCTTTGGGGGGGGGTCCCAAGGGGGCTAGGGCACAACCTGCTCATGCAGTTTTCTAGCCTCGGCGACTCAAAAATGGTCGTCCCTCTCCCCTCTTCGAGGTGTCTTGCCGAAGGCAATAGAATTTCCGAAACCTATTTTTTTAATATTCTGACCATTCACAATGATCAAATATCCTATGTAAAGCATGTTTTAGACCCCTTTTCACCCTATGTGGGTGCTGGAAGGTGGGTTGGGGGGGCTCAATGACTTCGTGACTGACTAACTGATTGGTTGACTATGCTGCCTCTCTCTTCGAGGTGCCTTGCCGACAGGCAATAGAATTTTTGTTCTCCATAACCAGTGAGGACGTAGGAGCAACCAATATTGAAAGTTGTTGTGCCTCTCACCCCCGCCTGAGGTTTTCCATGCCTAGAAATACCCAAGCCGATGCTACCCTATCCTTTTGGTTAGGGCTAGTGCGTGAGTCAGGCTACCTGTACCACATACCCAACTGTTCAGAGGTGCCTGACACCCACCCTCCCCGGTGGCCCCCTCTCACTGTCTCATCCACTACGTGTTTTAAGGCATGGTGGGGACCACCCAAACTTGACAAAACCCCGCTCAACTGCCACGTTCACCGAAGCACTGTTGCGGGTATATCACCCTCTACGATACCCTGGGGCAGCATACAAACTGTGCCTGTGACCTTGCCTTTCCAAGTTCATGGTGCTGAGCACCCCCCTGAGGTACCATAGGCGTGATTCTTAGTTTGAACCCCCTGCTGCGGGCGGCTGCATGGCTGATGCACATGAGCAGGCTGAATTCAGCAAGCAGGGTTGTTGGTGTTATGTAGACAGAAAATCCATTGACAAGGAGAGCACAAATGGTTTACGAAATATGGTACGCTGACCGAGTGGCACAACAAAGAAGGGGAGAAGTATTGAGCATTCAAGGAGCCTGAAGTCGGTGTCAAGAAAAAAGATGAGCAACCGATTCTTTTAGTTCTCGCTTGCCGCCTGCCTTTGCCTCCCCCAGACCATCCCCTTCCTTTCCACCCCCACTCTTGTCCCTCGCAAGACGGCGTGTCCCTCTGGCGCCCACTTCGCCCAAGCAAAGCCTTGACACCACAGGCACCGAGGCCACGTTGAACGTCTGGGGCATGTTCGAGGCAAGCCGCAGCCCCACCCAAAGCTTCTGGGATGGCATGCCGGTGTGCCCGTGGATGAAACTCCCTCGCAACATCCGCTACCCTCGGTTCGCGGCCCAAATCGCTCCCGAAGCCAACGAGGTGGTGCGCGACTGCATTCAGCGTCTCAACAAGCGCCAGGACGACGGGGAAATCCTGTGGGCCCCCGAGCCTGCCACGGGGTCCCTGTTGCAGCCTGTCGCCCTGGGAGGGTGGCATGGCGCTACCCACGACTTGGACTGGGACTACAGCGTACTTCTCCGGCGCGACCTCCCAACAGAGGATCTCTGCAGAGCGGCCCAGGTGCCGGACTACATCATCGGCATCTGGGACTTGACGGTGCTGGCGCACCAGCTCAGACCCCAGTTTGCGCACCGCTGCCGCTGCGAGTACCAGGAGCTGCCGGTCCCCTGCCCGACCAACGCGTACGCGCTGCTGGACCGGGAGTTCGCGCCGTCGTGGTGGGTGCCGATCCGGAAGGGCGGCAAGAACATCAACACCGCGAAGCTGCCGCAGTGGGGGGACCACAACGGCCCGGAGCGGAAGTCGTCTTGGTTCATGTCGATGGGAAAGGACAGCCTGGAGGTCCTTCGGGACATGGATCGCTCAAACGATGGAAATGTGGATATGTCGGAGGTTGAGCGGTACCTTTCGGGTCAGGAAAGCTTCAACATGGAGTGGTACAAGTACAGCAAACGGCGCAGCCCCTGTCGTCTGGTGAACGGGCAGGTGCACCTCAATCACACGCTGTGGTGGTTTACGTTGATAGACCGGGCGCTGGATCACGAGTGGGTGGCGAACAAACCTGCGGATTTACGCAAAGTGTACGTCCCACCGCGCTTTGAACGACGTGCTGAGTTGTGCAGGGCCATTCTGGACGGACGCGGGCAGAGCACAACACACAGCCCACCAAGCGACCACTTGGCGCCGTAAAAGGAGCGGCCATCCCCACAGTGGACAGTGGGGACGCGGGCCGCTGCAGTCGCGGCCGTAGTTGCTGGGCGGGCCTTCGACGCCGGTGGCCCCGTCCCGGCAGGGGAGGCCCCAGTGCTGTCGCGTGTGAAACGCCAACGGGCCCGTGGGACAACCAGCGACGAGAAAATCATTGCACGAACCGCTACAAAGATTCGGGTGGGCTTCCGAGTGGCAGCTTCCGAGCTTCGTGCAAAATACTGGGCCGGCCGGGCGTCGGTGCGGACAACCAGCGGGGGATTCGTGCTGCGGCTGTATGGCAAAAGAATTTGAACCCCTTCTCTCTGTTTGCGATGAGAGCCAATGCCCAGAAGAAAAAAACAAACAACACTGAACATCGAATACTTAACGCTGCAGGCAATGATTCCAATACGACGGCACCATTCACCGGATGTCCCCGAAGGGCTTCGGGAGGCGGGGGGGGGGGGGGGCGGGGGGCGATGCATTACGATCCAGACCTGCCCTTCCGACTGCAACTGTATCGTTACTGTCCTTCGCCTTTTCTCTTGTGTCTCCTCGGCCTGCTCGCTTCTCTTGTTTGGACCACCACTGCCCAGAGCAATATAGGCCCCAGGGGGTGGACCAGACCCCCAACATTCAGGGAACCCGTTCAGGGTTGCGGCGCACCTGCCCATCGGAACGATGCAGAGAAGATTGGCACCGCCCCTGCCCAAGGACGACAGCATTCATCGAGAGCGTGTCACTGTTTGAGCTCCCCCGGACGGCCCAAGAAACATTCGATAGCCACGCGCCAGTGCCGTGACCTCAAGGCAATACTCGGTGCTGGTCTGGTTTGCGCTGCAGGGGCAGCACGGCACAACAAGTCATGAATGAAGAACGGCTGGTTGAACTGAGTAAGGCTGGCATGAGGTCAGGATCATGCGGGTTTTATATCCAAAACCGGACGTCATGGCCCCCATCCCCCTCCCGGGGGTTGGGACCCTGAGACCGTACTGGGGAGGGGGGGTGTCTATTTGCGTTGAGACCTGGTGAACGTCCAAGAGACACCGTTGTCGATTGCTGTCCTGTGCGCCGGGGTTGTCTGCAAGTGCATCATCTATGTGTGGCTGGCCCAGTCTGAGCGGGCAACATTACACTTTGCATGTGCAGATTACTCCGAAGTACTTCCTGGTTTACAGACTTTGGTGAAAGGAGCCTAGGGCCGGTCGCTCCGGTCCGTGATCAGCCTGATCTCTCTTCTTTGGCTGTGCATGCTGGTGCCTGCGCAATCTCCTTGATCGCAAGCATCACTTGACACATCCACGTGTCACCGCACGGGAGGCAGGGGCACCCACGTTCCTTCTGGGGGAACTGTTCAAAGGGGGGCGGCGGTGATGGCTCAAGGCCTTGCTGTTGCCATCGGCTCGCGTTGGCCGTTTTTGTGCAAAGTGCTACGCATCACTTTTGTCGTTTTTTCGAGTCCTGCACCTCAAGTGCCGGCTGCTTTGGCAGGGAGGGACGGGGCGGGTGGGGACCCGGCGGGTGGGTCATTGGCCAATAGTCCAATAACCTGAACTCTCATTCGAATTGAATTGGGAACTGAGCCACTGGCAAACTTCCTGACCTCCGACTTGGGGTACCCCCTGCCCCGCACCGCTTTCTTGGAAGCAGATGGGATGCCGAGGGCCCCGTGTGAAGAGCGCCTGCCAGCGCTGGCAAGGGGAGGGGCTGCCGCAGGGGCAGTGATGCTACAATGGGGAGCAGTGGGACTGGCATCCACAAAAGTGCGCCCCCCCCTTTCCCCCCCCTTCCCGCTCCCGTTGGACACAGACTACCTCGGGCAACGAAAGCAGGCCACACCCCAGCCCAGCCAGCCTTTGTGGTACCCCCCCTTAGGCACCCATTAAGCGCCCATTAGGCTGGGGAGGATGCTGTCCTATGTGCTTAGGGCAGCGGCGGCTTCGGAAAGAAAACAACGTGCCATCGGCTTGCTTCAAAATGGGGGAAAACGCTTGCTGGAAATTATGGGTCAGGCTGGGGTGCTCCCCGCGATATACCCAAATAGTGCCAGAATGGGACTTGGCTGGCCAACTGGCCGGAAGCCATTTTTTCAACACGTGCACGCGGCGCGACGCGCAAACAAGTTCCCGTTTTCGCCGGGAATTCGGTGTTTCACTCAGTAAGAACAAGTGTGAAGTGACCAAGCAATAAAGCCCAGAACCCAGGAGCCCAGATCCCTAACCCCAGCCAGGGAGGAAGGGAGAAGGACACGAATGGACTGCGAAGTGGGCCAATGGCCACAAACACAAGCAATAAACTGAGAGAGCAATGAAGGCCGTGGGGCAGGCGCGGCTGGAGCGATAGTTGCGGGTCCACACTTGCCCAATTGCCGCCAAAACAGTCGTAACCCCCCAGCTCCGCATGCACGTCATTGGCCTTTTTGGTGCCTTTGTGGAGTTTTTGTTTCCTTGGGGGGTGCACTTTCTGCTCCCTTCGGAGAGGGAGATACAGCCCAAATCCACACAGTTTTGGTGTGTGGCCCCAATACGGAGCATGTAACATGCGCGCCCGCGTTCGCGGCATGTGCGGGTGCAGGCCATCCTTTGCGCCCACCCCGCACCAGAACAACAAAAGTGCAAAAGACAATGTGGCGGGGAGGGGCGGAGGGGGCAGCCTAGCCTAGCCCAGGCTTGTGTGTAATTTTTTTCCCCGGAAGGAGGAGGGGTACCCCCAACGTGTAGCTAATTGGATACGGAGTCGGGTGTATTGAGAAAAAAACATGTTGTTTGTTTTATTGTTTTTGTTCCCGTCTTCGCCTGTTTTTGCCCATGGGTAGGTGTTTTTTTAAAAAAAATTTGTCGCTTTTTTTGCTTTTCATGGTGGAATTCGGTATTGATATTGCGGGACCGCATGTAGGTTGTTTTGGACACCCAAGACATTTTTTTGGCACATCATGATTGGCGCAAGCGCATGAGCCCTACATCATAGATGGTTTGACCCCGCTCCAGTACATTGCAGACTGTGGTGTGCAAAGTGTTCATCAAAAAATGGTTTGGGACAGGGGTACAGCACGTGCCACAACCATGGTTTGGCAACACCCGCAGATTGGCTCATCTGCGCACAACGTCGTGGAAGCTCTTTTCCAAAGTGAAGCAACTTTTTTGAAACCATGTGGTGCACCACTTGTGTTGGACAACGAAGATGAATTTCTCGGGGTCGCTTCGGACACCAAAGGAACGGAGGATATCGATCCCACCGATGCTTGTTCCCTGGAACTGTGGGAACACCGTGCATATTCTATTACACAACCTTTCAATGAGTGATTCAATGGCAATGTTGAAGATGCATCAACCGATCGGATGCAGCGCACGGCACAAACTTAGCGGTTTGGCGAAACACCCACGACACTTAACAATGTTGCATTGTCTGACAATTGCAATTTTGATGAGGATGCAATCATGATCGGGGCTATCTTTCTTGCACTAGTTACCTTCATATAGGGCTTGCAACGGACGCGTTGGGCACGTTTGTTTTTCATGGTGTTCGGTTGACCGTGCACAGGTGTATGGTCGGTTTTCACAAAGGGAGACAGGTTGCCCACTGGAATGACCCAACGGCCATCGGCATGCATTTGGGCATCCAAAAAAATCACATGGCCATTCCGAAACACACATTTTCGACCAAATCGCCCCGTCCACCAAAACAAGGTCCGATCTCTGGTCATTGCAACAAAGGGCAAAAATGGACCACACAGGTGCCAAATTGTCTTTAGTTGCGTGCAGAGCCGTACGCTGATGTGGCGCAGAAGCAACTGAATTTTGTTTGTTTTGTGGAGTGGCCATTGCTTTGGCAAGGATGGGCAATCATGTGGCAGTGCACTTGCAGAAGGGAGAGCCCTTGTAATCCCCCACCCCTTGCAAGTCCTCCCCTCTTGGGGGGGAGCGGTCCCTTGGCCCAAAAAGCATAGAAAATACAAGGCGCCAAAGGCGCCAAAAATTTCTTAAAAGGCACTGAAGGTGTCGAAGCTGATGTACATTGTCAGAGTGTAGTACAGTTTTGTCGTGCAATTCCCCTCCCCTAGGGGGGAAAACCGTCACATCATGACTGCGCCCCTCCCCCGTGGGGAGGAACAGTCACAACGACATTGGTGGTCAGATTACAAGGGTGGGTAGGGTAGTGGCGGTCTGAACTGTCGGTACACACCTCGGCCGCATACACAAATGTTCGGAGCTGCCCGACACTATGTGACAACCGGAACGTTTGTCAATTTCTGTGGGTTTGCGGGGGTGGGGGGGGGACGAGGGGCCGGGGTGCCGGTCCCGCGGACGATACGCCCGCGTAGCAAAAAATCCCCTTAAAACCCCCCGAAACCCCCTCTCTTTCAAATTTGGCTCTGAGGGGGGTTTTAAGCAGGATATTCAATTTCCAAGACCCCCCCCCTGTGAATGGCTGTACCGTGGCGGAGCATTGTTGCGGCTGCGAGGAATTGCATAATTGAACCATCCATGTGCTTGCACGGGTTGTATGAGGCTCGTTAGCAGTCACAATGGCGAACCCAATGTTTACAGGATGTACTATCTACATGTTGTGTTGGCCTCACTGCCGCAATGAGCCGGTCACCGTTGTTAGTGGCGTTTTGGTTGCGCGAAAATTCGAGGGCGGATTCAAGGAATATTCTCTTGACCCCACCATTTCTCCACAAGAAGCCTTTGTGGGCATTATCCAATTCGGTGAGGTATTGGGCAACCCATGACTTCTGCACTTCCTTCAGCTCATTCGTGCTTTTGGCCCGTGGCGGCGGAGAAGAGGAAGACATAGGGTGGGTGTCAATCTATTGTTTCAGTGTTTGAGACGATGACCTCTTGTGCAGTAGAACGAGCATCTGCAGAGTTGGGCGCCTTATGGTGCCGCGAATCCCGCCTGACGTTTGTTTCACCACGTCGTCCTACAGAACAGGAGCTTGAGCCCTCCTTCGTACACAACCATAGGCAAAGTCTGTCTTCAGTGCCCGTGCCTGTGCGTTTTCGGGTCATACCACTTAAGACCGATAAAATGAGATAATTTATATAGATGATACACTAGGACACCGCGGGGTATGAAAATTGGCTTTTTGGTATGAAAGGGGGAGGCTTTTGTACAGGTACTGTTGTAGCACACCACACTTGTGGATATGATCATGTGTGTCTCATGGGTTTTTGCAAGTGTACACTTGCCCTTTGCAGCCCGCAAAATCCAACCACTCCTACGGAGCACCAACAAATTTCTCTCCTTTCCCCCCCTTTCCAGTATCCAAGAAACCCGTTTTTGGCCCACCCTCAGAATCCACAGGGGAAACCGCGAAGCACTGCCTCCAAGACACAATGTCCGTGGCATCAGCCTGTTCCAGGCTTCCATCCACATAGTGGAAGTTGGTGGGCCATCTTTGGGGTGGCATGAGTTCTCCTGACGCGTTGTGATAGACTGATAGACGCACTCTGTTGCCAGCAGGGCAACCTTATTGAAGGTCACATTATCCAGGGAGTCAAGACCGTCCATTCTCAAGTACTTTCCTCTTCCTTGCATGACCCCGGAGAGGCGCTGAAGACAGGTTGTTCGTGTTCCAAGGCCCACCAAAGCATAGGGCCCACACCTTAGTCCAATTATGCAGTAAGAAATAAATGGAGCATTGAAACAAGGCCAGCACCTTTCTTAGGGTCGGCACTTTTGGTGTTCTTCAAATCCATGGAGGTCAATCCCAAATGAAGGATCTCAGTCATTTTGCACAAGTGCAAGTAGGGGGAGGGGGGAAAGGGGGTACTTAAGGAGACAAGGAAGGAGAACAAACTGGCAGTCGCATCCTAACCAGTGGTGGACAGCTCCATGACTGCCTTAATTCAATGAACGAGTCTCTAGCGTAGTTTTTCTGACTTTCCTCTGTCAAAATTGTGTTCGCAATCCCTAAACTGACGAACAATCAGTTTACCGCGCCGTCCGGCTATGTGCTGTCTGGCCCATCTATAATTCCACATTCAGCAACTTGAACGGAGCTTCACGCGCAATTACGCTGCGGCTTGCGCTCCAAGAGCGCAGCGCTGCACCGACATCTACTGTAGCCAAACTCCTTGCTTTTAGGGTTTGTCATGTGAATATCACAAAGCCGGCAAGTTTTGTCACGCGCCTGTAACGGCGCCGCCACAGTATTTCACGCCTGAGCCGTACTATTGCGCAGCGCCTTCCAACTTTCAGGAGTCACGAGTACTGCCAGACAGCGACGCCTTCTACCGTTACTAGCCTCAACCACCGCTGCAGCCGGCCTACGGCCACTTTTCTTATGTTGAGTACAATGGTACTGGACACACTACTGCCGCTCCAGCGGCACAACAACGCACTAGGACCTTCAGCGCCGATAGGCCTTCCATTGACATTCACAACCCAATCTACGTTGACAGACCCATGGAAATTCCTCAGACCATTTTTGACGTGATACAACTCTCGTCCTACGAGCCATCGCCACCACCACCTCTACTGATACCTAGTGCAGAGCCTACAGATGAACTTTTCTAGTTCCAAGTGCTGCCGCAACAAAATGAGGTTTGCCATAAGCAAACCCAAGTTTGGTCTCTGCAAGATTGAGTGTATATGTGTCTGCGCTGAATGTCCGCTCAGTTGTCTTTTATATTTTGTATGTCGATGGGGAATGCTTTCCAATTTCCCCGTGGGCTGGTGCCTCGACAGGGCAAGCCCGGAGGAGCACATCTTGGGGGGAAGCCAGTCAGCTGGTTAGAGGCCGGGCAATCGGTTGAGCTGAGTGAAACCCTTCGACGTGGCAAGAGGGGGGCGGGCATTGCCGGGTCGCGACCCCTGGGCGCCGGATCCCTCGAACCTTGGGCGACCCCCCCTTGGTGCCCAAACAAACACAACGGTCAATCTTTAGCCGAACCAGGGGGGTTAGCTCAGGGGGACGGGGTGATGGTTCTACCACGGGCGGATCGGCCACGCGCCCCGCCCCCCCCCCCCCCCACGTTTGGTTACAAGGCCCGCGGGGTTGGGTGCAGGTTCCCTACGAAGGCGCACGCCAGCTGCGCTGTACAGTTGTCAGGCTGTGGGGTTGTGGCGACGACGATTTTTGGATGTTGTGCGAGGGGCGTGCCCTCGCGGACGACATGAAGGTGCCCCGCAGCGGAGGTCAGGTGCAGGTACGTATGGGTGGGGTCGGGGGTATGCACCCTGGTTTTGCTACCCCAAACGAAATCGAGGAGGTCTTGCGGGAGGAGGAAGAGCGAAAGGGTACTGCGCGGGAGGGCACCCCGTCGGTGGCTAAGGCTGTGAAGAAGGATAAAGGAAAAGGACAGAAGATGATCTTTTTCCGGGAGTATTCACAGTCGGGGCTGCACGCCCAATGGAGCCTTGTTGCGCCTCAGAAGGATTTTGTGAGGCTGCGCATGGAGATCCAGACTGTCCTTAACAGGTTGGGTGATCGAAAGGAAGAGTGGGTGGCAAAGGCTCCCAAGGCGCATGGGCTAGAGCTCACAAAGGTGGAGTTGCTGGAGTACATAGCGTGTTATTGCTTGTTGGAGGACCTGCGATTCGACGTGGATCGGGGTAATTTTGCTAAGGCAGTAGAGGAGAACAACGAGCAGTCGCAGAGTGGTATCAGCGAGGTCCTGAAAAAGCTGGAGATGTTGGAGCAGCGGTTGGAGGAGGTGAAGCTGGGGAAGAGTGAGCCCACCAGAAAGATCCCAAAGTTGAGCCACAAAGAGCTATCCATTTTGATGGAGATGGATCATAAACCGCAGTGGGTATGCCGTTTATTGGTATTTTTTAAGGCCGTCCTGGACGGGCAAAAGGTGGATCCCCAATTGATGGAGTGCACCTCAGCCTGGAAATCGTCTGACCTCCAAGAAGAGTTGGTTATGTCTCCAGAGAAGGCGAAGAACAAGGAGGTCTGGACCTCCGGGGCTTGGCTGGAGGCCGAGACCGCCCCCATGGATGGGTCGGACGGTGGGGGGACCCCCCCGATTCCGGCCCTGGTGGCCAATTACGTGGAGGGGCTGTGGATCCTGCTGGCATCGGCAATCGGGACGTACGGAGAATCATACCATCAGCACTCCGGAGGTGGGCGTGGGGGTGAGACCCCAAAGGAAGTGGGGGAGCCACCAGAAAATTTTGGGGACACTACGGTCCCGGTGGAGGAAGTCCGCAGCCGTCTGGCTAGCCTACGGAGCAGGTTCTCGTACGAGAACGGGCGTAGGATTTGGATCCCGAAGAACAATTATCAGCAGAGGACCGACATGACGGATCCGCCGGCTACGGGTTGCCGCACGTGCAAGAGCCATGGAGCGCCGGGCAAGAAACATTGGTTTTTTGCCTGCCCATACTACGAGTGACGGTACCCTAAAGGGGGGAAAGAACAGAAGGAGGGGGGAACAGTCGGTGAGGTGCCGTCGGGAGAGGTGGAGGGAGTGCTGGGAGAGTCGGCAGACTGGTCATCGTGGTGGGCGGCATGGAAGCGACTCAATCGTCAGGACCCAGCGGAGTATTCTGACGCGCTTGTCGCCAAGTCATGGAGCGTTGGCACCAGAAGCAACTACGCCGTTCACATCCGGGCGTTGGGGACACTCGCAGCCTCGCAGCCAGATGTCGATAAGTCAAAATTGCTGCACCGATACTTACGTGCGCTCTTCGCCAAGGGCAGGTCGAGGTCATACATGCGAGGGGCTTTCAGCGCGGTACGAGCCTTGGAGGACTTGGGATGGATCGCTGGGGTGGTCCGGGCCAGGCATTGGCGCATGGCAAAGTCCACCATCCGAAACACGGAGGAGCAGCCACCGTATGGAGGACTGGAGGCGCTGTCCGTACTTGCCCAATCCTGTCGCACCAAGGAGCAGTGGTCCGGGTTCGCCTTGGCCGTCCTCTCCTTCACATGTATGTGGCGGGTGGGGGAGGCGGCCGCGGTCCGGCGGCGCGGAATTGAGGACGAGGCTATCTGGTTCAGGTGCAACAAGAACCGTGACAAGGTCGTTCAGCGAGAACTGGGCCCATACTCCGCACCATGGGCGAGGTGGATCCGTGACTATGGGTCCACAGGTCGTCGCAGGTCGCCCATCATGTGCCCTTCCGGATCGCCATGGTTGGAGTCATTCTTGGAATTCAGGTTCAGGGGGACAGAGTACGCCAATCAAAGGTGGCATTGTTGGAAACGCGGGGGTGCTGCCCTGCAGAAGTACCTCGCCCTCCCTGCGGAGGTCCGGCAATGGTGGGGACGATTGGAATCACGGAGGGTGGCGGAGGACTACGCACAGCCACCTGAAGAGTATAAAATCTGGACCTCTATCAGACTACCATGGCCAGAGGGCCCCCCCAAGTTCGTTAAGCGCACGGTGCGAGGGCACGATTTCTGGCCTGCAGCGATTTCGGAGTTATTTCCGGACGAAAAGCAAACTGTGGAGCAGCAGCCTGATGTTGGGTCCAAGCGAGCGTGCATTGTACTGTCGGATGATGACACGCCTCAGCGACCTGGAGTCCCGGTGCGCCGCACCGTCAAGGTGCGTAGAGATGGCAGAACCAGCCCCGTGGCATTGGCAGCCCTGGGGCCCCGAGTTGGCCGAGTGGATCCTGCAGCGAGTGCGGGACGGAGCGGTTCGGGAGTGGTGCAGCAGGCTGCGGGAAGCAATCGACCTCCCGCCAAGCAGCGGAGGCGATGATGGCTGAGTCTTGGGAAGGCTGCTGGTGCTGGTGCTCAGGATGTGGAGGCATTTATCGAAACTAGGAATACCGCACCTTGGGGTACATATCGGTCAGTTTTTTGTGCAGCTCACGAGGGACGCGTGGCTGATCTGGTTGAGAGACTCCACTTCCCCAAAGTTAATTGTGGTGCCATTAACTACGACCATTTTAGAGAGGGGGGTGGGACCTGTGGGTAATGTCCGCATCCCCCCCGATATTTGGACGGCGTTGGTGCCGGGTAACTTTGGTGAGGTAAGCAGGCGGTCTTTTTCTTCTCTGGCGCCTGTAACGGGCCAGTCTGCGGTCCTGGCCAGGGCATTGGTTCAGCAAGGGGTGCCGCGCCCCTGTCTTGCAGACGGTTTGGGCCCGAACGGGTCCCTTTTCGCTATCCCGAAAAACAGCGAAAAGGCAAGCTGTATTTGCAACATGGTCCTTTTCAACAAGGCCCAGGGGTGCGACAGCCCCCCCTTGCGATTGCCCAGCTTTGAGCTTGTCGCTTTTTTACAGATTGTGCATTGGAATATACATTTGGATTTCGTTCCGGCCGGTTGTGCGGGGGTGGTGGGGGATAATGTCATTTTTCTTGTTCACCAGATGGCGTCATTAAAAGCTGACCCGCCCTGTGTGGGGGAAGAACCTGTTTTGTGTGTATGTCATATCGATCTTAGTAATTGTTTTTGGTCTCGGAAGACCCCTGTCGAATTTACTGACGCCTTTCGAGTTTCAGTGGACCAAATATTGTATAGTCTTGACTGTCTCCCGTTCGGCAGGACGCACAGTCCGGCCATTTGCCAGGCCGTGATGGTCAGGCTGGTACAGAGCGCGGGGGTGGAGGGGATCTTCGTGCTTGTCTACCTGAACGATGTGTTTGTCATTGGGTATGGCAGGAAGTGGGTAAGTGTGCAGGCGGGTATTGTTGCTTTGCGCCTGAGGGAGGAAGGGGCCATTGTCAGTCCCAAGAGCACCTTGGAGGCCGCCGCTGGTTTGGCATGGATTGGAAAGTTTTTCGATGTCCAGGCTGCCACTGTGTCCACGGCGCGCGGAAACTGGCAAGCTTTGATGGCGCGCTGGGGGCAGCTGGCTCTAGGCCCTTGTACACGCCGCCGTTTGCTACGCTTTTTGGGCAGGTTGCTGTGGTTTGTGCGCCCAAATTGGGGAGTGCTGCCGTTCGTGGCGCCGGTGTGGGCGCATATTCTGTGGCAGCCTCAGTGGTTGGCGGACGCCCCCTTGCGTTTGTTGCACACCCTTGCGGGCTTGCTGCCATGGCTACTGATGGCTTGGAGGCCGTGGGTTTTTTTAAGAGGCCGCGTGATTGGGCTGAGTACTTTTTTTTGATGGAGCTTGTGATGGAGGTACCTGGAGGATGGCGTTGTGGGGATACACGATGGGCGGAAGGGCGGGGATCGTACATGAGAGCTGGGATGTTGAATCATGAGATGTTGTGCAATCAGCAGATTGCGGAGTTCGCGGCATTGGAGTATGAGGTGCATTTCGTATCCGCGTTGGGCCGGGACAGAGTGGGTCTGGTTGGAGATAACTTTTCGGTGCTGCAGAGTTTTGCGGCAGGAAAAGCGAGTGTGGGGTTGCGGGTGCAGAATAGAATTTTGCGAAGGCTGGTGTACGCGTGCACGCGGTCGCGTAGGTCGCGGTATCTGTGCTGGGTCCCAGGGGAATGCAACCCGGCGGATCCTTTCAGCCGTGTCCAGTCGGAGTGGGGGGGGGGGCTTTGCCAAAGCACAGGAGGAGGCCGCACGTCGGCTGCGGTTGGCTATGGGCGGCCCCACGGTGTTAGTCCAACATGTGTGGACCTTGGAGCTACCGGTGATAAAACAGCTGCAGGGTCATGTAGGAATGAAGGTCCGGAAGCCTGCCTAGCGCGCCGTAAGGCCCTGCTTTTGGTCCTTGTGCCGTTGGCTGCCAATAGCTGGGCGTCATGCCGGTGTCCCCTGACGTGCCCTTGCCGGGTGCTACAAACAAACACAACGGTCAACCTTTGGCCGAGCCGGGTGAGGGTGCAGACGGGGCCCAACGGGGAGCACGGCGCCCGATAGCTCGGAGCATGCGAGTGTCTGCGTAGTATGGAGACGTTACAAATAGGGATGAGTTAACCTCGCCGGTGTTGTGTTTGCGATGCCTTGGTGATTGTCTCTTATGCCAAGAGCTGTGGTACTACCTTGCTTCCACCCCCTGCCGCCGCCGGCGCCATCGCATATGGGTCGGCGCAGGCGCCAGCATGATTGGGGGCTATGGGGGGAGGACCGGCTGCGGGGCATCGGACGCGCCCACCCGGTGCCGGTGCTGCGAGGTTGGGCGAGGGAGCTCACGGAAGCGGTGAGCGGTGCACGGCGCTGGGGAAAGATCGTGGACGCCGCGTGCGTCTTGTACGCGGTCTGCATGCTCTTCCCCGACGCCCTGGACTTGACGGCGCTCCTGGTGGGGGCGTTTGAGTACTTCATCAGCGTGGGGGTCACGCGGCCCGCGGCCTGGATCAGCTCCACGGGAGTGGGGCTGGCAGTGGCCCCGGGAGCAGTGCGTGCGGCGCTGCGATGGAGATACGGGGCGGAGGCGACCCACGCGTGGAGAGCGCCGCGGCAGCACTTCCTGGCGGGCGCCATGCGCCACGTGGTGTATAATATAATATTGCCCCTCTGGGACGCACGGCCATTCGACCTGCGGGGCGTGCGGCAATGGGTCCCGGACCAGTGGTCGCATTTGCCACAGAGCAGGGTGGTGGTGTTGGTTGGCTGGTGTCCGGGTGTGTTGGCGGGTAGTGCAGGGCACGCGTTGGGCCTGTCGTACACGGTTTGGCTGGCGTGTGGACAGCATGGGACAGTTTATGTGGGTCAGGACCCGGATGAGGCGTTGGAACTCATCCGGCAGTGACTGCCGGACGTGTGGGAGCCTTGGTACCCCTGCATGCCGCGGCCTGAGTTGTTGCAGGCGCCGCCTATGGTTGCGCGACCGGGTGCAGGAGTGCGGTGTTGGGCGGGTGCTGTGGGTCAGGAAAGGCTGTACCGCGCTGCGGTAGCCATTGCTGAGGACTGGTACGCGCGGCGGGTGCCCGTGCGTATGATGCGGGACGCGCCGGAGTATTGTAGCTGACGCAGCAAGCGTGCTGCAGACCGAGAGTGGCTACGTGTGACTGGGCGTCGTGCCCCTGCCTTCAGACGTGCCCTCGCCCGGTGCAGCAACCAAACACAACGGTCAGCCTTTGGCCGGGCCGGGTGAGGGTGCTGTCGGGGCCATGAGAGAGTACGGCGCCCGGTTGCAGCGGCAAGAGTGCTGTAGCTGTCGCAGTGCGACTGCAAGGGGGGGTGTCACGGCGTAGGCGTTATGAGCACTCCTCCCCTCCAAGCCCTGACAGGGAAACAGGTTGTGCCGTCCCTGCTAGGCCACACTTGCTTAGTAGCACTGTGTTCGCTTGTCATTTCATAGGTGGGCCTCTAGGGCCTGAGTTATCTTCTTGAACGCCATCCAGTAGCGTGTGGGTGTTGGAGTGGTAAGCCTGGGTGGGGTCCTGAGCATGTGCTTGCCCACTCTTCGAAGGCCGGTGCCACTGTAGGGAGTGTAGGAGTTGTAGTGAGTGTGTGACTGTCCACCCGTTTCCTGACATTTTCTCAGGGTTGGTGGGCAGTGGCCGTGGTTAGTCCAGGTGTTTGGCCACGTAGCAAACAGGCATTTTCAGCCTCATAGCTTTCGGCCACCCCTCCCCTGTAGTAGGCAGGTAGGTAGGAAAAATCAATACCTGGACGCCAGCGCTGGGTATTCCCCCAAGGTTTCGTGCCAGCACAGAAACTGGGCACATAGGGGCTGAGACACCCGGGGCGTACCGCGTGGCACCGGTAAGACATCTGCCGGGTTAAGCAAGGGTGCAGACTTGGGTATAATTAGGACACCCCTTCTGCAGCTTGCTCTAGGACATCAGGACCAGCACACTCACACACACACTTAGGAAGGTATAGGTAGGGTTCAGTCCCTAGGTTTCCTCTGAGAGGCAAGCGTCTCAGCAAGCCTTAACAACTCCCCTAGATTGTTCTGGGACAAGTAGTCAACCAGAACTGAGTTTAGGCGTCCCTCAAGAAGTACGAAGGCGGAGAAGGGTTCCCAGGTACCTTCTTCAAATGCAAACCCTTCCCAGAAGGTGAGGAAGCGCCAGCCCTGGCGATAGCGGTGCCTGATGATAGACTTCACCACGTAGAAGCCTTCTTTAGTGTTGTGGTTTGTTTCTTGGGAACTCGACTGCACTCCTGTGCCTCTTTGTTTCTCAAAATCCGAAATCCAAAATCCCAATCGACAAACCTCGCAGGATCTTTAGACGGGGCACCAATAATAACACAATCTCGAAGACATAAACCCTGTTCAAAGATCGAAGTATCTTACAGCGCTCATTCACAGTTGGCATTCGATGCTTCTTTATCATTCACAGACTGTCAGCGCGATTGCGACTGCGACTTGCGATTTGCGCGCTGTTGCGCTGCGCTGTTGCGCTGCTGCTGTTCGAAGCCATAACACTACCCCCCCGTTGAGACCTCGAAGAGGTCTCACTCACCTGGGCAGGCGTCACAATGTCGAATGAGAGCAGGCCCAGACAGAAAAAAAAATTTTTTGGGCCTCGACATGTGCTTGCTACAGAAGCATAACAGTGGACCAATTCTGGTCGAAACAGTGGACCAATCCTGGTCGAGACAGTGGACCAATTCTGGTCGAGATCACACACCGAGGTGCAGTCATGGGACGCCCGTCGTCAGCGCCTCATTCACACGCCGTGTTCGACTTTGCCACGGCTGCGGCTTTCGGCGGAAGCTGCAGAAGACAACCTCGCCAGGCACACTGCACGGGCGCTGTACCCGCAGCAAGGCTGTGGGCACGTCGAACCATAACATACCATAACATCGAAGCTGGATGCTCAGCAGACCAACAGGCCTGTACATCTGCCAGCTCGACAGGACATATGGAGGCATTCGATACCATTAATGGCATTCAGACTGTCGAATAAGCCATTACTTGGCATCCAGACTGTCGAATCAGCCATTACTTGGCATCCAGACATGTCGAATCAGCCATTACTTGGCATCCAGACATGTCGAATCAGCAGTCCCTGCCCCACGTGTACGTGTACGAACGATCCACGGGAAGTCGACATAGTTCATGCACTTCCTTCAGTGTCTCGACGCCAGCCATGAACTTGAAGGTGTCATGACCCGTATAGTGTCGACGGATATCACTGTCGAGGGCACGCTTCTGAATCAGGATACCAGATCGATGGTTCAGCAATCGAAGGTTGGGATCACCAGGTCGGTCATCGACGGGGCACTTGTACTGGAATACGAAGACATGTTCACGGGCAAGCGCTCGAAATTGTCCAGGTCCCAGTGTTTGTGCCCTGGTCGAATAGAAGTCCCAGAGGCTCGACGGTTTCCAAACGTCCTCACTCCACAGATCGGCCAGATTGGTGGCCTCGAAGGAGTATCCGTCATGTCGACCAGTAGACCACCGATAGGTTTCTTTCGAACCAGTACCAGCGGCCATGCTGTGGTAGAACTGACCAGTTCGCGTATCGACTCGCCACCACGGCGTGTCGGCAATCGAAAGTCGTCGTACGACAATGACGGCGCTGATGTCGTCCTTCTCAGGGCTGAGGGCATATCGGTCGACGATCTCAAGCGTGTCGGTTCGAGAACCTTCCTCTTGGAGTCGACCGAGGTGTTGATGGACATAGTGGCCGTCAGCGAGGGAACTCTGCAGAGCGAATCGAACCGCTTCTGCAGTCACAAGGCTCGAAGCCGTGTCGACAATGACCGCTTCGAGGACTTGGTCTCGGCAGCTGACCTTGCGTCGATGTGCAGCCTTAAAGTCTTCGTGGATCGGCGTGAGGTACTTGAAGAACTGAATGTCGAAGTGGTGCTGATAGGCATTCGACTCCATCGACAAGAACCGGTGATCGAGGGGGTCCGGGTGGAACGGGTCGCTCGCAGGCGAGTCGGTTTTCTCGATCTCCTCCCGTTCGTCAGCATAGACGTCCCTTCGAAACTTGACCGTCCGACGCCAACGTTGTCCATCTTGGTATCCGGCCTCGTAGGGGGACATGAGGTATGTCGAGGTACCCAGGCGTCGAACCAAATCGGGGGCATCCACGAAAGGGAAAAGATTGACATACTCTTCATTCGATGAGTGAAGGGCAGCAACTCGTCGGATTGCCCTATCGAAGTCGTGGTACCCGAGTCGTCCGGGTCCAGTCTGGTAGATCGTCGCCAACCTGACAAGGTCGATGGGGGCGCCTGGCGCGACGGCGTTGTATGCGTAAGGTTCGATCTGTTCTCCGAGTCGAAAGTATTCCTGGAGCTGGACCGCAAGGTCCTGTGTTCGATGTGGAGCGCACCCATATCGTTTATACCCAAGTCGAGAGGTGCCTCGAAGGCCGCGCAGTTGGTGTCTACGAAGAAGCAAATCGACTTTGTAAGCAAGGAAGGGGGCTCGATCTTCGAAGAGCCAGTCGTTCGATTGGCAAACCTTTTGAAGATCACGGATAACTCCCATAATCGGAACGGCAACGGGAGCTTCTCGTCTCATCCTTTCGTGGGTCCAGAAGCGTCGATACTTGAAGATCAGGTCGATCCCATCCGCAACGTTTATCAGGTCGTCGATACCCGAGATCTCTCGATGCATGCGGTTGAGTCGAGCAATTTGACTCGGCAGGGTATGTTCGGTGAGGTCTTGTCGGAATCCATAATCGAGCTCTTCATCATAATGTCGCCATTTCATGAGGGCCGTTCGAACGTTTTGACAAGCCACTTCGATTTTCGTATACCATTGGTATCCTGGCTTACCACCAAGGTTTCCATGCTCATCGAAAGACGTGTCAGGGGCACTTCGAGCCATTTCGTACGGGAATGCTGCGGTTCGACCCCAACTGTCGATGCAGATGGTCTTGCCCAACTCGACAATGGCGGCATTTGCGTTCGACACGACTTCATAGTGTTTCTCGCTCAGGAACGTGTGCGGCTTTCGAAGACCAGCCATGGTACTCGACGCAATAGTGAGTACCGATGGTTCGAGCTTAGTGTACTCCGTCTTCATCAGATCATCTTCATGTGTCCCAAATCGATAGGGTGGCTTCAATCCGAACTTTCCCAAGTGTCGAAGTTCATCGATGGTCTCGATTTCATGATTGTACTGCGGCATGTTGTAGGGCTGCCATTTCGACTCCGGCACCGGCACAGAATCGTAGCTGGGTGGTGCTGTCGACCGCGCGGGTTCGTAAGGATATTCTGCTTCGTCGTCGGACTCGAGTGGCCAGGGTTCAGCGTCGTAGTTGTAGTCATCGTCGTGGTAATAGGAGTCGGCGTCGTGGTCGTAGGAGTCGGATTGGTTCGTTCGAGTAGAAGCTTGTGTTTTCGGGGCATTCGAATGCCAGGATTGGTCGACCCGGTTGTCTTCGACTTCCGGCTCTCCGGTACTCGGATCCTCTCTGGATGACCTCGATGTCCAGGTGTTCGGCCTCGATGTCCAAGAACTGTCGACCCATCCGGGCGCTGAACAGAAGAAGGAAGATCAGTCGTCGTACCCCGTGTAGCAAGCAAGATCTTCATCATCAGAATCGAACCAGTCAGGGCTTGAGCACCGCTCTCGAAAGTATTCTGCATCGACCGGGGGAGGGGGCCCGTACAGCTTACAGAGTTCCGGCGGCATGTCGGGTGGAGTCCCTCCCTTCGTCGGTTCCAGAGCAGGCAAGCTGGCCAGGGCTATCTCGAGCCAATCCAAGCCTTCGGCGCCTCCTGTTATGATGGGCCGTCCACTCGGCGCTATTCCCGCAAATTTCCCGCGAGGGAACACACCTCCCTTGCCTCCTTTCGACGGGCCTCCTTTTCCTTTCGAGCTCCCAGCATATGCCGACTGGCTGTAGTGCGGCGGTTCGAATGGATCGAGAGGTCGATTCGGACGAGTTGGCGCTGATGCTACCGACAAGCAGCGGCCAGTTGAAGTCGTCCTCGCTGGGGGTTCAATCGCGTCAACGTCGATGACGTTTGACGATGTCGCTCGAGAAGGCGGAGGTCGAGAGGAAGCTTGGGGCGTCCGGGATGTAGTACCATAGGCGGAGGCTCCGGTGTTCGACCCGGAACCTCGCATGAGTTTTTCGAAAAACCACGCTGCAGAGAAGAGTAAGGGTGTTACTCAGTTACTCAGGGTGGAGTCGAAGGAACTCAAGGTGCACAGGATCCTCCTCTAGAGCCTTGCTCGACTCCCAAGACCATGTGTCGTCATCCCATTCACAACGGTACAGGAATGTGCGGCGCTTTTTAGATCCCACTCGACGTCTAGCCACAATTTTGACAAGTCGAGGAGATTCTCCAGTTTTGACAGGGGGCATCGGAAACTCCCACACTGGCTGTCCCTCTCGATGGACGTAGGGTTTTATGCTGTCTCGATTGAAAACTCGCAACCCATCGAAGGGGGCAGGGATGTCCAGTTTGACATTCTCGCCCTTGTTCAGTACCTCGAGTATTTTGTAAGGGCCGCACCAGACAACATCGAGTTTCCCTTTATGTCGATATTCAGGCACCAACACCCACCATCGTTCACCGACTTCAGGCACTCGAACGTGTCGGTCCATTTGCAGGACCACATGCATCTGGCGTCGACGTTCCTCGGCAAGCATTGCACGCACAGAATCGAAGGTACGTTCCGCTCGTTGCATGTAATCATTCACGGTCGATGGTTCATGTGCATGAGAAGTCATTCGGGGAAAATCCAATGGAAAATGGGATGTTCGTCCTTCATCTATCTCGAACGGGGATAGTCGAAGACTATTGGATGTCAGGTTGTTGAACTGGATTTCGGCGAACAGGAGGTCGACATCGCACTCGTTGTTGCCGAAGATGCCGTGTGTACGCAGGCGCTGGAGGATGGACTGATTGCTGCGCTCCGCCAGGCCATTGCCTCGAGGGCGGTTGGCCACTGTTTGATGCATCTCAATCTTGAAGCGCTGGGCCAACTCCTTCCAGGCCTGAGACTCGAACAGCTTGTCTCGGTCAGAAACAATTTGTCGAGGGCATCCTTTCAATCGAATAACCTCACGTAGGAACACATAGATGAGGTCGTCGGCTGTCATATCCTTGCGACAAGGGATGAACATTCCACGCTTGGAGAATCGGTCGACTACAGTCATGATGGCATCATGGCCCCTTGTGGTCGGCGGCAATCCCGAAACCCAATCGACGGACACACTGTGCCATTTGGTGTCGGGCACCGGCAAGGGTCTTGGGACTCTGGCGGTGTCGACTCGTCTTGATTTCGCCGCTTGACAGACATCGCAACTTAGTATGTATCGCTCGACATAGTGTCGTAGGTGTGAACATACATAGTCGCGCTTAATCAGGGCCATGGTTCGAAGGACTCCTGAGTGGCCATAGAACTCCGACTCGTGATACATAGCCACAATCGACGTAACCAGCGTTCGGGGGACAAGCACACGTTTGCCCATCATCGACAAATGGAAGAATTTGCCATCATCGAAGGACAACTTGGCATCTCGAAGCTGGTGTCGTGCCGCAGGGCTTCGAATTGCAACTTCGTAGATGTGTTTCGTCCGGGGGTCCTCCCGATAGGCTGTCGCCCACACAGCTGTCGAAGTCAAGTCTTTGCACTGATAATGTCGATGTACTCGGCGGTGTGTACCCTTAAGACTCGAAGGGTACGGCGTGTTCGACCCAACTTTCGGCAAGGGAACCGATTGCAACGTGCCGTCACGGTGACGTCGACAGCGAATCAGTTCCGCCATGGTCGGTGCGTATCGAAGTTCATTGCCAAAGGCGACTCGAAGGGGGCGATCCATGCTTACATCGGGGAGGTCGTCGGTGTCAAAAGACGTGTCTGGCTCATTGCCAGCCTCATCGAGATGCATGTTTGGTTGGTGTGAATTCTCAGCCATGATCTCGTCCGATGGTGCTGGATCCAGTCTCAGGTCCTCCGGCTTCGCAGTTGTCGCGCTCGACGGTCGCGGCTCCAGGTCCTCCGGCTCGACGGCGGTCATCTGCGTCAAGTTCCTTCCCCACGGAGCGTCCGCTTCGTAGTGAAACGTACAGGTGGTCGTACGGCTGGGGCCACACCTCGTCATGAGAGAATGTGTCTTCGAGTACATGTAGGAACTCATCGACAGGTTCTCCTTCAGGTGAAGCCCAGTCTTCGACCAGGGGAATTGCGAAAGCCCGTGTACGTGTAGCATTTTCGATCTCCATCAACTGCCGCGAAGTTAAACGAGAGCAGGCATCTGCCGCGGGGTTCTCGAGGCCCGGCACGTACCACAACGTCAGGTTGTATTCCTCGAGGAATTGAGACCATCGTGCTTGCCGTGGTGTCAGCGGTCGCAGACAGGTCTTGAGATATCGAAGACTTTCGTGGTCAGTGTGCACGTGCACCTGCTGCGGTCCTCGAAGTAGGTGAAACCATTGTTTCAAGGCTAATACGATGGCCAACAACTCCTGTTCTCGAATCGGGTATCGAGTTTCGGCAGGCTGCATTTTCCGCGACATGAAGGCAATAGGTCGAAGATGTCCCTTGTACTTCCCATGCGCACATCGTTGCGCCAGCGTAGCACCCACGCAGTCTTTCGAAGCGTCTGTGTACAGGTGATACGGCTGTCGGGAGTCGATAGCACTGAGATGTGTCGCGCTGATCATCGCCTGCTTCAGCTTGTCGAAGGAAGCTTGGTGGACGGCTGTTCATTCCCACTCGAAGTCTGCCTTAAACATTGCAGTCAGAGGGGCTGCGACAGCTTGGAACCCTTCGACAAACTGCTGGTAAAATCCACACAATCCAATGAACTGTCGAACTTCATGAACCGTAGTTGGTGGAGGCCAACCTCGAATGACCTTGATCTTTTCGGGGTCCATGTGTACTCCATCTTGGTCGATGATGTATCCGCAGAAGGGCACTCGACTCTGAAAGAATGTGGATTTATCGATGCAGGGGAAGAGCTGGTGCTCACGGAGTAGGTCATGTACCAGGTCGAGGTGTCGTTGGTGTTCGTCCGCATCCTTCGAGAAGACGAGGATGTCGTCAATGTACACCCATACAAAGATCCCCAAGTGGTCTCGAAGGACATCATTCACGACGCGTTGGAACGTCGATGGTGCATTGCAGAGGCCAAAGGGCATAACAACCCACTCGAAGGCGCCAAATTGTGTGTTGAAGGCGGTTTTCTCGATATCTTCGTCTTGAATTCGGATCTGGTGGAACCCACTAACAAGGTCAATCTTTGAGAATACGGTGGAACCCCCCAGTGTACTCAAGATGGATTGGATCGATGGCAAAGTATATCGATCTCGTACAGTTCGTGTATTCAACGCTCGGTAGTCGACGCACATACGCCATTTACCATTCGCTTTCTTCACCAGTAGGCAACCCGCTCCGTATGGACTCGAGGATGGTCTGATGCGACCAGATCGATGTAACTTGTCCAATTGTCGTCGAAGTTCATCTAGTTGGCTCGGATCCATTTTGTAAGGGTGTACCCACGGTGGATTTTCTTCCGAATCGAGGCGTATTCGATGGTCTCTTCCAGGTCGATGCGGAGGTAGGTCTCCATATTCCGCTTTCTCCCGGTCGTAGAGGTCCGCCCACTTGTGTAATCGACTCGGTAGTTTGCTTCGAACAGGGTCAAGCCCGTCATCATTGTCATCACTGGCTTGCATCTTATACATTTCATCGACCGGCACTGCTGGTCGAGGCATGCAATACGGAAATACTTGATCTCCCGTGAGATCAGATCGACGGATCTCTCTTTTGAGTTTCGGCAACGAAATGTACTCAATCTCCATATCGCTGCACTCCTCATCGGTGATACCATCTTCCGTTTCGGACTCATCGTACATGTCAGTACTGTGCTGAACGTGTGTCAACGAGTGTAGGTCAGGGTGTTCGTTGGCATGTGGGGTAGGATTCCCAACCGGACTCGCTTTCGAGGAACTGGATGAAAGTATTGAAAGAAGGTCCAGCTTTGAAGCTGCTTGAAACTGTAGCTGGGTGGAATGTCGTGATTCGCCAAAAGACAACCGGTACGAAATCGAACCATGTTGGATGTCGGCGTATCGCTCCTTCCAGTTGACAGTTGGATTGTAGCTTCGAAGCCATGGTAGTCCAAGCACTACATCCGGCAAAATCTCCAAGACCTTGAAGTGATGACGAAATACAAGCTCTCGAACTCGAACATAAGCTCATGTGTAGTACCGTACTTCGACTTGGACACCTCCTGCTGTCAAGACATGTCCAGGGTTTCTCAGTTTATAGAGGGGAAGTCGCGCCCTCTTTGCCGTTTGCATCGACATAAAGTCACTAGTCGCTCCACAGTCGACCAACAGTTCCACGCTGTAGTCGAAGGAGTCTTCACGACATGCGCAAATGCGCCCTCGAACCGTGAACAGAGACGCATGCTCAGGTTCGGTTCCTTCGACAGTGACACCTCCAAGCTTCGAATTCTTTTCGGGTTTATTGGTGCTGGTGGTGGTGTTCAGCTCTTCTCGGGGACGTCCGCCACCAGGTCTTCGGAATTGTTTTCTAGGCCGTTGTAGGCCTTTCTCTGCTCTTGGAGCGGGATCGAAACCGTCCCTTGCTGTCTCGACTTTGATCTCGTTTCGGTGTGTTCGACCGTGATTCCCGGCGTTCTCGTCCTCGGGATGGCGGTCGACCTTTTGGACAGTCGCGTGCCAAGTGTCCTTGTTCGCCACAGTTGTAGCAACGTCTGCTTTCTCGACCATCTTGGCGTCCGCCATGTTGACGTCCGACCCGTTCACCAATGTAGGCATGTAACTCTTCTCGAAGCTTGGCAATTGCATCGAGATTCATCAGCTCTGCCACGGTCGAAGCCGTGGGCGCCGCAGCTGGGGTCGGCATCTGTGTGACGTGTGGCGTTGGCATAGGGTTCGATGGAAACCTGGAAGTCGAAGTAGGTGGGACCATCATAGGCAGGGGTCTCGACACTGCAGGACCCAGGCTGTGATCTGATGTTGTTCTCGATGCGTTCTGTACTTCTTCCAGTTGATACCCAGCCGCAATGTAGGCTTCCGCGATGGTCTCTACCAAGGTATCGAATCCAAATGGATTATTAGAACGCCATCTCGAACGGACTTCAACGATGTACTGTCGGCGCACAGCGTCATTCGACAACCCTTCAACAAATCGAGAGTTGACGAGGTAACCCATCTGGAGTTCATTCGTGTTGACCTTCGACTTGATAACGCATGTACAAAATTCTCGAACGTAATCTGCATGTCGGGGAAACTCGCTCTCTTTCAAGCTCAACATTCTCGACAAATACACTGGCTCATGGGATATGCAGTCGAAACGCTGGCCTAACACACGCATGAGCTCGAACCAGTCGTCCTGTACAACTTTCGTCAGGCTATGATAGTACTCAGCGGCATCACCATCGAGGAGGAATGACATCGTTGCTGCCTGATCGACGGGTGAGGTGATGTCCGACAAGGTGAAGGCTCGCAATAGATCTTCTTTCCATGTTCGAAATTCTCCACATCCAGGTTTACCCGTGAACCTCTTGACCAGTTTGTTCAGGCGCTCGACGCGGCGTCCCAAATTCTCCTGCGAAGGAGCACGTTGAACTACGAACTGGGGTAGTGGTTCGAAGGTAGGCCGCTGTGGGAGTGGTTGTTGTGGAGGGTGAGGTTGATTCGAATTCGAAGAAGGCGGTGGTTGCGGAAACTGTTGTTGTTGTGGTTGCGGAAACTGGATGTTGTTCGGAGGTGGTGGACTCGAAGTTCGTACAAATTCGTTAAGAAGAGCGTAACATTGCGACAATTCAAGCTCTACGCGTCGAAGCTCATTTGCAGCAGCCTGAGTTGCTTTTTCCGTCGAGGACTGCAAGGTATCGATGCGCTGGCCAGTTGCTGCTGTAGCACTTGCTGCTGTTGCCTGCAATGCATCGACGCGTTGTTCAGTTGCTGCGGTAGCACTTGCTGCTGTTGCCTGCAATACATCGATGCGTTGTTCCAATTCGATAACTTTGGCTTGAGTATCCGCAAGCTTCTGCGAACAGCTGTGAAGATCACGAGAGAGACATGGAAACCACTCGCTTTCTCGACTAGCGATGCGCTCTGCGATGAACTTCTCTAACGAGGTCGAAAATTCGTGATGCAAGGGTGAATCACTTCGAAACAAACTGTCTCTGATGAAATGCAGCATAGCTGCGTCGTCGAAGGGCCGCTCCATTGTAGATCGAAGTCCAAATCAAGTTGACGGCGTTGCGGCGTCGAAGATTGATCTCGGAGATTGATCCTCCCCGCCACCTAGCTGGCTACCACTTGTTGTGGTTTGTTTCTTGGGAACTCGACTGCACTCCTGTGCCTCTTTGTTTCTCAAAATCCGAAATCCAAAATCCCAATCGACAAACCTCGCAGGATCTTTAGACGGGGCACCAATAATAACACAATCTCGAAGACATAAACCCTGTTCAAAGATCGAAGTATCTTACAGCGCTCATTCACAGTTGGCATTCGATGCTTCTTTATTATTCACAGACTGTCAGCGCGATTGCGACTGCGACTTGCGATTTGCGCGCTGTTGCGCTGCGCTGTTGCGCTGCTGCTGTTCGAAGCCATAACATTTAGCCATCTCCTCGGCGTTCATGTCGGGGAGTCCTCCTTCAACCTCCACGGGGCTGGCAGCGCCCCGTAGGTCCGGAGCGGCAATCTCCTCGTCGTTCAGCTCCCACTCCTCCCCATACAAGTCCTCTGGGTCGTAGTAGCGCCTCAACTGTTGAGCTGCGCACATCAGGGTCCCCCTAGTCGGGGAGAACACCTCACAGTGATGCAGTGTCCATCCACTGATAGGATCTTGTAGGGCCCAAAGTAGGGGTCATCGCTGGTGGAGCGTGGCCAGACGGCCGGACAATCCCCGTGCTTAGACAAAGAGGGAGCTGAAATCGCACTGCACATGCACCGTGTGCAGCGGTCTGGTGCGAGGAAGTAGCGTTTTAGTGCAACGTACGCCCTTTTTGAAGAGGGGCAACAACATAATGGCCTAAGGGGTTTGCACGCAAAAGCCGTCTCCTCCACTCCAAAGACCTCATCCCTTGGGTATTGATGGTTGCAGCTGCCCACAACCACTGCGAGGAAGGCCGCAGCCTTGTGATAGAAAAGGGGCCATTACTCCCACGACCCAAGAAAGGATTGGCAAATTCATTGACATGGAAGCTGTTGAGACGAAGAGAAACAACACATTACAATGTGAAAACTTTGATATGCATGAGCAATACAGGGCTACACCGTGGGGGGGGTGACAATTACTGTGGACAAATTTCTATTGCCTTCGGCAGTGCACCTCGAAGAGAGGCTGACAGTCAGCCAATCAGTCAGTGACCCAGGCCAGCAGTCAGTCACACAGAAACACACAGTTTGGGCTTTTTGTCAGTGGCAGACTCGGCTCCAAGTAAGGGGATGCCGGAAGAAGATGAATGCACACAGGCTTCCACTGATTCTGTGGCCAAAGACGAGGCTGCACCAGACACAACTAGAGGACCCGAAGGCCTACAGCCCAGAATCCACTGATTGGGCGGCTGACGATGAGGTGCTGGAAGAATGGCAGCTCAAGAACGCACTGGGGTGTGCAGAGCGAAGGCACAAGTCACAAACAGCCCCCTGACCAGCATCAGGGTACTTGTCACGCTGAACATTTTGATCATCGCGGGACAATAAATCCCAGTGGACCACAGACGCGTCTTTTTGCGGGCAGTAAAAAACATTTCATGCTGCAAATCTGAACAACCAATATAGAGAGAAAAGGTAGTATCCAGTGTCCAAAAGTAAATGAACACATCTTAGAGTGAAGCCTCCAGTCAGGCAACCTAGAATCCCAGACACCCCAACAAGTCGGCAGAACGAAACACCCAAATCACAGAAACCCCGAAAATCGGTTGAATTGCAGGACCCATTGATTTTTGCACGTTTGTCACTTGTCCTGCGAAAAACGTTTTCGACTGCACAAACAAAGCTTGCCGGAGGAAGATGAATGCACCAATTAAATTGCCATGAGTACAGCACACCTCTGGAGGGTTTCCGAGCCACTAGGCTGGTGTGCGAAGCTGCGGAGGAAATGCTCAATTCAAGCCCCGCAGGTCATGGGTGCTATGAAAAACCATGCCCCGAAAAATGTAGTACAAATTATTCAATGCCATACGGCATTGTAGCAAGGGTTTCTGGGGCCACACGTCTCCCTCAGAGGCCTTGGATCCCAGGAAATTGGCTATTATTCCCAATGCTGGTTTTTGATGAAAGGTACAGCATCCTGCGCTGGGGATGGCCCTGGCACACCTGCGTGTGAAAAGGCCCTGTTTTTGGGAAAGGCAAAGAGCTTTTTGGCCAATCCAAAAAGGCGTATGCCGTGTGCATCACGGATGTATTCCAGACTTGATGGGACCAAACATATTTCTTTCAGAAGCCGCCGAGGAGTGTATTGGGGGCCACAGAGCAGTTCTCTAGCTTACCTCGGCGCATGTAGGGTGTCAGATACCCCTGCTGCGCATCAAACCGCCGCCGGTCATCAAGGATGGTCAAGTTGAGCATGTGCTGCCAAAATCCGAAGTGTGCCGCGAAGGAGGCGTCACCTTCGTAAGTGGCCCGGAGCACTCCCCTATTAATTGCATAATCCAGAAAGTGGACAAGATCAGCAGACATCAGCAGAAAGTTCTCGTCGGCAACCACCTTGCCGTCGTTACAAAAGTACTTCGCCCAAAAAAACATGCGTTTTGGCGCAGCGTGAACAAGGTTGTGCACTACAGTTGGCAAACAGAGGAAGCCATCATCATCTACATGGAGCAGGAAATCGAATTCAAAATGTCTTATTGCCCAGTGCACTTGTGTCTGCCAGCGCCTGAGAAAATCCTTTTTTCCAGTTGTTGCGTTGGCAGAGAGCACAAGATCGCCATACAAGTTCTGCTCATCATGCGTGGCGGGCCCAGACTCAGTGAAAACACGGTAGACAATCTGATGAAGAGGGCACCCACAGTGACACCATTTGAGCCAGGTGTCACGCAGAGCCATACGTCGCCCAATGTTCTTCGGGCCTGAGCCAATGGCGATGAAGAAAAGAACGTGGTCTCTTGTGTTTGCTAACTCTGGCTTTCTGCTCATGCCTCCTGTTGGGAGCCATGGAGGGCAGTTTTCGGGGTGCATGCCAAATTGACCAACACTCGTTGCTACAGCAATATGCAGCAACATGAGCGGCAGGAGTGCCATTGCCAGCCGTGCCATTGCCAGCGGAGTTCGGGTCTCTCACTTCAGAAAGGTTCCCCAAAGGACCATCTCGGATTCTGTGGTAGACACACACACAAACATCTCGATCCTATCATCACTTCTGGAAGCCCACGATAACGAAGCATTACACGCAACGCTCAAGCAAACAACCCGTTTTAACGTTGATCCTGCTCGGATTCAAATGTGATGCTCTTCGTCGGCATGTAAACGGCCACACTTTCACAAGAGCATTGCAATGTGCACCCAAGCCAACACCTCGTGTCACATGAGGTTGTTCAAAAGGGAAAGCGGTGATGCACGGAAAAGAAGGAGAACACTGATCATACAGCCACTAGCAGGAAAAAAATGGGTACTCAGATGTAACCATCGCAAAGCATTTGAACACTTTGAACACCCCAATCCATCAACCTCACCAAGCACGTAACATCGAACGCAATTTTTTTGTGGTTTGTTGGGTTCGGGCATTCTCTTTGAAACCGGGCCATACTTCTCCTCCTCACTCTGGGCTTCCTTCATCAAAGATGCCTTGGTGCAAAGCAATGCTTCACCACAGGTCCTTAATTCCCCTTTTATGACACCATTGTGGAACACCTTTCATTGACTACGAAGGTGTAAAATTCCATGGCCTTCAGCAGTGCACCTCGAAGAGAGGTTGAAAGTCAGCCAATCACTCAGTTAGACAGGCCAGCAGTCAGTCAGAAAGAAACACACACTTTGGGTTTTTTGTCAGTAGCAGACACGGGATGAGGCAGTTGGGATTGGCAGTGGCCGAATGGTAATGCAGGCGTTTGCAGGCCTTTCAGTTGGCGGTTCGAACCCTGTTACGGTTGATATTGCAGTGGCGGTGCCGGCGTCCGCCGACCAGGATTCGAACCGCCGCCCTACAATTCTGCGGCCTAGTGCGTTACCATTCGACCAGCGGAGGTGTTTGAGCGGAAGGTCTCCCCACTGCTTGGAGCCTTCTGAGCAAAAGCTTTTGACCCCCCCCACCCCATGGTTTCTCGGCGAAATTCTTCAGAAGGTTCTCGGGCATCTTCGAACCGCAAATGTATGACTCAATGAAGCGCTTCCTTGAAGTGGGCAAAATGCCAGAAACATGGACCTCGGGAGTGGTGACAATGATCCCCAAGACAGAAGCGATGCAGACACCAGACTCACTCCGACCGATCGCACTGCAAACAACAAGGCAGTGTGGCTCACCAACATCCTCCTGATCCCGTTGGAGGATGTACTCCTCCACTGTATCCCGTCACAGCAAACAGGCTTTCTTCGACACAGAAGCATACTCCAGCATGTCTATGGGTCACGGGCACTCTGGGATGGCTTAAGTGAAGGAGCGGCGTTATCAGTGGACTTCAGAAATGCTTTCCCCACGATGTCTCACGAGATGGTGTCGGCAGCTCTGGGTCTGATGTGCATACCATTTTTGTATATCCGCCTGATTCTACACCTCTTGCGTGCACCGTATCTATACTCCGTTGGAAAAGGATACGTCCCAGGTGTTTACCATTATCCGAGGGCAGGCACACGCCAGGGGAATCCACTCTCCCCGGCGCTGTTCTCCCTGGTGGCATCCTTCGTGATTTTCCCACTACAAGACCTGGGTCCAGCACTGACTGTCATGATGTATGCAGATGACCTCATCATTTTCTTTGATGGAAGAGCCAACCCACAGCTGTTGAAAAGGGTATGGGAAGTGATTTCACGTTTTGGACAATTTTCGGGGTTGAAGATCAACCTGAACAAAACGGCAGCGATAGTTCGCAACTGTGGGGGAATGGAGTGGGCGAGATGCTTTCGGGACATTGGAGTGGACGTCAAAAACTTCGTCAAGTATCTGGGTGTGCGCTTGGGGAATATTCGGCACCAACAAGACGACCAAGGATGGGGGCTGACGATAGAGCAGGCCTTCGCACCAGCACTGCAAGAGGCCTTTCGTCGCGCTAGGGTGCTATCCACGCTGCAACTGTCCATGAACGAACGTGCATTCATGCTGACATCATGGATTCTACCGGTCGTGGCATGGGTATCCAAGGCACATTACGCCCCAGTCTCGGTGATCAGACAACTGAAGTTGGTGTATCACGTGTCTATGGGTACCAACAGCTGGGGAATCACTCTACCAATCCTATCAAGACCAAGAACGCAAGGGGGACTGACACTACCAGAACCAGAACTGTTTCTTATGCACCAGGCAGCGGCTCCGTTCGTCAGCCTGCACCTTTGATTTTACCGGGCACAAAGTGACCAAAACCCGGATTCTATCCAAATGGTTGACAAAATTGACACATCTTTGTTGTGTATTAAGCTTGTTCAGAAAATTTTGTGGTTTTTGCCTATCATTCATAATAAGAGTTGACGCATGGCTCATTTTGAGTGCCAAGATGTCATGCAAATCCAATATTTCGGGCAAAACAAAAACTCAATTTGTGTGGAGAAATGAATTACTTACTTCCTCCAACACAATACAAAATGGAAACCATTGCAATGTATGTAGACAACATAGATTGACCCTGATCTACACACAATTCACATTGTCCTTGTGCTTTTTGTCTTGCACCATGCAGTTATAATGTGATATGCTCGTCAATACCCCAACTTTTCATAACAAACATTTCACTAAAAAAATCATACAGCTGCACGATGCACATTCGAGCTTCAAATTATTGCTGTGTGCTGTACCTTCAGTTCAGGGTTCAAGAACAGCTGTAATCAGTTTACTGACATATGCAGAGCAGACAACTGGCTGCACCGTACCACCTACACAGCTGCAGAGCTGCACAGCAATCTGCACAGCTGCACGATGCACATTCGAACTTCAAAGCATTGCTGTGTGCTGTACCTTCAGTTGAGGGTTCAAAAAAAGCAGCAATCAGTTTACTGACATATGCACAGCAGACAACTGGCTGCACCGTACCGCCTAACTACCATCAACGAATCGTAATATGCAAAATGAGTCTTGCACATGCAAAACCACTGCATGTCAGCATAACAGCAACAACTAATGGATGCAGGAAATGCCTGTGCTGCCATCAATTCTTGCCAAGCACGCAGTGGGTTGTTGCACTTCAGCGGGTTGCTGATAAATATTAACTGGTGAAGCAACAGAAAAATTGTCATCGCTGTGTGTTGTACCTTCATGTCATATGCTTGTGCTTGGGTGCATATAGAAAACCCATTTTCCTTGTCTTGCACTTAAAAATCAAATTGTTTCCAATGTTCTCCATTACAATTGATCTTGTTGGCAAGTACAGGACACAGGCAACAGCAAGAAGACGAAGAACTTGACGAATATCAAGCTGGACCAACTGGCAGGTCCAGTAATACGGGTTCACATGCCTAAATAACAGGAAAATTAATGTGGCATTAAAATCTCATTAAAAAGGCAATAAAACCTATATTTTAACAACTTTCTGAGTAGTCTATCTTGTCACAGGCCTTGTCAATATCACGTAAATTGCGGTCGGCGACAGCAGGCGCCGACAATCGCGACAGGCCTTCTGAAGCTTCTAAATAGCTTCAAAATAGCTTCTAATACATTAGAACCTTCTAAAATGGCATAAAACATGATTAAATCACATTATAAGCATATGGAATGTGATTATTCATGTATGGCTACTAATGTAATCTAGCTCTCTGCTCTGTGTGGTGTACCTAAGAGCAGTAGACTCTAGCAATAAGCTATAGGCTTGAAATATGAGCCAAATATGAGTAGATATCCTAGTATCTTAGGATCTTGAAGCTCTATGAGGTCTTGTAGAGTTCCTCCAGAAACCTTCTGAGAGGCCCAAATGCCCCAACTTATTACACCCCCTTCCTAAGCTTCATGCACATTCACTAAGAATGTTCATGACAAGCTGATAATCTAACATAAGGAGGGGTATGGGCATAAGGAACGCTCATATTCAATGTTCTGAGTGTCTATTACTGGACTGTCATATGCTTGTGCTTGGGTGCATATAGAAAGCCCATTTTCCTTGTCTTGCACTTAAAAATCAAATTGTTTCCAATGTTCTCCATTACAATTGATCTTGTTGGCAAGTACAGGACACAGGCAACAGCAAGAAGACGAAGAACTTGACGAATATCAAGCTGGACCAACTGGCAGGTGCAGTAATACGGGTTCACATGCCTAAATAACAGGAAAATTAATGTGGCATTAAAATCTCATTAAAAAGGCAATAAAACCTATATTTTAACAACTTTCTGAGTAGTCTATCTTGTCACAGGCCTTGTCAATATCACGTAAATTGCCGTCGGCGACAGCAGGCGCCGACAATCGCGACAGGCCTTCTGAAGCTTCTAAATAGCTTCAAAATAGCTTCTAATACATTAGAACCTTCTAAAATGGCATAAAACATGATTAAATCACATTATAAGCATATGGAATGTGATTATTCATGTATGGCTACTAATGTAATCTAGATCTCTGCTCTGTGTGGTGTACCTAAGAGCAGTAGACTCTAGCAATAAGCTATAGGCTTGAAATATGAGCCAAATATGAGTAAATATCCTAGTATCTTAGGATCTTGAAGCTCTATGAGGTCTTGTAGAGTTCCTCCAGAAACCTTCTGAGAGGCCCAAATGCCCCAACTTATTACATCCCCTTCCTAAGCTTCATGCACATTCACTAAGAATGTTCATGACAAGCTGATAATCTAACATAAGGAGGGGTACGGGCATAAGGAACGCTCATATTCAATGTTCTGAGTGTCTATTACTGGACTGTCATATGCTTGTGCTTGGATGCATATAGAAAACCCATTTTCCTTGTCTTGCACTTAAAAATCAAATTGTTTCCAATGTTCTCCATTACAATTGATCTTGTTGGCAAGTACAGGACACAGGCAACAGCAAGAAGACGAAGAACTTGACGAATATCAAGCTGGACCAACTGGCAGGTCCAGTAATACGGGTTCACATGCCTAAATAACAGGAAAATTAATGTGGCATTAAAATCTCATTAAAAAGGCATTAAAACCTATATTTTAACAACCTTCTGAGTAGTCTATCTTGTCACAGGCCTTGTCAATATCACGTAAATTGCCGTCGGCGACAGCAGGCGCCGACAATCGCGACAGGCCTTCTGAAGCTTCTAAATAGCTTCAAAATAGCTTCTAATACATTAGAACCTTCTAAAATGGCATAAAACATGATTAAATCACATTATAAGCATATGGAATGTGATTATTCATGTATGGCTACTAATGTAATCTAGATCTCTGCTCTGTGTGGTGTACCTAAGAGCAGTAGACTCTAGCAATAAGCTATAGGCTTGAAATATGAGCCAAATATGAGTAAATATCCTAGTATCTTAGGATCTTGAAGCTCTATGAGGTCTTGTAGAGTTCCTCCAGAAACCTTCTGAGAGGCCCAAATGCCCCAACTCATTACACCCCCTTCCTAAGCTTCATGCACATTCACTAAGAATGTTCATGACAAGCTGATAATCTAACATAAGGAGGGGTATGGGCATAAGGAACGCTCATATTCAATGTTCTGAGTGTCTAATGTAGTGTCTTACTACCCCCTTCCTAGAGGTAAAGACAAATTTTCACCTAAGAGGCTAAAGTTCCTGAGTCTTAAGTACGTAAAGTAGGGCTCAAAATGAAACATGAAAAACACTAAGCAAAAAGCTAGCATACAAGGTATGAACAATGACAACCTAAATCTTCAGGCAAAATTTGAGGGTAAGAGTAATACACCTGGATGTAGATGTCTAGATTACAATGAGCTATACGGAAAATCAATAAAAATCGTTAATGAAACGCAACATGTGGGTTAAACCGGAAATTCAAGCTCTGCCCAAGCTGTCTATTGACATGACATGGTTTGCGTCATCCATAGAGAGGATATACCACCTTACTCAATGGGCGCTTGGCACCAACCCCGAATGCTTCGGCTGGATGCATTCTGGCACCTGCAATGGGTTTCTTGGCCTGCATTACATGGACAGCGAAAGCGAGGTAGCATCAGTAATGAGTAACTCTGATTAGTTTGGCGGGACGGATTTGAAAAGGGTGGGGGGTGGCAGTCACGATGAGACACAACTCATCTGACCCGGATCTGCTCTTCCTTATCCTTGGGTCATTCAAGGATTGATTTGTAAGGGGGTATGGGGATTTATACTAACACTTCAACCAAAAAGGCGTTGAAAGATATAGTTCTTCATTACTGACCTTTTACTCATACCTTCTAGCTATCACTAAACAAAGCTGAAACATCAGTCACCTATCATGCCGAGAAATCATGTACAAAAGAATCAAAATTCCGTCACGGCAATATGCTTTGCACTCCAACCTATGCAACATATGCACCAAGGCACACCAGGACATAGCACACAGCAATCTAACGAGATATGATGCTAGCGGGAATACTGATTTGTGTAGAAATGTCCTAAATGACTTAAATCACCAATGCAAATAATTTGCACGAAAAGGCGAAAATGTAGAAGTGTGTTGATCATGTAAATTCAGAGAAAGAAGATGTATGGGTTGTGGTAAGTGCTAGAGATGACAAAACCAATGAATTGTATGTGAATGTAGGGGATGGGTTTACGGGTAGGGGTGGGTTGGTCCCCTGGGGTTGTTCTAAAACGAAGTAGGTAAGGAGTCATGGCGTTGGAAAGGTCGGCTCTTTCCTGGATGGACCGCTTAGCTCGAAAGCAAGCCTACATCCTACCCAACTGGAGGGTCGCCACTGCCCCAACAAGCGAGATTGGGGAGTCGCTACTGCCTCATATAAGCGGAATGAATGATCTGTTGTCTGAGACAAGTAGAAGTAGTAAATCTCCGAAAAATGCTTATCGTAGTCAAAGTGTGTTCTGTACCTTACCGGAAGACCAATCAATGGCGAGCCCCTTGCCCAGCAGATGGTTCTACAAAGCCATCCGTGCGGGGGCCTGTCTTCCTACATGATGAATGCATACCGCTCAACGGAATTCCAGGATTCAGGCCATCCTCATGGAGCTTAACTCCGTCATCTATCTCTACCGCAAGAGAAGGGGTCTATCCAACTGCATGGAAAGTAGCTATCTACCCGCGCGAGTGTAGAATCCTCTACACTGTAGGCATTCACCACCTTTCGATAATCCTTTTCAATAAGCCTACCGTAGTGCACCGCTTGGTCTCGGTGGCTACCGGCGTAGGACTCTTCACTAACACACCGCAGAATGCATTAGCCAAGTCGCAGGGTCAGTGACCAAACGTAAACCTGTTCACTTGTGTTACACAACAAAGATGTGGCGAGGTGAGACCAATGTCGGCTTTAAGCAGACACCGACTATGTACACGAAGGAAGTGACCTACATGTTGGCTCGTAGACAAAAGCTGGATGGAAGTGGTACTACAGCAATTCCTCAGAGTGTGATATCCACACAAATAAATGGAATAATCAAATGACTCATGGTAGGTGTTTGTGTGTGTGTTGTATGTGTAGTGTGATGAGGGAGGGAATGTGTGAAAAAAGAATCCAATTGGGTCCGCCGTGCGTCTGATGGTTTGGTTGGGGGTGACGGAGAATGTGATGGAGATTGTAATGTTGTAGACTGCGGACACTCAATTCAGCACTCTCAAACCCGGTAATTGAGGCTGTACCAGGCGATCGAGCGAAAGTTAACGAAGCGGAACGTACCCGCAGTGGTTCGGTAGCAAATTTGAGGATAAACTAGCGCTTTAGACCAAATGACCTAGGTCAATGATCGCGAGGGTTGGAAAAAGAGATTCATTCCTCACAACTTGCAGTTAAGCAACAAAAGTTGAGGGGATACGAATTGATTGTTCGTCGGCGAACCAAAACTCGGGGTCTATTGAGCAAAGGTGCTCATAGAACCACGTAGGGCAGATCAATTACGGACCATATTGCATGTTGAGCGCTATGGGGAAACCCTTGCAATAAGGAAGTAATGCAATAAGTATGAAATGTAAGATTTGCAAAGTGGAATGCAAAGAATGAGTGACCTACCGAACGGAATGAATGAAATGCAATCCGAATGGAGAGTAGAATACGTCACTAGTCAAACGCTTGCCTTGACGGCCATGCAATGAAGGATGAGGTGCATGGTAGAGTGAAATGAGGACAAATCACTTCCTAGCTCAAATGCAATTGTGCTCAAATGAAACAATGGATGATGTAAAACACACAACTTGCCAAAAATACCAAGACTGAGGCTCATAGGGCAACCGTAGGCCGTACAAGCTCAGCACATCCCAATGCGACACAGGGCAACCGTGGGCCGTGCGTCTACGTGGGAAGCCAATGCAACACAGGGCAACCGTAGGCCGTGTGTATGCGTAGGCCAGCAGTGGGTTGGTTAGGGCAACTGTAGGCCGTAACCAGTGCCCAGCACTCACTTCAAGTCAGAGGTAAAGGGATGAAAAGAAGTCAAATGGTATCGCACACTAACATTCCGGCCTGCACCTACTAGAATGGTTACCTATATTACAGTACCAGCGCCTTGCGGCACTTCTCCTCACCACCCTGCCCTTCAGGGGGAGGACCAGAGACATTAAGTTGAGTTCAACTCAACCGTTAGCATTAGGATTATGATACCATAAAAGTCAATGCATCTCCTATACTAGCTAGTTAGCTAGCTAGCTAGCTAGAGTAAGTAAGTAAAAGTAAGTAAGTGTTGCAAGCTGCTTCCGCGGCCATATACCAACATCAACCTCTCTCATCAGAAAATGGTCTCAAGGACCCCGAGAGAGGTCAATGCCAAAGGTTTGGTCGAATGCGGTCGTTTAATGTTTCACTTGGGTGCTCCTGCATTGAGTCTTCTCTTTCCGCCTTCCGCTCACACCCATCAATCGCCTCCCTACTCCCTGGTGGCAACAAGCCCCACGCCTTCTTTGTCCCTGGGACAACGGGCCAGCCGAACTGAGCCACTCAGCCTAGGGAGTCGAAGGGAAAGGCTTAGACAGTGAATGTGGCGGATGCAAACGGTCTGTTAATGGTTGTGGCCAAGTTTGTTTTGTGGCCGAAAAAGACAACAAAATGTTTCACTATTTACTGTGTGTCTAAAGTAATTCTAAGGTATCTACCTCTCTACCTAGGCTAAGCCTAGTCAGAATGAATCAAAACTGATGCAAACAATCACCAACTGCCATATCATACAATGATTCAAGGTTAGAAGACCAAACATTCGCGAATGGTTCAGCAAATAGTGGATGCAAAAAACCTGTTTTTTCTTGAAAATGCCCAAGTTCTGTAGCACTTTTCTGTACTATGTTGCTGAGATGTCAGGAAAAGAATATCTGCACTGTATAGCGCATGTCCTCAGGTTTTTCGAAACATATTTGATGTTCCCCCAACTCATCATACGTTCAGAGAAATAGAAATTGGGGGGAGACACATGAATCTCACATGCAACATATGCTGAAAAACCATCAAAGAAGCATGAGGAAATCGAACTTTTTCACTGGCATCTCATTTTTAATAAAATTCAGTGATTAGCTATCTGCAAACTAGACACCATTACCTTTCCAAGACAGCTTTGATGACTTTCCAACTCACCATAGGTTCTGAGAAAGGTATTTTTCTTGTACCCTCATGGACACAAACATTGAAAACATGCTTTCATGCACTAAATTGACGACCATGGGAAAAATCCATTCTTCACCACAGAAATTCAAGGTAAACATGTTTTCGAAACTGCATGCTCCAGTGTTTGTAAAACACCTTGGTTCAGGTTCGAAGTCGCCATGGTCCCAGAGAAATGATTAATACTCCAAAACCATTTTGCATGATTTTTCACCAAGTGGTTTGTGTGGTAACTTGTGGCATTTTTACCATAGCCATCCTCATTTTTTGAAAATGAAAGTGACCCAGGGTTAGAAAGCACATACTTCAGTGTTGTTTAGAAAAATAATATGAAACCTCAAACCTTTTTTCTCTGGGAAATATGAAGAAAGCACAAAAGGCACTTTTGAGGGGTTTTCATGGGGTGGTTCATGGGTGAAGTTGTTGGCGATGTGGAAAATGGTACAAAAATTGATCTCAAGAAAGTGAAGTATGGAATAGAAGCGTTTTACTGTCTAGTTTCCATATATGCTCCGTTCAAAATTTTCCAGCGCAGTGGCGCGAAGATATGCTTGAAACACCAAAATTCATTTTAGGGTGCTTTAGAGGGTGGGGCAAAAAGTGATTCATGGGTCATCTTGAAAAAATCACAGAAAAAAGCCCTTGTTGGGTTAAAACAAGATGAAAACGTCTTTTGAGAGCCAGCGCTCTCTAGTTTACGGTAGCGCTTTACTTGACGCGTTTTGAGCCAGTGGCGCCAAGTTATGCGTAAAATAGTGTAGGCCATTTTCGACATTTTTGGCCTTTTGGAACATCAAAAGTTAGTGAAAAACTTCAATGAAATCATAGCTCTGAAGGGGAAGGGAGGGTGGGAAATCAACAATCAAGCTACTGGCGACACGCCTGCAGCTAGAAAAGCGCGTCAAAGCGCGTGAATCCTCGACACAGGGCAACCGGGGGCCGTGTGCAATGAGGCAATGAAATGCAACAACACAAACATCAAAGGTATGCTATGCTACACTTCAAAACTGCAAATCACAAGGCTGCAGCAGTCTGCAGCGCCTTGAAACCGCGTTGTCGAAGTCCTCCAGCGCTGGTTCACGTCGCTCAGCAGCGAGTAGGTCCAAGATCTCCACGATTTTCGACTTGTTTTGACCACTCTTAGGGTATTCTTGAGTAACTCAAAGTAGTCCTTAATGAAACTTAAATATCTTCAAGAAAATCAACTTTTCGAACTTGTAGGAGGCTCCAGGAAGTCCAAAGCGTCGCTTTTCGTGGTCTTCGTCGTCGTCATCGTCGCTGCAGCGCGCTTGGAACTGCGCTCTCCCAGATTCAAAGTAATTTCAAGGGTTTTTTTGGAGGTATTTGGAAGGATACCTTCAATTCTTCAAAGTTTCTCCAACTTTTCATTAAATTCAAGCAAGGAACTCACCATTATGGAACAGCGTACGCTGGCCCAGCCTCTGCGCGTCGTCCTCGTCGTCGTCGTCCTGCTCGAACTCAGATTACTGGACTGTCATATGCTTGTGCTTGGGTGCATATAGAAAACCCATTTTCCTTGTCTTGCACTTAAAAATCAAATTGTTTCCAATGTTCTCCATTACAATTGATCTTGTTGGCAAGTACAGGACACAGGCAACAGCAAGAAGACGAAGAACTTGACGAATATCAAGCTGGACCAACTGGCAGGTCCAGTAATACGGGTTCACATGCCTAAATAACAGGAAAATTAATGTGGCATTAAAATCTCATTAAAAAGGCAATAAAACCTATATTTTAACAACTTTCTGAGTAGTCTATCTTGTCACAGGCCTTGTCAATATCACGTAAATTGCCGTCGGCGACAGCAGGCGCCAACAATCGCGACAGGCCTTCTGATGCTTCTAAATAGCTTCAAAATAGCTTCTAATACATTAGAACCTTCTAAAATGGCATAAAACATGATTAAATCACATTATAAGCATATGGAATGTGATTATTCATGTATTGACGCGTTCCCGTGGGGGGCCAGCCACGGGACGCTGCGGGACACGCGCAAGTGAGCAGGCAGGCAAAGCACTACGCTCACAGGGGCATCAATGCGCTCATGTCATGTGACAAAGCGTTTCAGAATCCTTGCCACTCTGCAAAGAGGGAACGAAAGTATGTACAGCAACACATCAGAATATGTACACATGGGGTTAAGACTGGACTGGGGTAAGGGCATCACAGGACCATAGACACTCAGTCCCAACTCATATCCCAATCCCAGGTCCGACCCTCTCAGTGGCTGATGGGGGCGGGGGCTCAAACACAACCCATGCCCTGCTCAGTCCGGACCCTGAAACCCTGCCAATAGGGGGGGTGTCCTGCCCAGCCACAGGCGAGTTCCTGGAAACCAAGGAGCTCCAAGGCCAACCGACAGTGGCTCCCTATGCTCCCTTAATGGCAGGTCCCAACTCCACTCCGAGCCAGAGATATGGCCCCGCCATTATCACCCAGGAGTTGGTAGCTGAAAATGGGCTGTTTCAGCCCAAACTGAAATTAACTCAAAAATCCCCAAAGTTGACCCCTCGTCCGGACCCGCCAGAGGTAGGGACGAGGCAACCGGCCCTATGCCCTTCGAGTACGATCTCCCTGGAGCCCTCACCCAACCTGGTTCCCTCTGAGGTCCCGGCATCAGGGCAACACGGATGAGTCAAGTGGGGTCATGATGCCAAAATCACCAAAATTGGCGTCATTCCCACGCGTGGCTCGCCCGGCCAAGGTAAGGCCAATGGCTCACAGGGTAGGAGGCAGGACCTAGGACTTATATCTGAGTGCACAACTTGGATTTAGGTCCGGGCTCCTTACGGCCTTAGAGTAATGGGGCCGCCAATTGACCACACGGAAGGGGGAAATTGGGGTCCCAAAATGGGGTCATTTTGGCTGCCTGAAATGAGCCAGAATTCGGTGTGCTCCCAATAGTATATCTCCACGCCGGCTTGGAGATCAGATCTGTTACCCCATACGCGATCAACCAGGAGTCCAATGGTGACTCCCATGCCCTTGGCTCCCGAAGATCTCCATGCCACTCGGCGTGGCGACAATCTCAATTGGGTCCACAACTGCCAAAATTGCAAAATTGCCCCCACTCACTTTGGGCTAGCACCTTAACGAAGGTGGCTCCGCTTCGCCCACATGGTGTGTGGACCATGGGGACCATTACCCATAACACCCATGTCATATATGGTCCATTGGTCCATGCGTCCGGCGTGCACGAGGGTTAGAACATAGTGCACGGCGGGCAGCAAAAGTGGAAAATTGCTCAAAATGGCCAAAAATGCGCACACTCATGGTTGAGGCAAATGAGGCACATGCCCGACTGGGACCAAAGTGTGCCATAGGATTGGTATCAAGTCATATATGTCCAACATATCTTTTGGGCGTCGCCCAACTCCTCCGGTATTGGGAATGGCAGGGTCGCCAAGTGAGCCCATGATTTGGGATAGTCCCAAATCGCCAACATGGCGGCCTCGGTATGCCAAGCCTAAGAGGAGTTATTCGCCGGGTCCAAGATATGTTGGGGACCAAAGTATGTACCCTCATAACATACTTGGGTCATGATGTCAATTGAGCGCAACGTTGAAATACACGGTCGCCACTTGACATCATGACGGGCCAAAAACGGCAAAATTGGTACAAACACACACAAAAGTGCCTTGAAAGGCACACAATTATATTATAATATCTCCGGATTGGATCGTGCAATCAACTAATCCTTTTAAACACAATGACTTGACACCAATGACCTCTGATCCCACATATGTGCTCCACTTGGGGCGCCTTGAAAGGTTACGAGCGCTACTTCCCAAGTGGGCACATGAAAATATGGAAAATTGCAAAACACACACCTTGCTCCCAACGCATCGCTTTGGGATCGCCACACAAGCTTCCCTTCACGAAGGTTAGGCTTGCAATTGATCGTGGGGAGTATGGAGAAGGGGCTTGCACAATATGAGGTCCATTGGCGGGCTTGTCTTGGAGCAATGGACACGCCAAATGGGCACGCAACACCACACATGGCACATACCACATATTGCCCAAAAAGGCAGCTCCCACCACGATATGTCATGCCCCTCCAAGGGCATAACTTTGTGTCAATCGCTCATAGGAACTCAAGGAGAGTTCCTATGCAACACCAACACTTGCGCGCTACACTCGAAAGTTATCTTAACGCACGCAATGTCATGGCCAAAGAGCTATAACGCAAACTCTACCCTCTTGACCATGATCCATTACACTAGCGCGCACGTGTGGAAACGCAAGGCATATGATGCTTCCTAAATTACGTCGGGAGTATTGTGAATACATCCCACGTTTTTTAATTGTCATTCTTCGCAAACAACGCGAGATATGACCTTCACAAGTGGCCTCACGAATCAACTTTGTTTTGCCCATATCTTTAAGACAAATGGAGGGCAAGAGAAAAGGCAAGTTGATTCGTGCATAGGGAAGCACGTAGGTCCACTCGAAAGAGGTCAAATCAAGTGCGGGGATGTCGAAGTCGAAAATCCGATTTCGACATCCTGAAAAATTCGGATTAAGGTTGCGAGTATTAATTATGAAAATTGCGGAAGCATCCATGCAGTTCCTGGCGACTTTGGAGCCTTCGTGACGGATTGCGTTAAAATTTCCATTAATTACAGTTAAACTGGCGGTTACGGTAAAGTCGCGATCCAACCGCCAGCAGTCAAAACAGTGAGTATCAGAACGGAAGCGTAAAAATTGACGGAAACATTATGAAAATAAAACCCTGTTGATTCCTGACATTCTGATACACAAATCTCCGCTGGCGGTGCATCGGTTGCCGATGCGGGGCTTTACGGCACGGAATATGGGGTTAGTGGACCGGAGACCGGTTGTATGCCGTAACCGGGCCATGGGGTTCTGGGTACCGCTTCACCCCCCTCCTTAGAGCAAACCCTGGGGGGGGCTCGATAATACCCAAGCATGGCAGCGGGTACCCAGGACCATATCCTGAAGGGGGGGGGGGTGTCACATCCTCACTTCAGTGAGTCACAGTAAAATAGGTATGATGTTGTATTAGCTTGTAGCACATGTATAGTATCAAGTATCAAGTATCAAGTCACGGGTCCTGGCGGCGATTGTTCGGCATCCAAAGGACCCGTTAACCCATACCAGGCGCACCGGGTGCCGGCTGCTACGGTCACCACCACAGCGGCAGTGGCATACACGGCCAACATAGGCGACACACGACGACCGAGGTGGTCCCACAAGTCGAGAGCGACCACAAAGATCCATCAGGCTACCCCAAGCTTCCCAAGGCCCGCCGACTGGGGAGAGTCCCCACGGGTCCTTCCTCGGGCGCACCATGTCCATATCCATACGACGCGAGTCCAGAGTGCCATAGTCGAACTCCTTAAGAACCCCAAATCTTAAGGGAACTCCTCCTGAAGGGATCGGGCATCAAGGCCGTCTTTTCCCTCGCCCTACTGCCACGAAGGCCATACATGAGGGAGTCCTCATGCAGTGTGGGCGGAGGCGTCGACTCCTCAAACCACCAGTTTCCCAGGCAGACTGACCGAGGTCAGGAGCACCGGAGGCCGCCATCCGAATGCAAGTGCGTCTGCGAATCGGTAGGCTCACACTGGGACTGACAGTGGCGGACCGCTGGGAGTGTAGTCAGGCAACTGGGCTTCCCGCCTGGCGCCATCAGGATCTCCACACATCACAGCGAATAGGGCAACACGGTATCACGGGCACTCAAACAGTAGAATATGTAATCAAGTACTGGTCCAGGCTGGACCAGGCTGTAAGAACATGTACACGGCGACTCAAGGTGCCTCTGTATCCCGATTCGTGGTGAAAAACAGTCCATCCCTCAGCGATGGGCTGATGACACTTAACATACAGATGCACATATCCTGGAGGGCAGAAAAACAAGCAATAATCTGGGTAAATAGGCGTGTAAACACGCTCTGGACAGAGCGCCAAACCACGCCACGGTCAGGATAAGGCAATGCAGGAGGGTGGACGGGAAAACGCCTGAGTTCAGGCCATATATAGTCAGCTGACACACGTCGACTGGTCTGGATTCCGCAAGTGCCATGGAACCAGACCACACACCAAAAATTCGCAATGCCGATGACAGCGGCATCCGTTGCGCAACGACGTATGGGCTTCAAGGCCCCAAGAGCTCAAAAATATGAAGGTCAGTCGCCCTACCTGGTTTCCCAAGGATTCAGCAGGGGGGGGAGTGACGAATAGAATTGAAGAGAGGGGCCATCCTCCTCTGGATTCAGCAGGGGGGGTATATGGCCACTCTGTCACCGAAAGATGGGAGAGAGCAAGCAAGTAAGGGACGATTCGTCGGCCTCACAAGCGCTCAAAACGCATCAGGGGAGAGCTCAGGGCGCTGATCAGGCACCCCTGGCTGCAATCGCCCGGGTGAGTGCTGCCAAGTCCGAAACGTGGATCTTGGTCTTGTGCTTGCGGATGTACTCCATGAAGGGAGTATTGACCCGCGGCACGAATGAGGAGACGGGTTCCCAGGTGTCGTGGGACGGCCCATAGCCTCGCCAACGAACCTTGAACTCCAGACCTCCAGGTGCCGAGGCTTTCGGACGCTGAGCCAGGATCTTCTCGACTGTATAGTCGTCCTGCTCAGCATAGTCATCATCCGAATCAGCCTCATGTGCGGCGTAGCTCAGGGACACATGTTGGCCACGGAGGTCGGGTTCCCGCACACGGAGTTGACTCTCGTGGCGCTCCCGGAACTGTCCGTGACCCACCTTGATGCGGTAGGTGTCCTCACCAATCCTGCGGACCACCTCGCCGGGTGTGAACCAGGTCTTGGTGCGGTGGGTGCCCATGGGCCGGGGTCTGATCACCCACACCGGGTCTCCCACCCTGAACTTCTGCGCTGTCGAGCTCGGGGCGGACTTCTGACGCTCAGCATGCTCCTTCTCAAGCTGCTGGCGGATGTCCCGCGCCGTTTGCTCTTGCCGCGCGAGGAACTCCTTGGCATCCATAGCCATGCCATCACCAGACAAGGGAAGTCCCCTACCCAGGGGGTCCCTGCCGAAGAGAATCTGGTGAGGGGACAAACCGCCCGGAGTGGGGGTGTCATGATGGGCCTTCAGAGCAGGCCACATCTCCTCAAACCAGTTCCGCCGTGGATTGGTGATGTGGATCTTGCGCAGCTTCTCGAACAGCTGCCGTCCAGCCACTTCAGCACGGCCGTTAGACCGGCTGAGATAGGCGACGCTCTTGGCATGACGTATCCCCATGAGGGAACACATAGCCTTGAACCAGCCACCAGTAAACTGGGGCCCTCGGTCACTGCAAATGGTGCGGGGGATGTCAAAGACGGTCAGCCAATGACGAATCATCATGACTGCCACTTCTCTGGCAAGCAACCCCTTTTTGCGTGCCGGAACGGCTACAACGTAGCCGCTGTGGCGGTCCACACAGAGAACCACACAGTCAAAGGTCTCCTTGCCAATGTGCACTTCGGGCATGGAGAAGACGTCCATGGCCACGCTCTCCATGGGCTGGTCAGGAACCGGGGTCCATTGGGGTTCCCCCTTGACGTTCCGGTTGTCGGGATTGCAGGCCTGACAGACCGAGCAACCCTTCCTGACCCTCTTGATGGCGGTGTAGAGAACGATATGGTCGATCTCGAACCGACGCTGCATGTCAAGAGCTTGCTTCTTGACCCCTGGGTGCAGCATGTGGTGGTGCCAAGCTTCACACAGCTCGAGCACCCGGGACTCTGGTACTAGCAGCTTACCGTTCCGGTAGAGGTTGCCATCTTCCTCAGTCAGCCCCTTTGGCCGCTTCTGCCCGTCATCAGGGTCGGTCACAGCCCTATACTCGGCCGCAAAGGCCTCAGACTTGGCGTAATCGTCGGTCCAGTCGTCCTGGAGGCAAGACTCCGGGAAGAGGTGCTTGTCGGACTCGGCTCCCTCAGGGGCGAGTACTCTGACCGCTCTGCTCACCCTCGTTGCGAGGGGGGCATCCGCGGCCATGACGACGAAGCATTTGGCACCCTCCTCCTCCATCAGGCGCTCCATTTCGATGATCCTCTTGGCTTCAGCGGTCTCAGCCTCATCGCCATGGGCAGAGATGTCCGTCATGCCCTTGCTGGCGGGATAGGCCCACCTACTGAGACAGTCCGCCACGGTGTTATCCTTTCCAGGAATATAAACAACCGTAGGGTCGAACTTGGCCAAGGTCTCATGCCATCTTGCCCGTCGGGAGGCGGGACCTGAGGGGGTGTCCACGTGCTCCTTGTGCCACGACTGCAGACTCTGATGGTCGGTGCAGACGGTGACGGGATGGAGGGCTATGTACCCAGCCCATTTCCTGAGAGCCATGACGATGGCATACGCCTCCTTTTCACGGGGCGTCCACGTCCGTCTCTGGCCTTCCGCCAGGACTCGGCTCCAGAAGGCCACGGGCACGTGCCTCCCGTCGTCAAGCACTTGCTCCAACACAGCGCCAATGGCGTAGTCGGAAGCGTCGGTGCGCAGGACGAACCCTCGGTCGGTATCCACGAGGTGCAGACCCACTGCGGATAGCAGCGCCTGCTTCATCCCCTCAAAGGCACGGTCGGACTCTTCGGTCCAGACCAGAGCCTTCTTGGACCCCTTCTTGGTCTCCTCTCTGTTGCCCTTGAGCATGGTCGTCATGGGGGCTGCATACTCGGCATACATCTTGATGTACCCCGAGTAGTAGTTGCAGAACCCCAGATACGCCCGTAGCTCAGAGACTGTCTTGGGCTTTTCCCAGTGCTCAATCACGGCCACTTTGCCAGGTATGGGCTTCCGCTGCCCGTTCCCAACTACGTGGCCAGCGAAGACCACCTCGCTTACCGCAATGGTGGCCTTGTCACTGCTGCCCGTGAGTTTGTGCCGAACCAGAAGGTCCAGCACTCGAGTGACGTCCCTCTCGTGTGCCTCCAGGAGCTCCTCGTAGCTCATGCTGGGGTCCCCGGACGCGATGATCACGTCGTCCACGAAGGGGTCCGCACAGTCGCGCACCGGCTCAAGCAGGTTTTCCAGCATCCGCTGAAAAGTTGCATTGCCGTTGGTGACGCCCATGGGCATCACCTTCCACTGGAGAGGTCCAAGTGGAGTGCTCATGGCTGTGCAGGCACGGGACTCTTCGGCGAGAGGCATCTGATGATAACCATGTTTCAGGTCAATCACCGTGAAGATTCTCCGCCGGTGTTGCTTTTGCAGCATGTCCTCAATGAGGGGCAGCGTATAGCTGTCGTGCTGCGTTTGGGCGTTCAGACCGCGGTAGTCGACCACGAGCCGCCACTCACCGGCAACCTTCTTGGGGACGACGAAGCAGGGAGAGGCCCACTCGGAGTGGCACGGCTCAAGCCAGCCTCTCTGGATGAAGTCACGGAGGATCTTCTCCATGGCCTCTTTCCTCTCGCCCCTCAGGGCAAACTCCCGGTGGCGATACACACGGGGGTCCTGCTTCAGTCGTATCTTGGCCTCGCCATACGGTCCACGCACCGGTGGGGGAAACACAGGCTTACCGCTGAAGAAGGTGTCACCATACTTCTGCTTCAGCCTGGCCCTCAATGCCTGGATCTTGGGGCAGTCATCGGACTCCGCCTTGGCTTTTCCGGGCACTTGAACCACGGAGCTTACTTGAGGGGTAGCGACCCCGCTCGCTTTCGGCTCAGGTGGTCTTCCCAGGTGGCCCAAAGGGCCATCCCTGGTCTTGCCTCGGAACAGATCGCCGTAGGTGGGTGGGTTACCGCCAGGCGGCTCGTCTTGGCTGGACATGTGATCCAGCACCCTCTGTACGAAGGTATTCCCGTCATAGGAACCGGAGACGATTGAGTCCACTTCCCACCAGGCTTTGTCCTGGCCTTTGCCCTCACGCTGGTTCCCCCAGTCGTGAAAGGCCTGATCCATATACCCCTGAACCAGATCCCACTCCTCTTCAGTGAGGGGGTCTTCGGAGTCCGATTCTTCGATGTCAACAGGGGGAACCGCAAAGCATTGCCTCCAAGGCTCTGCTATGATACGGTTGACACCCACGAAGTCCGTGGTGTTGGCCTGATCAAGGCCCCCATCCACATAGTGGAATTCTGTTGGCCAACTCTGGGGTGGCATGGGCTGTCCCTTAGCGTCCTGATAGACACTCTCTCCAGCCGGTAGGACGACCTTGTTTAAGGTCATGTTGGTCAATGAGGCTACCCAATGTCGGGTACTTTCCTCCTCGGTGCATCCCATAGGAACAACCAGCACTGCCTTGGAGCGGTCCTTGCGAATCTTCGCTATCGCTCTTGGAATGTCCCAACGGGGGCAATGGATCCACATCAGTCCCTGATGCGGACCCCAGTGCTTCTTCCACGCGGAGTCCTGGGCGCTCCAGTACTTCTCACACACCCGCAGATGGGCGGAGGTTCCTGAAGAGAACGCATCCAGGGCCAGATCCGACGCTCCCAGGTCCGCGACCACTCGGTTCGCCACTTCCGGCCTTACGCCGTACTCCTGGTTTGCTGGCCCAGTGGGCTCAGTGTCCAGCGCGGCCACTTCGAGCTGATTGCGTGCGGGGTGGATCCATTGGCATTCCACATGGTGCTCAGGTGACGAAAGCCACGAGAGCTGGTCGTCCTGGTACAGGGTCATGGAAGCCTGGGCCGGGAGGACGCCGGAGTCCGTCTCCATCATGAAGTCGTACCCGACGATCATGTCCCAGTCCATCTCGGCCTCGTAGAAGCTACCGTGCAGGAGGATTTCCTTGCCGAGGTCTGGGCGGCTCAGCTCACGATGGTTCACGAACTGCAGCCCAATGGCCGCTTCCTTCGTGCCTCCCACCATGTACTGGCCGTTCGCCACCTTCAGCCTGACAGGCTTCCGACTGTCGGTCAGACACTCTGGTGGAAGTAGGCCAGCCTTGACCAAGCTGACTTGAGCTCCCGTGTCGACCAACACGTCGAAAACCTTTTCCACTTCCCCGCATAGGGCACGGACCTTAAGATGCAACTGCCGCTCGCGACCGACACGGCGCACGGCGTGCAAACTCAGGATCTCCGGCCGTTCCAGAAGCTCCACAAGCGACTGGTGCAGGTCGTGGACAATGGGCTCAGGCTGCCCATCTGCAGCATCCAGCTGCGGTCCGGGTGATCCTCCGATACTCTCGGATAGATCCTGTAGTACATCAAACACATTCTTGGTCGCGAAGGACGGACGGGTGCAAGGGTTCGTGCCTTCACTTGCCCTCACCCCGCCTCCGCGACTGGGCGCCGGACCAGGCCTTCCGCCCGCGGCAGTCCCCTTGTGCTTATCGACTCCCGACTGGGATGGTTCGGCGCTTCCCACGTCACCATCCTGCGACCGCCCTAGCTGGGGCCCTTGGCTGCAGGGGCTCCGCTAGGGGGCGTCGGTTGTGGAAGAGGGGGTGTTCTCCTCGGCCTCAACGTCGTTGACGCCCTTCTTCCTCCTCTCACTGCGAGTAGGCTTCTTGTCCTTGTCCTTGTTCTGGTTGTTCTGGTTGTTCTCCTTGTTCTTGTTGTCCGATCTGGGGACCCAGTTCCGCTTGATCTCCTGGATCTCCTTGGCCAATTCGGTCCCCACCGACGACATCAGCTTGGCCAGCTCGTCCTTGTCCACCTCCATCTTGGCTTCCCGGATACCCGCGGGCGCACGCTTCTTCGACCCGTGCGCCTTCTTGTAAGCGTCCGTGTCGGCCTTGTGGATGGGGCATGTTCGGTGGTCATGGTTGAAGCCTCGCTTCCTCCCATAACACACGAAACAGCCCTGAGGGTGAGCTCGTATGAACTCCCCAAAGGACAGCGGAGGGTCGCCAATACGGCGAGGGTCCCTCTTCTCCTGCTTCCTCCAACCTTGCTGCAGGGGCTTCCAGTTTCCCGGCTTGCTCCCGCGTTCAGGTTCTTGGCCACGAAGGCACACACGGCCACTTCGGCGGGCTCATCGTCGTCGTCATCGTCGACGAGAGTCTCATCGCCGCCGGCTCCCGCTGGGTCCATGGCAGCTTCCCCGCTAGGTCCCTCGCCAACGTAGTTGACGTCGCGGTCGCCGGGCCTCAACCCGCGGGTGTGGTGGAGGTTTCGGTACTCCTTGAGTACTTCCTCGCCAACCCACTCCAGGATCTCGTCGCAGCTCATCCGCGCCGGGATGGGCTGCAGACGGATGGTCTGGCCGCTCAACTCACAATCGTCAAGGCGCCACATCGCGGTCTTCTCGCGATCGCCCGAGACGGTGATGAGAAGAGCGTTCCGCAGGGAGTGCCGTTTGACATCCCGGGCCACGTTCTTCTTCGCCCAAGCCACCACGTTCGTATGATACTCTTTGGGGAGCATCATCTTGACCGTGTGGTTGGACTTGGCCCGCTTGGATTCCTCCTTGGTGACCCTCTTGATCCATGCTTCCGGCAGCATGGAGAGCAGGCGAGCCTGCTCGTCACCCTCGTTCCAATCCTCCACGTTGCGGCGGAAGAGGGTGTATTTCCCTCGGAAGTCTCGCCACTCTCGTAGGCGGATCTCCCGTCCATCATGCTCAAGCTTGATGGACTTCCAGCGCTTGGCCGCCACCTGCGGAGCGTCCACCCGCTCCTGCTCGTTGAGCCACTTCTTGGCTTCCTTGAGGGTCTTGATTTTCCCCTCCTTGGTCGCCATGAAGTATAGCTCTCCGAGCACTTCCGGCAGGCGGTACCTGAACCGTTTGAAGACATACTTCTCCGCATCAGCGGGAGGCAGGTCTTCAGTGACGGTCAGCCCCCAATCGTCCAGCTTCTCCAAGAAGCGGTCGAGGTTGAGGGGGTTGCCGTCGTACATGGGGGGCTTGATGTCCTTCAAGTCTTCCCACACGGCGGCATCCGCGGCCTTAGAGACCATGAACGCCGGCCGCGAGGTCGACCGAGGTTCCCATCGGCCTCTCCCACGGACTCCCACGGCTGCCACGTCCATCTCCTCCATGGAATCCCTGTGGCTACGCCGCGGTTCCTCCACGTACGCTGAACCGAAATGTTCACGCCGTACTGCATCCATGTACGCATCCTCATCACGGCGCCGGCGGCTGCGTTCAGCGGCCTCCCGTCGTACACCACGCGGCGGGCTGATGTCGAACTCCTCCAGGTCCAGGTCCAGGTCCTCACCTTCGCCGACATCCCACTCCACGTCTCCTCTGGGGACCTCATCCCTGAGTCCACCATAACGTCCTCCAGCCCTGGGGATTGGCGCCGGGGCTGGTGCCGGGCGTCGGGGGCGTACAGGCATCCGCGGTGGGGCACGGCGGTTGTGGTAGTCCGCGCTGAGCCACTCATCGCGCCATTCCTCACTGCCACTGCCGGGCGGCACGCGCTCGTTGCGGCGGCCCGCGCTGTGGTGAGAGGGGGCGGTGAGAGAGGGGGCAGTGGCGCTGGGGCGACTCCTGGGGGCTCCGCCGGGGGCATGGGGTCTGCCTGGACCTGGTCCGGGTCCCCAGCCGTCGTCCGACGAGCCAGACTCCAGGGGTGGGTGGTCGCTGCCGACGCTCCCACGGGCTTCCAGCGCATCCAGCCTCTCCTGCAGGCCGCTGACGACGTTGGTCAGCGACTTGGTCTCGGCCCTGGCGATGTCCAGCTCCTTCTGCGCGCGCGCGGCGACCCCGGAGATGCCAGCCATCTCGACCTTGCCCGTGTCTACCTCGCACTCGAGGGAAAAGACCCTCCTGCGGAGGTAGACAATCCACCGCCAGGTGGTATCCGGGTCGCCGTTCCCTGGTGGGTCGTCGGGGTCCCCAGGGGGTCCTCCAGGAGGGCCTCCGCCGGGTCCGCCCGGTCCAGGGGGTCCTCCCCCGCCCGGTGGTCCGCCTCCAGGGGGTCCACTCGGTGGGCGTCCTCCAGGGGGTCCTGATGGTCCTCCGCCAGGGGGTCCCGGTGGGTCTCCGCCGGGTCGCCTCGGTGGGTCCGAGGATGGGCGCGTGATGCCGAAGTCCATGTCGTCATCCTCGTCCATGTTGCCCCACCTGGGCGTCTCGGTCTCGGAAGACTCCGAGCTCCGGTAGGGAGGAGGGGGATCCTCATCCTCACCTTCCATGGGGACGTCTCCGCCTCCTCCGCCCGTCCAAGCCACCACTTGGCGATGTCGGCGGCCTCGTTCATCCCCGTCACTGGCGGTGAAGAAGGGGTCACTGTCGTGGGGGTGTCCACCCGCTGGCCTCTGCGGCCTCTCGGGGGTCTTCCCCTTGCCCTTCCTCCGTCGATGGGCGGTGGTGCCACTGCTCCCGCTGCTGCCCGTGTCCGCCTCATCCAGCGTCATCCTGGAGGAGGCGTCCCCTTCGAAAAGCTTTCGAAGGGTCTCCACTCGTGATCCTCCCGGGGGAGTCTCGCGGCGGAGTTTGGCCTCTGCCTCCTCCATTGCGGCGGCGGTGGCTGCGGCAGCCTCCACTTCGGCTTCTTCCCGAGCACGAGCCGCCTCAGCTTCCCGGGCCTGCTGCAGCCGCGCCTTCTGCGCCTCCAACGCCGCCAGCTCCGCCTCCGTCTTGGCCTTCTCCTCAGCGACTTTCCGTCGCGCCGCCTCGATGGCTTCCTTCTTGGCGGCGTCCTCCTGGGCCTTAGCCGCCGCTTCGGCGTGGGCCCTTTCCTCCGCCTCCTTCTTTGCCCTCTCCTGGGCCAGCGCCTCTTCCAGCGCCTTCACCTCGGCCTCCTTGCAGGCAATGGCCTCCTGCGTCCGGCGGGCTTCCTCGTCGGTTGCCCTGATCCGGGCAGCCACTGCCTCATGGGCGGCCGCAGCCGTGAGACCGGCCGCGATGGCAGCCACTTTCGAGGCGTGGTAGCCCATGCCTCTGCCCCACTCGGTGGCCTCCTCACGGGCGATGCCGACGGCGCCCACCACGGCAGCGTTCTGCTGCTTGGCCCGTTGATGGGCAACCCGAAGGTTGCAGGGCACCCTGCAGACGCGCTCACAGGCGCGCGCCACGTCCCTTTGGGCGGGAGCGGCGCTGCTGCTGGAGCTGGCCTGGTCGGCTGGCATCCTCCCGCGGTGGGCGGACTCCACTTCGCTGCTGGGGCCTGCTGGGGCCTGCTGGGGCCTCAGGAGCAGCTGACGGGGCTTGGCCCTGGTCTGCTTGGCGACTCGGATGTAGTCGCCAAGGGTGGTGGAGCCGGGCTGATGACCACCATTGGCCCGTTGGGGACTGGGGGCTGGGGTTCCGCCCTTGGCGCCTTGGGCGGCTTTGGCGGCCAGGTACTCCTGGTACTCCCGCCACTTCCGGTCCCGCTTCCTGTCCCCGGCGGACCGCTTCTCCGTCCCCGGAGACGCGCTGCTGCTGCCCTGCAGCCTGCGCTCGCCCCCCGGTTCCGGGAACTTCTTCTCGATCACGTCCCACATGGAGACTTTGATCGAGGCGCCCGACGGGTAGGCGTTGGGGTCCTCGTCCTCCTCAATCCCGTCGGGGCGCAGCCCTTCGCCGGGCCTGTCCGGCCGGGTCCAGGTCCTCCAGCGCCTCTGCTGGTGGCGGTACTCGTACCCTTCCGCCCGCAGCCAGTCCTCCACGGCCTGCAGGCGGTCAGGGGCGATGTCCGTGCGGAGCTCGAAGCTCCTGGGCATGCCGCCTTCGCACTGGGGGTGGCTGTGGCGGTAGTGCTGGTCCCAAACCAACCCACGCAGCAGTTGCGCTGCATGGGGGTGGGGCCGCGGCCACGTCCTACCCGCTTCCTGCCAATTCACCATGGCAGCGGGGGCGTAGTTGGTCTTGAGGTCCTTGATGTGCACTCGTTCAACTCAACGAACTGGTTGTGGTTGTTGAGGCGGGTGCTGCAGCACTGGATTGGAAGTGCGGCTGGTGCTGGTCAGCCGGTGGTCGTGGAGGTGGTTGACGCGGCCTTGCTGGTCGGCCGATGGGACTCCGGGTCGGCCGATGGGGCTGATGCAGGAGTCCTGGTCTGTGCACCTCTTTCACGGTTGCTGCGCCGTCAGGGCGATGCTCTAGACGGCGCTGCGGGCTCCGTGACGAACTCGGCGCTGTCGCTGAGTGGCGCTGCGAGCCGCTGCGCTGCGCTGCGAGACGCCAAACGTTGGCGTCATTCCCACGCGTGGCTCGCCCGGCCAAGGTAAGGCCAATGGCTCACAGGGTAGGAGGCGGGACCTAGGACTTATATCTGAGTGTACAACTTGAATTTAGGTCCGGGCTCCCTACGGGCTTAGAGAAATGGGGCCGCCAATTGACCACACGGAAGGGGGAAATTGGGGTCCCAAAATGAGGTCATTTTGGCTGCCTGAAATGAGCCAAAATTCGGTGTGCTCCCAATAGTATATCTCCACGCCGGCTTGGAGATCGGATCCGTTACTCCATACGCGATCCACCGGGAGTCCAACAGAGATTCCCATGCCCTTGGCTCTCGAAGATCTCCATGCCACTCGGCGTGGCGACAATCCCAATTGGGTCCACAACTGCCAAAATTGCAAAATTGCCCACACTCACTTTGGGCTAGCACCTTAACGAAGGTGGCTCCGCTTCGCCCACATGGTGTGTGGCCCATGGGGACCATTACCCATATCACCCATCTCATATATGGTCCATTGGTCCATGCGTCCGGCGTGCACGAGGGTTAGAACATAGTGCACGGCGGGCAGCAAAAGTGGAAAATTGCTCAAAATGGCCAAAAATGCGCACACTCATGGTTGGGGCAAATGAGGCACATGCCCGACTCGGACCGGAGTGTGCCATAGGATTGGTATCAAGTCATATATGTCCAACATATCTTTTGGGCGTCGCCCAACTCCTCCGGTATTGGGAATGGCAGGGCCGCCAAGTGAGCCCATGATTTGGGATAGTCCCAAATCGCCAACATGGCGGCCACGGTATGCCAAGCCTAAGAGGAGTTATTCGCCGGGTCCAAGATATGTTGGGGACCGAAGTATGTACCCTCATAACATACTTGGGTCATGATGTCAATTGAGCGCAACGTTGAAATACACGGTCGCCACTTGACATCATGACGGGCCAAAAACGGCAAAATTGGTACAAACACACACAAAAGTGCCTTGAAAGGCACACAATTATATTATAATATCTCCGGATTGGATCGTGCAATCAACTAATCCTTTTACACCCAATGACTTGACACCAATGACCTTTGATCCCACATATGTGCTCCACTTGGGGCGCCTTGAAAGGTTACGAGCGCTACTTCCCAAGTGGGCACATGAAAATATGGAAAATTGCAAAACACACACCTTGCTCCCAACGCATCGCTTTGGGATCGCCACACAAGCTTCCCTTCACGAAGGTTAGGCTCGCAATTGATCGTGGGGAGTATGGAGAAGGGGCTTGCACAATATGAGGTCCATTGGCGGGCTTGTCTTGGAGCAATGGACCCGCCAAATGGGCACGCAACACCACACATGGCACATACCACATATTGCCCAAAAAGGCAGCTCCCACCACGATATGTCATGCCCCTCCAAGGGCATAACTTTGTGTCAATCGCTCATAGGAACTCAAGGAGAGTTCCTATGCAACACCAACACTTGCGCGCTACACTCGAAAGTTATCTTAACGCACGCAATGTCATGGCCAAAGAGTTATAACGCAAACTCTACCCTCTTGACCATGATCCATTACACTAGCGCGCACGTGTGGAAACGCAAGGCATATGATGCTTCCTAAATTACGTCGGGAGTATTGTGAATACATCCCACGTTTCCTTATTGTCATTCTTCGCAAACAACGCGAGATATGACCTTCACAAGTGGCCTCACGAATCAACTTTGTTTTGCCCATATCTTTAAGACAAATGGAGGGCAAGAGAAAAGGCAAGTTGATTCGTGCATAGGGAAGCACGTAGGTCCACTCGAAAGAGGTCAAATCAAGTGCGGGGATGTCGAAGTCGAAAATCCGATTTCGACATCCTGAAAAATTCGGATTAAGGTTGCGAGTATTAATTATGAAAATTGCGGAAGCATCCATGCAGTTCCTGGCGACTTTGGAGCCTTCGTGACGGATTGCGTTAAAATTTCCATTAATTACAGTTAAACTGGCGGTTACGGTAAAGTCGCGATCCAACCGCCAGCAGTCAAAACAGTGAGTATCAGAACGGAAGCGTAAAAATTGACGGAAACATTATGAAAATAAAACCCTGTTGATTCCTGACATTCTGATACACAAATCTCCGCTGGCGGTGCATCGGTTGCCGATGCGGGGCTTTACGGCACGGAATATGGGGTTAGTGGACCGGAGACCGGTTGTATGCCGTAACCGGGCCATGGGGTTCTGGGTACCGCTTCAGTATGGCTACTAATGTAATCTAGATCTCTGCTCTGTGTGGTGTACCTAAGAGCAGTAGACTCTAGCAATAAGCTATAGGCTTGAAATATGAGCCAAATATGAGTAAATATCCTAGTATCTTAGGATCTTGAAGCTCTATGAGGTCTTGTAGAGTTCCTCCAGAAACCTTCTGAGAGGCCCAAATGCCCCAACTTATTACACTTCAGCAGATGGTTCAAAAACAGCTGTAATCAATTAACTTACAAATTCGGAAGAGGCCACTGGCTGAACTGTAACTCTGACTACCATCAACGAATCGTAATATGCAAAATGAGTGTTGCAGCTGCAAAGTCGCTGCATTTCAGCAACAGCTAATGGATGGAGGAACACAAAAAAACATGCAGTGCGCTCCATGCCTCTGGTGTCAGCAAACTTGGCACAATGTGCAGTGGGTTGTTGTGCAGCAATGGTTTCCTGAGAAATAATCACTGATCGCTGTTGCTGCTGCATCCTTCTTCGGCACCACCATGCTCCCGTCATCGCCCCCATCTCCGCTGTCGCTGCTCACATGGATGTCATGGATGGAAGCAAATGTATTCAAGCAATGGATTTTGCAAAAATTCATGTTTGAGCGACTAATTTTTGGCACCGCGGCCGTTTCAGATCCAGTGGGCCGTTTCAGATCCAGTGCGGTAGCGTAAATGCGGTTTTGGCCGCAGAATGCCCCACAAAATCATAGGTGGTTGGGAGAGCCTCACAAATTCCCAGACAAGGCAGTGGAGATCTTCTATGCATGGGCAACAGCCATAGGGTTCACACCATCCAAGGACAACCTTCCATATATTCAACTGGGCATGGTCCGAACGGCAGATCTCACGTTTTTGGGATGGTCGGCGAAGGCACACTCCAACATTCAGCGAGTGGCCCCGCAGGTGGCCCCCCCGACAAACCGGGACCGCCTGCCGTTGTGGCACTCGGTGTATTTCCGAAATGAGTTCCGCTGCTCCTACTACAACAAGAAATTGATCCGGCAGGGGGTGCTGACGTGGGGTCAATTCCAAGCATTGGAGGACGCAAGACTGTTCAATGCACTGCCTCGGACATGGAAAGGGGTCTACAATTATGGCGGACGACTCCTCAACAAAGTCCCGTCAAAAGGGGGGTATGATACCCCTGCAGTCGACACCCAAAACTGGGACAGGGCATGGCTGCTCCAGTTTTACGCCTCTCAGCTAGGGGTCCGCGACCCGCAAACGCCGGAGGTATGGGAACAGTTTGCACAGGCACAGCTACCGCCGAGGGCTCAAGACTTTGCGCGCAAGGCATTGTGGCACAAACTGACCGTACATGCAAGAGTCTACAAGAGGTCAGGCACCGACAAGTGTCCGTTGTGCTCACAAAAGGAGACGGTCAAACATGCGATGGTCGAATGCCCCATGTTCAAAGCGGCAGCGGCAGTGATACAGCATTACTATTGCCAGGTGACAACTGAAAACGGGACATCCACAGTTCGAGATATGATGGAGTCCGACGACCAAGAATGGTTGCTGAAGACGAATCAAGGCTTGGCGGTGTGGTCAGCAAGAAGTGCCCATTGGCGATATCGATGCGAAGTCAAGGCAGGAGCGTCGCCAGTGTTCACGTCATACCTTACAACATGGCTCAGGGAGCTATGTGAGTGGGTGGGATTCTACACAGGGGAACACAGGGAACAATGGAAAGGTTTTCAAAAGTCACCGGAGCAACTTCGAGACACCGGGGTGCAGCCGCGACAAGGGGAAGTGCAAGTACATGGGGGACTGCATGCGTGGTGGCAAACACACACGGAGTGCTTCACCCAAGAAAAATCAGCCGACAACCATAGTTGGCAAAGGGCAACAGAACCACGTCCGAAGCGCCCGAGGCAGGCAGGCCCGGGAGTGCTACAAGGAGTGCAAGATCTGATTGCAGAATTGGTGGAGAAGGGCTACAGGATACTGTGCACTGATGGGTCGTCGGAGAGACTGAGCCACAAGGACATGCGCAGGGCTGGGGGATTTGGCGTGTTCGCGGCGGAAGACGACCAAGGACCAGAGGTACGCTTCTGTGGCTACGTACCAACACATCACAGGCAAACAAACAACGGGGCAGACCTTTGGGCAGCTGTGGAAGCCTTACAGGGATTCTGGGTGCCAAAACTGGCAATTCTCACCGACTCGCAGTACCTGCAGTTGGGAGCGACTGGCAGGGCCCAACACTGGAAGTCAAAGGGATGGACAACCTCATCTGGAAAACTGCAAGTCCACGCCCCAGTCTGGGAAATACTGCTTTGGGAAATGGCGACGCCGAGACGAGAAGTCAGTTGGGAACATGTCCCAGCACATGTCAACGTGCAGGGAAATGAAATGGCGAATGGATTGGCCATGGAGGGCATGTGTTCCAGCCCACTATGGACAGAGCATGCTGCACCAACATCATCATCGGGGTCAGACTCTACGGTAGGTTTGAGGGGAGGGTCGGGGTCAGAGTCAGAGGGCACAAGGGCACTCTGGTCTTCCTTGGGTATGGTACGCATGGACAGTGATGAGCTGACAGGGGAAGCATCCGGGGAGCCAGCGCCACATGAGATGGGACTGTACTCCTCAAGCAGTACAGAAAGTGAGGAAATGAGGACAGGGCACACAAACCAGGGAGTGCTGTCGAGTGCACTGTCAGCAAGAGACACACTGTCCTTCAGCACTGATGTGAGTAACACCAGGCGACAGCGCAAGAAGCGAAGGCTCAGGAAGCGCAGGAACCTAGGACAGGGTCGATAAGGACGAAACCAGTAGCCCCTGCACAATGGTGCAGACACCTCGCACAGTCTGAAGCACCTGTGTTCTGACGCAGAGTTTGCAACACATGAGCTGCGTCTTGTCGCAGTAGAGCCTGCAACACACGAGTCGTGTTCTGTCGCAGTGAGCAGCAACACGCACAGGAGAACACCAAGCAGCTGAACGCCGCGTCCTGTCGCGGACAGGCACCCAGGCGTCATGCCGTCTGCGAGGACGCAGCAGGAGAAGGGAACTCACCAGCAGCGGTATGGCCCGTACACACACATCCGGCCAACCCCAAAGAAGGTCAAGCCTCAGCCAGAACGCCAACGTTTCAAGGTGCAAGCACTGAGTCAGCTGGACGCCATTGCGAACGAAGGACTGCAAGCAGTTGAAGCAGAACTGACCAAAATGGCCTGGGCCCGCAATCAGCAGATCTGGATCCGACTGGACCAACCACATGACACCAGGATGCGTTGTGAGATTGTGGACAACCATGGGGAACCACTGCAGATGAGCAATCAGGAGCTCTACTCGGTGATGGTCCAGATCAACTGGACCCTGAAGACCCAGGCTTTGGCGAACATGCAGGTCCAGTGGCGACCCAAAAGTGCTGGCAAGTGGCACCCGTTCCAGTGGGAGGCGATCCTCCACTGTCCGACAGCAGAAGGGCATAGAGCGGTGCCCTCCTCGGTAAGCAGAACTGGCGATTGCATGCATCTGTGGCTGACAGGCCGAGCGGACCTCTTGCGACAGTTCCAAAGGACGCTCTTCAGGCAGGCGGACCCGGTACCCGGGGACGCTGTCCGGTTCCTTTACACACTGCTGAACACACCCCCATGCGAAAGAAGATATGCATGACAGGGGGTGACAACAAAGAGAAGAAGGGTGAAGCGCATGGTGCCATGGTGCCATGGTGCCATGCTGCAAATAACCCAACGTCGTGGCCCAGTGGATACACCGCACCTCTTCTGTCCCGTGGAGGATGGTTCGAACCCCGGGGGGGATAGAGATGCACCAAGCAACCCGAACCCCGTTTTTTTAGGGCGCGGGAGAGAGGGAAAGAGACACAGAGTTAGAGAGAGAGAGGGTAGAGCACGGTGAGAAAGGAACAGAGAGGCGCAACAGTAGAGGATGAGCAGGGGAGAGCACGAGAGAATGGGAGGGAGAGAGTAGGAGAGAGACCCACAGAGCGAGAGACCGGGGCTAACCGGCGCAAAGGGAGGTGGTGGGTTCGAGCTGACCAGGGTTCGGGCTGAGCAGGGTGGGTTCGAGCAGAGCGAGGTGAAAGGGACGCCACGGAGACACGGAACAGTCAAGAAATGAAAAAGCAGGGCGCCGTAACGCCCCTGAGCCACAGGCACAACATGTTGTCTCGTGTTGCACAGCCAAAGCACGACTGGGGCGGAGAAAAGTTTATAGTGTTTTCAGCACTGTGTTTTTGCTTCTCCTGCTGCTTGCTGTTGCTGTAGGGTGTCCTGCTGCTTGTTTTGGGAGATGAAAAGCTTTTGTTTATTGAAATACAGTAAGTCCAAGTCAATCCAGGATAGCCCAAGCCAGAAGTGTGCAAAGAGAAGGTAATTCAGGATCAAAGCATGAAGGGCTGCAGTGTAGACAGTGAAAGATGATTGGATATTCACAGAAACTGCAACTCAGGTCACAAATGAATGCATATTCACAAAGATAGCTGAAATGTTTTGGGAAAAGAGTTAGAAAGCTGCCCCATGGTCACTCTCTCTCCATAGTGCCATCTCAGGAGATGTGCACTCTTTGTTTTGGGTCCCATATGTGCTGAGGTGGCATGGTATGTGGCGATGAGGTCACTGCCATGTCACATGGGATCTTCGTACTTAGCTAGGCTGACCAGGAATTGAACCCAGGACCTCTCAAAAAGAGGTGCCCAGCCCCCTAGGGTGCATACCACTAGGAGAGCTAGGAATTCATGGAAAAACATAGATAAATCCATAGGCTCTACTTTGGATATGTCAGTTCTCAGTCAACTCAGGAAAAGATGTTTTACTTCACATTGAAAGGGGATTAAGGGGTCCACTCCATATCCTGATTGGGTGTTTGGTTCCATAGGTCAAAATGTGTTATCACCAGTTTTGGTGGGACCAATACTAAGATAAAAATGCATGGATGCTCAGTGCATCTCCAATACAACTAGAGTATGCCTCAAAGCAATGGAAAAGCACTTTTTCTTACTCCCCCCTTGTGCTGTGGTGGCCACCACTGTCGCATTTTAGGAAAAAGGGAATTTTTCTTGGCCTTTCCTTGGTTTCCACATCTACTTTAAAATACCTACAGTTTCCCTCACACTGAAAAATGAGCGCTCACCATGGCTGGCGCTCTTTTGCTGCTCTGTATGTAACATATCCTACAGAAGACTCAGCGCTCATGGCGCTGCCGGGGCTCCTGTGGCTTGGTTGGGTTAGTATGGGAGCATGCCCAAAACATGTGCATATGCATCCCTCCCTCCAAGACGCAGCGTCGACACAACCCAAACGCAAGACACATTATACACATTCGCATGGGTTCTCGTAAACCTGCTGGCGACCTGTGACCTGTCTTAGGGCGAAGGGAGTCTCAAAAGAAATTAATTTGCCCCTTGGTGGGGTCTTGGTTCTGCTCAGTCTCTCCAGGCACCTGCGTTTCGGCCCGAACACGGCCTACTCAGCGAGGCTGCGCGTGGGTATCTGCAGAGGCAGGAATGGGAGATTTATGGACGAATTCACGCAAAAACGAAGCGACGACACCAAAATCCGTCAAATGACGGCGTAGAATTTTTCTGAAACGACACGCCTGAGCAGAATCCAATTGTGCATCAGAAGCACACTTTTATAGAAATTATAGTCATCTCTGGATTTTTTAAATCCAGAAATTCATACGCATAAAAAGGCGCGCAGGAGCGGCTCCTAGCGAAGCGCCGGAAAATGGAGAAATAATGGAATTATAAACGTATGTCTCACGTAGTCTTGAAAATGACGAGACACACATTAATGAATAAACATACAGATTCCACCCACACTAATAGAAGCTTCAAAAATTCAAGAATTCGAAAATGAACGAAAAGACTTCAATGAATCAGGTATAAACTACAGGTATGTTCGTCTCGCATGCCGCATACACATTGCTCGTCTCGTGTCTCCGTGAACGAGCCTTGTAGCAGCGCTAACAAAGATAGAACGCGATAGAGGGATTGATTAGAAAGATTGCAGATGATTAGCGGTCAGATCAGGGTGATTAGACATACACACAAGTGCATAGCAACGTTCTTCGCGTGCGCCCCTCACTTGCTCTCTCTCCCAGCGGTAGGTAAGGTGAGTAAGCCCAGGCGGGGCCACCCCCTGGTGGAGTTCGTGATTGGCGTCCAGATGGGCAGGTTTGCCCACGATCTCGGTGCATACACGCGCATGCACACACGCATTAAAGGGTAGGCCACGCGAAGTGCGCACGGTAAACCTTGTTTAGGCTACCCAGGGGCTCCTCGGTACGTTCTTTAAAAAAACCTGAGGAGTCCCTTAAAGCTTGCTTGCTTGACAAGGGTAGCTGGTCCTCCAGCGTGTTTGCGGACAGCGTATTATAGGTCACACTGAGAAGGGTATAATACCTGGAGTGTGGCTTGGTTCCTCCGCCGCAAACGCCCTTTCATTTGCCTTTGTTTTACAGGTGGGCAGGTAGGGTGATTGGTGCAGCAGCATTTTTTTATGCCCTGCTAAACAAGGGCGCAGATCACACAAACAAGTAACTCCGCTCCGCCTGTGGCAGAGCAGGGAGTCCGACTTCACCGACATCTGCGCCTTGCACGCGAGAGCACTCCTTCCCTCCAAGCCCTAGCAGGGGAAACGCGTTGTGGCGTCCCCTGTTAGGCCACAGTTGCTTAGCAGCGCTGTGTTCTCTTGTCATTTCACAGGAGGGTCGCTAGGACCCACGACACCTTTGACTTCGCAACGCCCAGTAGAGTGTGCGTGTAGGAGTGGTAGTCCTGAGTGGGGGCTTGAGCCAGTTGCCCCAGTGCTCGCCCACCAGGATGGTGCCACTGTAGGGTGTGTAGGACCTGTAGTGCGTGTGTCACTGTCCCACCCGTTTCCTGCAATTTTAGCAGGGTTGGTGGGCTGTGGCAGTGGTTAGGTCAGTGTTTTGGCCACATAGCAAAACGGCGTTTTCATGCCTTCATAGCTTTTGGCCACCCCTCCCTGTAGTAGACAGATAGGTAGGGAAAACAATACCTGGATTAGCACGCTGGGTATTCCCCCAAGGTTTTGCGCCAGCACAGAAATTGGGCGCATAGGGGAGGGGAGACCCGGGGCGTACCCCGTGGCATCAATAAGCCAACCCTCCAGGTTCAGCAAGGGCGCAGACTTGGGTATAATTAGGACACCATCTCTGCGGCTTGCTCTCAGGACCTTAGGAATAGCACACTCACACATACGCTTTGGCAGGTAAGGGTAGGGTTCAGTCCCTAGCTTTAGTCTTGGAGGCAAGCGTCTCAGCGAGCCTCAACAACTCACCAAGGTTGTTCTTGGACAAGTAGTCCACCAGAACTGAGTTTAGGCGTCCCTCAGGTAGAACAAATGCAGAGAAGGGCTCCCAGGTGGCCTCTTCGACTCCAAACCCTTCCCAGAGAGTGAGGAAGCGCCAACCCTGGCGATAGCGGTGGCGTAGGACAGACTTCACCAGGTAGAAGCCCTCCTTAGCCATCTCCTCGGCGTTCATGTCGGGGAGTTCACCTTCAACTTCCATAGGGCTGGCAGCCCCTTGTAGGTCCAGAGCGGCGATTTCCTCGTCGTTCAGCTCCCACTCCTCCCCACAGAGGTCTTCAGGATCATGGTAGCGCTTTAGGTGTTGAGCAGCGCACACCAGGGTCCCACCTAGAGGGGGAGAACACCGCACGGTGATACGGTGTCCATCCACTGATAGGATCTTGTACGGCCCGAAGTATGGGTCATCGCTGGTAGAGCGTGGCCAGGCGGGTAGTCGACTGTGGTGCACCAGCACCCAGTCCCCCTCTTGGTAGGTGGCCGGTACACGGTGCTTGTTCTTCTTGTTCCACTGACGCTCCCTCACTCTCTGGAGCATAGCCTTGGCCTTGTCCACCTTCGCTTGTTGCTCTTGGACCCATTCACCCACAGAAGAATGGGTGTCCTCTGGATAGGGGGCATGTAGGAACCATGCCGGGCGCCCCATGAATAGCTCATGTGGCGAGTAGCCAGTAGCTGAACTCTCTTGGGAGTTCATCATCAAGGATATGACGGGGAGTAGTCTCACCCAGTCTCTGGTGCGTTCAGTTTTGCACCATATCCTGACGTTCTCCTTCAGGACACGAATCTGTCGCTCACATAGGGGGTTGCTCGTGTGAGAGTAGGGAATCCCCGTAGACACCTGGACATTGAGGGATCTCAGGACCCTCTTGTACCAGCCAGTATCTGAGCGTACTCGTACGTCCTCATCGGAGTTGATCTCCTTGGGCGCCCCATAGACACAAAACCACTCCTCCAGGAGTATCTTGATAGTCTCCTCTCCGGTAATGTGCTTGGTACATGGGAACACCCTGGTGAACCGGGTCAACCCACAGGTTACCACGAGGGCGAAGTCATAGCCCCCGAAGTTCGGCATCTCCGTGTAGTCCACGTATAGAACACTGTTAGCACAGTGAGGGATGGGCAGGGTCGAGTAGAGACCTCTGTCCCTGATATCCCCTGGTTTACAGGACCTGCACGGGCACTTGTCCACGATAGGCTGGAGGGTTTTCCGCAGTTGGTCGTCAGTCCACGTAGTGTGGAACCACTGCTTGAACAGCCTCAGGGTACGGTCAGCACCCACATGACCACTGGACTCATGGGTCCACTTCAGCAGCGCTGGGACTCGGTCACTAGGCACCACGATGCGGTCCTCGTGCCAGAGGTAGCTCTTGTCCCTCTTCCACTGGTCCTGGTTGACCAGGAGGGGTTCAAGGCGTTTCTCCAGGCGCTTGTAGATATCCCCAAACTCCCTCAGGTACTCCGATTGTTGGAGTCCATCCAGGGGGCGTATCATGGTCATGTTCAGGTCCAGGTGTACGTCCATACGGCTGAACGCCTCCTTAGCCAGCGCTTCAGACCGGGCACCAATCAGGGCGTCGAAGTTGTTGCGGCTGATGTAGTCGGCGCACTCGTTCTTCACTCCCTGGATATGGTGTACCGTCAGCCGTAGTTGACTGAGGTAGGTCCACCAGCGTCGTAGCTTGGCCTTCTCAGGTGGGGGACCCTTCTGGAAACTGCGGACCGGTTCTTGGTCGCACAGCCAGACCACAGGGTTACTCCCCAACAGTCGTGCTTGTGAGGATAGCACCAGCATATTCGCGAGCAATTCCTGCTCATAGGTGGAGTAGTTCCCCCTGGCCTGGTTCCACTTCCACTTCCAGTGGCCCAGATGTACTAGGACCCACTTGTCGTCAGGGTAGCTGTCCTTGAGGGTTCCATCTCGGTTGAGACCTTCCGTCCCCCATTGGGAAATGGCCGAGTCCAACTCCTCCCTCTCTAGTGCTTGCCATTGGAACAACGTTCCACCACCGCCCACATTGCTGGCGTCGGTCACCAGGATAATCTCCCCTTGTGCCCTAGGCACGCCCAAGCACTTAGCATTGGCTACCTTGTCTTTGAGCTCGTCAAACGCTTGTTGCTCTTGTGGGCCCCAGCGCCAAGTAGTACTCTTCTTGATCAAGTCAGTCAGTACAGCGCTGGTGTAGGTGAAGTTTTTGATGTGGCGGCGATAGAAGTTGCACGCCCCAATGAAACTGCGTACATCATGAAGTCCTTTCTTGGGGTCTTCGTGTCGTACCTTGGCATCCATCAGGGGTTTGGCCTTAGAGGCCGCTGGGGTCCACCACCCATAGCCAACGTCAAACCCCAAGTACTGCATGGTCTTCTGCATGAACTCACACTTCTCCAGCCTTAGTCGTGTGTGGTTCTCCTGGCAGACCGCAAAGAACTCACCCAAGAGGATTAGGTGATCCTCCTGGGTATTGGTCCCGAGGCATACATCGTCGATGTGAACCTCCATCTGGGCCCCACGGGATATGAGCTCCTGCACCTTAGGTCTCCTTCGTAGGATGGACAAGATCTTGTTCATCAGCTCTTGGAACAGAGCGGGTGCGTTAGCCACGCCAAATGGCATGACCTTCCACTTGAATACCCTCCCCTGAGGGGTGATGAAGGCCAGTAGTTCCTGCCCGTTGGGCGTCAGGTCCACTTGCCAGAATCCACTTCGCTTGTCCATCTTGGTCTTGTAGCGACAGGAGGCTATCTTCTCCAGGGTAGACCCCATATTGGGAATGGACCCTGAGTGGTTCAGCGTCTTCTTGTTCAGCTCTCCGTAGTTCACTACCAGCCGTTTGGCTGTAGACCCAGGTTTAGCCACCAGGAAACAGGGGCTGCAGTGTAGGGGGTAGTCCCCGTCCTTGTACTCCAGGACTAGGCCAGCGTCGATACATTCTTGTATCTGTCGCTCGATCTCGTCGGCCTGCTCTTTCGGAGCTGGATAGGGTCTCCTCCGGATCTTGTGACCCACAAACTCGGGTTTCAGCTTGAGGTCCATCTGTACCAGCTTGTCGCATGAGGCTGGAGGGGGTAGTTCTCCGAACACCTCCAGATAGGTCCGTATAAGCTTCTGTACCCGCGGGTCCAATACCTTGATCTTGTCCTCCATGTCCTCGTCGGAGTGTAAGCTGCTTGCCCCTTGAATAGACGTCGGGAGGTGGTCCTCCACCGACTCTTCGTCCGCGGTAGTATCCTTCAGCCCTTGGTAGGCATATAGAAGGTCTTGTTCAACCATCTCCGGTGGACGATGGCAACATAGGCACGCTCGAGGGGGTTCACATACACATTCCTCCGAGAGGTGGTCCTCCTCTGGGGTCCTCACATGGGCGCCCCACACGCTCTTCATGAGCTTGAGATCTACCTCCCTTTGCCAGGTGGTGATCTTCTGTTCGAGGTCCTGCTTCAGTTCGGATAGGTCTCCCATACGTCCTTGCTTCAGTGGCCATGAGCTGCGGGTAGGCTTCGCGTAGCATAGCTTTTTCGCCACCAACTTCCTCTTGGAATCCACATACTCCCTGAGCCTGGATCGAGGGTCCAGCTCTTCATCCACGGGGTCTTCCACCCTCATGGAGAGTAGGGGTTTTAGTGGGGCGACGTACTCGGCGTTCTCCACCTCCTCCACACAGGTCTGCACGAAGAAGGCGTCGTGCTCAGTCTCGTCGTCTGAGTGGATAGAGCTAGGTAGCTCAGATAGTCCACACTCAGAGACTCCATCAGTAACAGGTACACGGCAGGGAGAGTTGGGGGCGTTGGTGTCAGTCAGGACGTACTCATCTCCTCCGGGTGTAGTTACAACAGCATCTTGAGGTCGTAGTCGATCCTTCAAGTCACCCAAGGCGAGTCCATCGCTTTCTCGTTGTATAGCCTGGATTAGGGTCGGGTCCAAATCCTCCCAGGGAATGGAGGTAAGACTTCCGTCCACCACGCTGAGCATACTCCCCCATCCAGGCTTCCCAATAGGCGTCTTGCGTCCCAGAGGCACGTAGATGGCCTCATCAGGCAAACGAACAGAGCTGATAGTCAGCCTGTCCAGGAGGTTTCGCCAGTACTTGTTGCCCCCATGGGCTCCCCAATCGGGGGAACACAGGACCATACGGGAACGTTCCAAGGCCACCTTGGTCAGCACCTTCCCCAGTTCACTGAATCTGGGGTTCCCGTAGGCCATCCCGAAAGAGGGCCAGTAAAATTTGTAGCTGCAGTTCTTCCCCTTGCTGCAGTAAAGGTCCAGTACATGTTGCTTGTCGCTGGCGAACAACTCCACACTCAGGTCTTCTCGAGAGTAACCCAACTCCTTCAGATCTTGGTCTAGGACTTCCCCCAATAGCTGATAGTCCTCAGTTTTGGAGGCCGCCATCATGTTAGAGGGCTCCTCCTTCGATAGCCTCAGGTAACTCGAGGTATGTTCCGACTGCTCCAGTGGCACAGACTCTCTGCCACTGCCGTGGTCCACGTAGAGGAGGTAGGGCGCTTGCAGCGTCAGGGATTGTATCTGGGAGTGCTGCACGAAGAAGTCAGTCCCCAGTACATAGTCGAAGGCATCAGTGTCCATCACATTGAACCGATGGGCGATAGTCCTGGAGCCCATAGGTACCTCCACTTCACAGTCCCCGCAGCTGTGCACCACATGTCCATCCCCCATGCGTATAGCGGCGGTGGTCATGGTGTTGTTCAGGTTCCCACAAGGTAAAATTTTCTTGGCCACTATAGATATTGTGGCGCCAGTATCCAGTACCCCCAGGTATTCACGTCCCCCTAGTCGGATACGTACCCAAAACACCAGGTCTTGGGTGCCACCAGAGCGTCCCCGTCAGAACTCTGCGGGACAGGTCACCTCGAACCCCTTGTTCCGCAACTTGCGGGCCATCCTCATGAAACGGCTCCTCTTCTTAGCGTTGCCGTCGTCACCAACTTCATGCTCACGCTTGGCCCCTTGTTCTTGCTGGGCCTGTGTCTGTGAGCGTGTGGTAGGACCAGTCTGCCCTCCAGAGGGCTCGGAGTTCCCCCCGGGATTAGGGTTGGGGTTGCCTCCGTTCTTGTCCTTGTTCTTGTTGTCGGGCTGGCGGTTAGCGCCTCCTCCTCGTCCGCCTTGACCCTTGTCTTGACCCCCTTGACCACGTCCTTTCGACTTGCCCTTGCCGGAGTCGTTGCCTTTGCCTTTGCCTCCACCTTTGCCTGAGCCTTTGCCAGGATCTTCCCCCTTAAGCTTCGCCGATAGGCATTGCTTATGGTAGCACTCATCCTCGTAGTGCTTCCGCTTACCGCAGAATGCACACGTGATGGTGCAGCGGTAATGATCCGGCAGCTTCGCTTTGGCGCCGGTGTTCTTTTCCTGCTGCTTCCCCTGGACTACAAAGCGGTCTCGCTGCTCGCAGTCAGAGGCGTGCTGCAGGTGGCCCTGCTCGTCTCTGGCATCACACCAGAATAGCTCCTTCACGTTCTCCATTAGGCGGGCGTGGGCGTGTTTGGGGGTAGTCCCCTGCCCAGGTCGGGACCCTTGGTACCCTTTGCCTCCAGAAACTCCACCACCAGGACGGTAGTTGTTCAAGTGCTGGTCGCTCTCCTTCTCCAGCGCCATCTCCAGGAGCAGCACGCATAGATCCTCGTAGCGGAGGGATCTAGCCTTGCGCTCAGCCGTCAAACGGCACTCGTCCCATAGCTCTCGGGGGAGCTTGGCCACCAACCAGAATAGCAGGTCGTCGCTGCTGTAGGAGCCGGGCGTCAGTCGTCCAGCCCAGTGATCCAGATCGGCCAACAGCTCAGATACCCTGCCAGGCTTGGGGTTGTTGGGCAGCACGGGTAGGTTCTGGATCTCGGCCCTGATGGAGAGGTCGGTTTCGTAGGTTGGGTACTGCCTCTCCAGGGCAACCAACACATCGGCAAAGGTGGCGGAGTTAGTTACGATCTGCCTGACCTGTTTCTCCAGGTACTTGGTCTTGCAGCACTGCAGGAGCAGATCGCACTTCACTCGCCCACTCGCGTGGGTTTGGCCGGTCAGTCGTAGGAACCGGCCAAAGTTCTCAGAGAACTCGCTGAGGTCCTTGCCTGTGAACTCAGGCAGGTTCACCACTATCTTGGAGGTGGCAATAGCCTTCGCCTCCTGAGCTCGGCGTCCTTCAGGGCGTCGGGTCTTCTTCTTCTTCTTCTTCTTCTTCTTACCCTTGGGGTCCTCGGGGTCCTCAGGGTCATCGTCATCTGAGGGCGAAGAAGAATCCATCGACGGCGGCTCGTCATCGGAGGGGTCTCCGCCAAGATCACTAGAGCCATAAGGCTCTACGTCCACCATAGCCCTTAAGGCTGTCAGCCCCAGCTGGTCCAGCCCGGCCCTCGTCGAGTTCGTCACGTGGCTGTAGGGCGGCTGGGCAGTTCTCCGGACGAATGGACTTCTCGGTATTGCTGCAGGAGTCGGCATCGGTCGGCTCCTCAGGCTCCCCAGGGTATTTGTCAACCCTGCCGCCAGGTGGTTAGCCTGTACTCGGTGGGGTGACATTCCCACCGTCGTAGGTGACGCATGGGACGGGATCATCAGGGGCTCCAGCTTCTCACGGATCTCTTGAGTGAGGTCGCCCACGATTTTTGAAGTGGCTCCTCGGAGCACCTTGTTGATCTCCGACCGCGTCAGGGACCTGTTGGAGGATCTTCCCGATCCTCTACTCCTGCCTCCCAGAGACTCTGGTCCTCTCCTCAACCCACTCAAGGGTGCATACCCCGGTGCATACCCAGGAGCATACCCAGGAATATCCATATAGGTTCCAGTGGCGTGGAGTGGATGTGGATAGTCAGGCGCATACCATCGCGGCGCAGAGCTGGAAGTCACCGGCTCACTGGCAGTAGTTGCCTCATGGAGCGCAGTGGTAGGTGGGCCCATACCATAGGCGGGGTAGGGAGGAATGCCAGTAAAGCCTGTGCCCTCTGCCATAGGCGGGTTGGTTGTGGAAGTGGATAGTGCGGCGGCTGGGAGTGTGGTGGTTATGGGAGAGGGTGATGCATGGAGGCCAGAAGCGCTTGGTGCGCCTTCGAAGGTAGGGACATCCGTCGGGTCTTGCCCTTGCTCCTCTCCTTCGTCTGCTCCGTCTCCAGCATCCTTCTCGCTCTCTCTCTTCCTCTTTGCAGGCTGCGCAACCACCTCTTCGACGGACAGGGCCCCGAAGGCCGTCTGGAGTCCATCCAGGGAATCCTCAGCTGCATCCACTGGCCCATGTAAGGGCTCCGCCGAAGGTACAGCGCCAGGTGCCGGCCTTGCCGGTGCCTCAGGCGCTGGCGCTGTCTTCACATCAGCGTCCTCCTTTCCTGGATCCATCTTCTTTCACCCTTCAGCTTATATTTGCCCGTACTCGGCGCACTGGATGTACGGCACGGGGATGCTGCCGGTGCGCAGAGACAGGCTGCCTCTTGCTACCAGAAAAGTTTATAGTGTTTTCAGCACTGTGTTTTTGCTTCTCCTGCTGCTTGCTGTTGCTGTAGGGTGTCCTGCTGCTTGTTTTGGGAGATGAAAAGCTTTTGTTTATTGAAATACAGTAAGTCCAAGTCAATCCAGGATAGCCCAAGCCAGAAGTGTGCAAAGAGAAGGTAATTCAGGATCAAAGCATGAAGGGCTGCAGTTTAGACAGTGAAAGATGATTGGATATTCACAGAAACTGCAACTCAGGTCACAAATGAATGCATATTCACAAAGATAGCTGAAATGTTTTGGGAAAAGAGTTAGAAAGCTGCCCCATGGTCACTCTCTCTCCATAGTGCCATCTCAGGAGATGTGCACTCTTTGTTTTGGGTCCCATATGTGCTGAGGTGGCATGGTATGTGGCGATGAGGTCACTGCCATGTCACATGGGATCTTCCTACTTAGCTAGGCTGACCAGGAATTGAACCCAGGACCTCTCAAAAAGAGGTGCCCAGCCCCCTAGGGTGCATACCACTAGGATAGCTAAGAATTCATGGAAAAACATAGATAAATCCATAGGCTCTACTTTGGATATGTCAGTTCTCAGTCAACTCAGGAAAAGATGTTTTACTTCACATTGAAAGGGGATTAAGGGGTCCACTCCATATCCTGATTGGGTGTTTGGTTCCATAGGTCAAAATGTGTTATCACCAGTTTTGGTGGGACCAATACTAAGATAAAAATGCATGGATGCTCAGTGCATCTCTAATACAACTAGAGTATGCCTCAAAGCAATGGAAAAGCACTTTTTCTTACTGGCGGCGAGAGTGCGGCCCATGTGAGGAAGACGAAAGCAAGTAGGCATGAATGTGTGGGCGGCATGCGCATGCAGCGTGAGGAGCAGACGTGGTAAGCGCCACACGCATAACAGCAATGATTTGTTGAGTTGCCTGAATTCTGAGACGCCTTTGCGCCAACCAAGGCGCCATTGCGCCCCTAAGGATGGAGTATGACACGACCTCACGACCTGCAAGGCAAGGGTTAGAGACTAACCGGCACTGTGGGTGGGTGGTGGGTGCGAGATGACCTCGATGTCCAGAGGAACAGTGCCAATGCACAGCCAGCAGCCACCTGGTGTGGTACAGAACTGGTCTACGCTGCAGTGCAGCAAGCAAAACACTGAACAATGTGGTTATGACCATGCGCCTGTGACACGGGGGCGTATGCGAGCCCAGTTTCCGTTGCCTCATGCCCCCCCCCACCCCTCAAAGAGTGTTTTCCAGTTTTAGGGGATAGAGGCCTCACAATCAAAAAGTCCATTGGGGGATGGTCTTTTTGGGCAAAATAATGATTTTACAAGGGGTTGGATATCAAATATCATGCCTTGGGGGATGCTACGCGAATGACCCCAAAAAAGGGGGGTATATGACGCCAGCGCCTACGCTTGATCTTTGAACCTCTCTTCGAGGTGACTTAGCCATGAAAATGTACTAAAAAGTGAGGTTGCACACATGAGTCACTTCGCATCAAGTCCCTGGAGGCGCATCTCTTACCGCCGGTAGTAAGCAATCGCAGTGTTTGTTGCGGCAGCACTTGGAACCAGAAGGGTTCATCTATAGGCTCTGCAGTAGGAATCAGTAGAGGTGGTGGTGGCGATGGCTCGTAGGACGAGAGTTGTATCACGTCAAAAATGGTCAGAGGAATTTCCATGGGTCTGTCAACGTGGATTGGGTTGTGAATGTCAATGGAAGGCCCATCGGCGCTGAAGGTCCTAGTGCGTTGTTGTGCCGCTGGGGCGGCAGTAGTGTGTCCGGCACCATTGTACTCAACATAAGAAAATTGGCGTCGGTATGCGAGTCTGGGGCGTGATGTCGCATAAGGCAGCCTCTGCCATAGATACTGTCCTGGGTGGGTGGATGAGCCATCGACATACAAAATATAAAAGACAACTGAGCGGACATTCAGCGCAGACACGTATACACTCAATCTTGCACAGACCAAACTTGGGTTTGCTTATGGCAAACCTCATTTTGGTCTAAACTCACATCCGTCAACAAGCAAAAGCACATGCACACAGAAAAAGATAAGAAGCGTGGGTATGCGAGTCTGGGGCGCAAACACTCCCCTACACCGACAAGATAGCTGGCTGAATCTGCTCCGAAAAACAGACACCGGCCGCGCGCCTTGATCGGCCGCGCCGTGCAACACACGCGCCCCACGTAACACACTGCGTTTTTGGAATTTTTTGGGATGAGCTTTGAGCTTGTCCTCGCCGGAAAATCCTGAGAAGGGGTCCTCAATCAGAAAATCAGCAGTGGTCACGGGCTACTTCACACACGGCTCACATGCAAGCGTCCACAAACAAAGCCAAAAAACGAGACCGGTTTCGGCCCAACACTAGGCCCTCATCAGTCTGAGCGTGAGATAACAAAGGATATTCAAAAAGATATTCTTTATCTCACATCAGTGCGTGTATCACACATGCAGACATCCGTCATTTTACTGGCGTGTTCCATCTAGTGTATTATACATCTGGTTCACTGACTTCACTCAAAATACAAGTGCATAGCGCAGGAATTGCATTCACAAATATTCAAAACACATGATATTTTGGCAGTGTGCGCGACCTGTTCAGGCGACGCGGCGGCGCTTACTCTGGCTGCAGTTGCCATTTTCAGCTGCTGCCCTGCAATTCAACAACAGGGTGGCATCCATAGACAAACTGTCTGCAGCTGGCTGGACATTCCCCAGATCATTCAGGGTTTTTACCAGCGCTCTGTGCCAGCGCTTCCTGAGATTTGGCTGTGGACGGTTGACTGCAAGCAGTTTGGTCCCAGGAATTGATTGTTTGATCTGTTGGTTCAGTCTGTGAATTGGATCTCCATACTTCAGGGGAATGCACGCCTCATATGGCACTCTCCACACATGGATGCGAAAACATTCCAAAAAAACTACCCACCCTCCTACCCTTTGTTTTGGAATTTCGTGTCATGTATCTGTCCTTCTCAGACCAACTCACAGGCAAGGAACTGCAGAGCGTTTTGGGGTACCCTAGCCTGCGGCAGGCCCCATTCATCCTCTTTACGGCCGCCAGGAAATATCGTTCATGGGAGTTAGTACGAAGGAAACGTACCCCCTCCCCCCGTCTTCACCCGAGTTTTGTACCTCGGGGGGTATTGCTGGACCAGGGGATGTATGTGGCACTGTTTGTAGGCTTGAAATGGGTACAGTACCTCGGTTCATGCAGGTCCAGGACATGTAGGTCCAGGAAAATGATATCCGCTGACACACCCAGAGCCAAAATCTCAAAAGGCAGGTGTCGGGGGTACCAAGAGGAGAGCATTGCAGTGATCTGCGGCGTATGGGCGCGGTGGTGAATACACGCGCCATCGTCTATAAATCTCAGCAAAATGCATGGCAGTGCCTTCTGCCCCAGACGTTCAAAACAGCGCAGCGCTAGGTTAGCAGCTGTTAGCAGCTGTTAGTAGGGCAGCAGCTGAAAATGGCAACTGCAGCCAGAGTAAGCGCCGCCGCGTCGCCTGAACAGGTCGCGCACACTGCCAAAATATCATGTGTTTTGAATATTTGTGAATGCAATTCCTGCGCTATGCACATGTATTTTCAGTGAAGTCAGTGAACCAGATGTATAATACACCAGATGGAACACGCCAGTAAAATGACGGATGTCTGCATGTGTGATACACGCACTGATGTGAGATAAAGAATGTCTTTTTGAATATCCTTTGTTATCTCACGCTCAGACTGATGAGGGCCTAGTGTTGGGCCGGAACCGGTCTCGTTTTTTGGCTTTGTTTGTGGACGCTTGCATGTGAGCCGTGTGTGAAGTAGCCCGTGACCACCGCTGATTTTCTGATTGAGGACCCCTTCTCAGAATTTTCCGGCGAGGACAAGCTCAAAGCTCATCCCAAAAAATTCCAAAAAAATGCTGTGTGCACAGCGTAAATGTTGATGGAGACGGACTGCCCTCGCCAGTCCTGGCAGACGAGCAGTGAATTGTTTATGTGATCAGCGCCTCCTTGTTTAGCGAGGCTTGAAAAATTGCTGCTGCACCAATCACCCTGAACCTGACCCACCTGAGAACAGAGGCAGATGGAGAGCAGTTTGGGCCTGGAACTTAACCAGCCTCGCCGTATTATACAGGTCTAGGACTGGAAAATAATTCAATTATTCACAAACTGCCCTATCAAGCAAGCAAGCTTAAGGAACTCCACCCGTTCTCTTATAGAACGTGGGGTGGAGCCCCTGGGTAACCTAAACAAGGGTTCAACCGTGCGCATTTCGCGTGGTCTACCCTCTAATGCGACAAAGAAAAAGAGGTAGGTAGGTAGGTATCTTCGGGAGCTCGGGACGCCTCCTTTGATAAAACAGGAAGAAGGTCTTACCAACGGGACATCCTGTCCCTCCCACTGCCCTATGTCAGGTGCCTCTTGAGCCGCTCCTGCATGTGCTTGGGAAGGCATTGTCCCGGCCACCCGGTCCATGTGTCCCAGGTGGGAGGGTGTCCCCACATGTGTCCATGGGTAGGGCCACATGTGACATAGAAAGTGGTCGTGGCACTTATTGCCCTACCGACGCAGTACAGCCTCAGTCCCAGTGGGGAAGAGCGCCGGGTCAAACGGAGGCGTTCATGCTGTGGCCAGCTCCATGCTGGCATTTGTGATTCTGCATCTTTGTTTCCACCCGACGTTCTTTTCTCACTTCGTTTCGAAACAGCCACTGCCATCTCGGTAACCCCACAGAAAGCCTTGTATTTTCTGTAGGGACAGGGGGTCTTCGTCGTTTCAACTGGACCACCACACCAAAAGCGACAATACCATGCTCCCACTGCATGCAGATCACCATCTGGTTTTGGCAATTATGTTACAACGTTCACTTGTACTTCTTGCCCAAAACCGTTGAAACCCATGGCTGCCTGGGGTCCGCCATGCTTTAACTTCTGCAGCATGTCAAATATTATATGTTCCCCTGCATCGCGTGTCACCATCGTACAGCGTGCACATGCTTACTGTCAAGTGCTTTGTTGGAAGCCATCACGCTCCAACGGTTGTAAATGTTGCATGTCCTTTTCAGGACCATAAAAATTGTGATGCCGAACTACATTAGACTGCTTGAGAGGGCGACTACAAGCACAGGTGGCTTCTGACTTGAAGATTGGTGGTGGAAATGAATCCAACCAACCCAATCGAACCCTACCCCACCAGTCAAATTATGCCCACCCATGTAAACCAGCACAAAGTATTGGACCGGGACGCTGAGATCCCATTGCAGATCCTTTGTTTCAACCGAGTCTGACTGTCTGAGCACGGGAAGAAAAGTTTATAGTGTTTTCAGCACTGTGTTTTTGCTTCTCCTGCTGCTTGTTGTTGCTGTAGGGTGTCCTGCTGCTGGTTTTGGATGATGAAAAGCTTTTGTTTGTTGAAATACAGTAAAGCCAACTCAATCCAGGATAGCCCAAGCCAACAGTATGCAAAGAGAAGGTAATTCAGGATCAAAGCATGAAGGGCTGCAGTGTAAACAGTGAAAGATGATTAGATATTCACAGAAACTGCAACTCAGGATACAAATGAATGCATATTCACAGAGATAGCTGAAATGTTTTGGGAAAAGAGTTAGAAAACTGCCTCAGGATCACTCTCTCTCCATAGTGCCATCTTAGGAGATGTGCACTCTTTGTTTTGGGTCCCATATGTGCTGAGGTGGCATGGTATGTGGCGATGAGGTCACTGCCATGTCACATGGGATCTTCCTACTTAGTTAGGCTGACCAGGAATTGAACCCAGGACCTCTCAAAAAGAGGTGCCTAACCCCCTATGGTGCATACCACTAGGGCAGATAAGTATTCATGGAAAAACATAGATAAATTCATAGGCTCTACCTTAGGTATGTCAGTGCTCAGTCAACTCATGAAAAGATGTTTTACTTCTGATTGAAAGGGGATTAAGGGGTCCACTCAATATCCTGATTGGGTGTTTGGTTCCATAGGTCAAAATGTGTTATCACCACTTTTGGCTGGACCAATACTAAGATAAAAATGCATGGATGCTCAGTGCATCTCTAATACAACTAGAGTATGTCCTTAAGCAATGGAAAAGCACTTTTTCTTACTCCCCCCTTGTGCTGTGGTGGCCACCACTGTCGCATTTTAGGAAAAAGGGAATTTTTCTTGGCCTTTCCTTGGTTTCCACATCTACTTTAAAATACCTACAGTCTCCCTCACACTGAAAAATGGGCGCTCACCATGGCTGGCGTCCTTTTGCTGCTCTGATTGTACAGTTTCCTACAGAAGACTCAGCGCTCTTGGCGCTGCCGGGGCTCCTGTGGCTTGGTTGGGTTAGATTGGGAGCATGCCAAACATGTGCATATGCATCCCTCCCTTCAAGACGCAGCGTCGACACAACCCAAACGCAAGACACATTATACACACTCGCATGGGTTCTCGTAAACCTGCTGGCGACCTGTGACCTGTCTTAGGGCGTAGGGAGTCGAAAAAGAAATTAATTTGCCCCTTGGTGGGGTCTTGGTTCTGCTCAGTCTCTCCAGGCACCTGCGTTTCGGCCCGAACACGGCCTACTCAGCGAGGCTGCGCGTGGGTATCTGCAGAGGCAGGAATGGGAGAATTATGGACGAATCCACGCAAAAACGAAGCGACGACACCAAAATCCGTCAAATGACGGCGTAGAATTTTTCTGAAACGACACACCTGAGTAGAATCCAATTGTGCATCAAAGGCACATTTTTATAGAAATTATAGTCATCTCTGGATTTTTTAAGTCCAGAAATTCATACGCATAAAATGGCGGCGCGCAGGAGCGGCTCCTAGCGAAGCGCCGGAAAATGGAAAAATAATGGAATTATAAACGTATGTATCACGTAGTCTTGAAAATGACGAGACACACATTAATAAACAAACATACAGATTCCACCCACACTAATAGAAGCTTCAAAAATTCAAGAATTCGAAAATCAATTGAAAAGACTTCAATGAATCAGGTATAAACTACAGGTATGCTCGTCTTGCATGCCGCATACACATTGCTCGTCTCGTGTCTCCGTGAACGAGTCGTGTAGCAGCGTTAACAACGATAACCACGATAGGGCGCGGTAGAGGGATTGATTACAAAGATTGCAGATGATTAGCGGTCAGATCAGGGTGATTAGTCATACACACAAGTGCATAGCAACGTTCTTCGCGTGCGCCCCTTTTGTTTTCTCTCCTTGCTTCACTTCCCAGCGGTAGGTAAGCTAGGTACGCCCAGGCGGGGCCACCCCCTGGTGGAGTCAAGATTGTTGTGGAGATGGGCAGGTTTGCCCAAAGTGATTGTGCATAGTCGTGCATGCACACACGCATTAAAGGGTAGGCCACGCGAAGTGCGCACGGTAAACCTTGTTTAGGCTACCCAGGGGCTCCTCGGTACGTTCTTTAAGAGAACCTGAGGAGTCCCTTAACGCTTGCTTGCTTGATAAGGGTAGCTGCTCCATGCAGCGTGTTTGCGGACAGCGTATTATAGGGCACACTGAGAAGGGTATAATACCTGGAGTGTGCCTTGGTTCCTCCGCCGCAAACGCCCTTTCATTTGCCTTTGTTTTACAGGTGGGCAGGTAGGGTGAGTGGTGCAGCAGCATTTTTTTATGCCCTGCTAAACAGGGGCGCAGATCACACAAACAAGTAACTCCGCTCCGCCTGTGGCAGAGCAGGGAGTCCGACTTCATCGACATCTGCGCCTTGCACACGAGAGCACTCCTTCCCTCCAAGCCATTGCAGGGGAAACGCGTTGTGGCGTCCCCTGTGAGGCCACAGTTGCTTAGCAGCGCTGTGTTCTCTTGTCATTTCACAGGTGGGTCGCTAGGACCCTCGAGAACTTCCTCTTCGCAACGCCAAGTAGAGTGTGCGTGTAGGAGTGGTAGTCCTGCGTGGGGGCTAGAGCCAGTTGCCCAGCGCTCGCCCGCCAGGATGGTGCCACTGTAGGGTGTGTAGGACCTGTAGGGGGCGTGTCACTGTCCCACCCTTTTCCTGCAATTTTAGCTGGGTTGGTGGGCTGTGACAGTGGGTTAGGTTAGTGTTTTTGGCCACATAGCAAACAGGCGTTTTGCATGCCTTCATAGCTTTTGGCCACCCCTCCCTGTAGTAGACAGGTAGGTAGGGAAAACAATACCTGGATTAACACTCTGGGTATTCCCCCAAGGTTTTGCGCCAGCACAGAAATTGGGCGCATAGGGGAGGGGAGACCCGGGGCGTACCCCGTGGCATCAATAAGCCAACCCTCCAGGTTCAGCAAGGGCGCAGACTTGGGTATAATTAGGACACCACTTCTGCGGCTTGCTCTCAGGACCTTAGGACTAGCACACTCACACATACGCTTTGGCAGGTAAGGGTAAGGTTCAGTCCCTAGCTTTATTCTTGGAGGCAAGCGTCTCAGCGAGCCTCAACAACTCACCAAGGTTGTTCTGGGACAAGTAGTCAACCAGAACTGAGTTTAGGCGTCCCTCAGGTAGAACAAATGCAGAGAAGGGCTCCCAGGTGGCCTCTTCGACTCCAAACCCTTCCCAGAGGGTGAGGAAGCGCCAACCCTGGCGATAGCGGTGGCGTAGGACAGACTTCACCAGGTAGAAGCCCTCCTTAGCCATCTCCTCGGCGTTCATGTCGGGGAGTTCACCTTCAACTTCCATAGGGCTGGCAGCCCCTTGTAGGTCCAGAGCGGCGATTTCCTCGTCGTTCAGCTCCCACTCCTCCCCACAGAGGTCTTCAGGATCATGGTAGCGCTTCAGGTGTTGAGCGGCGCACACCAGGGTCCCCCCTAGACGGGGAGAACACCCGCCCGGTGATACGGTGTCCATCCACAGATAGGATCTTGTACGGCCCGAAGTATGGGTCATCGCTGGTAGAGCGTGGCCAGGCGGGTAGTCGACTGTGGTGCACCAGCACCCAGTCCCCTTCTCGGTAGGTGGCCGGTACACGGTGCTTGTTCTTCTTGTTCCACTGACGCTCCCTCACTCTCTGGAGCATAGCCTTGGCCTTGTCCACCTTCGCTTGTTGCTCTTGGACCCATTCACCCACAGAAGAATGGGTGTCCTCTGGGTAGGGGGCATGTAGGAACCATGCCGGGCGCCCCATGAATAGCTCATGTGGCGAGTAGCCAGTAGCTGAACTCTCTTGGGAGTTCATCATCAAGGATATGACGGGGAGTAGTCTCACCCAGTCTCTGGTGCGTTCAGTTTTGCACCATATCCTGACGTTCTCCTTCAGGACACGAATCTGTCGCTCACATAGGGGGTTGCTCGTGTGAGAGTAGGGAATCCCCGTAGACACCTGGACATTGAGGGACCTCAGGACCCTCTTGTACCAGCCAGTATCTGAGCGTACTCGTACGTCCTCATCGGAGTTGATCTCCTTGGGCGCCCCATAGACACAAAACCACTCCTCCAGGAGTATCTTGATAGTCTCCTCTCCGGTAATGTGCTTGGTACATGGGAACACCCTGGTAAACCTGGTCAACCCACAGGTTACCACGAGGGCGAAGTCATAGCCCCCGAACTTCGGCATCTCCGTGTAGTCCACGTATAGAACACTGTTAGCACAGTGAGGGATGGGCAGGGTCGAGTAGAGACCTCTGTCCCTGATATCCCCTGGTTTACAGGACCTGCACGGGCACTTGTCCACGATAGGCAGGAGCGTCTTCCGCAGCTGGTCGTCAGTCCACGTAGTGTGGAACCACTGCTTGAACAGCCTCAGGGTACGGTCAGCACCCACATGACCACTGGACTCATGGGTCCACTTCAGCAGCGCTGGGACTCGGTCACTAGGCACCACGATGCGGTCCTCGTGCCAGAGGTAGCTCTTGTCCCGCTTCCACTGGTCTTGGTTGACCAGGAGGGGTTCAAGGCGTTTCTCCAGGCGCCGGTAGATATCCCCAAACTCCTGTAGGTACTCCGATTGTTGGAGTCCATCCAGGGGGCGTATCATGGTCATGTTCAGGTCCAGGTGTACGTCCATACGGCTGAACGCTTCCTTAGCCAGCGCTTCAGACCGGGCACCAATCAGGGCGTCGAAGTTGTTGCGGCTGATGTAGTCGGCACACTCGTTCTTCACTCCCTGGATATGGTGTACCGTCAGCCGTAGTTGACTGAGGTAGGTCCACCAGCGACGTAGCTTGGCCTTCTCAGGTGGGGGGCCCTTCTGGAAACTGCGGACCGGTTCTTGGTCGCATAGCCAGACCACAGGGTTACTCCCCAACAGTCGTGCTTGTGAGGATAGCACCAGCATACCCGCGAGCAGTTCCTGCTCATAGGTGGAGTAGTTTCCCCTGGCCTGGTTCCACTTCCAGTTCCAGTGGCCCAGAGGTACTAGGACCCACTTGTCGTCAGGGTAGCTGTGCTTGAGGGTTCCATCTCGGTTGAGACCTTCCGTCCCCCATTGGGAAATGGCCGAGTCGAATTCCTCCTTCTCTAGTGCTTGCCACTGGAACAACGTTCCACCACCGCCCACATTGCTGGCGTCGGTCACCAGGATAATCTCCCCTTGTGCCCTAGGCACGCCCAAGCACTTAGCGTTGGCTACCTTGTCTTTGAGCTCGTCAAACGCTTGTTGCTCTTGTGGGCCCCAGCGCCAAGTAGTACTCTTCTTGATCAAGTCAGTCAGTACCGCGCTGGTGTAGGTGAAGTTTTTGATGTGGCGGCGATAGAAGTTGCACGCCCCAATGAAACTGCGTACATCATGAAGTCCTTTCTTGGGGTCTTCGTGTCGTACCTTGGCATCCATCAGGGGTTTGGCCTTAGAGGCCGCTGGGGTCCACCACCCATAGCCAACGTCAAACCCCAGGTACTGCATGGTCTCCTGCATGAACTCACACTTCTCCAGCTTGAGTCGTGTGTGGTTCTCCTGGCAGACCGCAAAGAACTCACCCAAGAGGATTAGGTGATCCTCCTGGGTATTGGTCCCGAGGCATACATCGTCGATGTGAGCCTCCATCTGGGCCCCACGGGATATGAGCTCCTACACCTTAGATCTCCTTCGTAGGATGGACAAGATCTTGTTCATCAGCTCTTGGAACAGAGCGGGGGCGTTAGCCACGCCGAATGGCATGACCTTCCACTTGAATACCCTCCCCTGAGGGGTGATGAAGGCCAGTAGTTCCTGCGCGTTGGGCGTCAGGTCCACTTGCCAGAATCCACTTCGCTTGTCCATCTTGGTCTTGTAGCGACAGGAGGCTATCTTCTCCAGGGTAGACTCCATATTGGGAATGGACCCTGAGTGGTTCAGCGTCTTCTTGTTCAGCTCTCCATAGTCCACTACCAGCCGTTTGGCTGTAGACCCAGGTTTAGCCACCAGGAAACAGGGGCTGCAGTGTAGGGGGTAGTCCCCATCCTTGTACTCCAGGACTAGGCCAGCGTCGATACATTCTTGTATCTGTCGCTCAATCTCGTCGGCCTGCTCTTTAAGAGCTGGATAGGGTCTCCTCCGGATCTTGTGACCCACGAACTCGGGTTTCAGCTTGAGGTCCATCTGTACCAGCTTGTCGCATGAGGCTGGAGGGGGTAGTTCTCCGAACACCTCCAGATAGGTCCTTATCAGCTTTTGCACCCGCGGGTCCAGTACCTTGATCTTGTCCTCCATGTCCTCGTCGGAGTGTAAGTTGCTTGCCCCTTGAATAGACGTCGGGAGGTGGTCCTCCACCGACTCTTCGCCCGCGGTAGCATCCTTCAGCCCTTGGTAGGCATACAGAAGGTCTTGCTCAACCATCTCCGGTGGACGATGGCAACATAGGCACGCTTTAGGGGGTTCACATACACATTCCTCCGAGAGGTCGTCCTCCTCTGGGGTCCTCACATGGGCACCCCATACGCTCTTCATGAGCTTGAGATCCACCTCCCTTTGCCAGGTGGTGATCTTCTGTTCGAGGTCCTCCTTCAGTTGGGATAGGTCTCCCATCCGTCCTTGCTTCAGTGGCCATGAGCTGCGGGTAGGCTTCGCGTAGCATAGCTTTTTCGCCACCAACTTCCTCTTGGAATCCACATACTCCCTGAGCCTGGATCGAGGGTCCAGCTCTTCATCCACGGGGTCTTCCACCCTCATGGAGAGTAGGGGTTTTAGTGGGGCGACGTACTCGGCGTTCTCCACTTCTTCCACCGCAGTCTGCACGAAGAAGGCGTCGTGCTTAGTTTCGTCGTCTGAGTGGATAGAGCTAGGTAGCTCAGATAGTCCACACTCAGAGACTCCATCAGGAACAGGTACATGACAGGGAGAGTTGGGGGCGTTGGTGTCAGTCACGACGTACTCATCTCCTCCGGGTGTAGTTTCAACAGCATCTTGAGGTCGTAGGCGATCCTTCAAGTCACCCAAGGCGAGTCCATCGCTTTCTCGTTGTATAGCCTGGACCAGAGTAGGGTCCAGGTCTTCCCAGGGGATGGTGGTAAGACTTCCGTCCACCACGCTGAGCATACTCCCCCATCCGGGCTTCCCAATGGGCGTCTTGCGTCCCAGAGGCACGTAGATGGCCTCATCAGGTAACCGCACAGAGCTGATAGTCAGCTTAGCAAGGAGGGTTCGCCAGTACTCGTTGCCCCCATGGGCTCCCCAATCGGGGGAACACAGGACCATACGGGAACGTGCCAAGGCCACCTTGGTCAGCACCTTCCCCAGTTCACTGAATCTGGGGTTCCCGTAGGCCATCCCGAAAGAGGGCCAGTAAAATTTGTAGCTGCAGTTCTTCCCCTTGCTGCAGTATAGGTCCAGTACATGCTGCTTGTCGCTGGCGAACAGTTCCACACTTAGGTCTTCTCGAGAGTAACCCAACTCTTTCAGACCTTGGTCTAGGACTTCCCCCAATAGTTGATAGTCCTCAGTTTTGGAGGCCGCCATCATGTTCGAGGGCTCCTCCTTCGATAGTCTCAGGTAACTCGAGGTATGTTCCGACTGCTCCAGTGGCACAGACTCTCTGCCACTGCCGTGGTCCACGTACAGGAGGTAGGGCGCTTGCAGCGTCAGGGATTGTATCTGGGAGTGCTGCACGAAGAAGTCAGTACCCAGTACAAAGTCGAAGGCATCAGTGTCCATCACATAGAACCGATGGGCGATAGTCCTGGAGCCCATAGGTACCTCCACTTCGCAGTCCCCGCAGCTGTGCACCACATGTCCATCCCCCATCCGTATAGCGGCGGTGGTCATGGTGTTCTTCAGGCTCCCACAAGGTAAAATTTTCTTGGCCACTATCGATATTGTGGCTCCAGTATCCAGTACCCCCAGGTATTCACGTCCCCCTAGTCGGATACGTACCCAAAACACCAGGTCTTGGGTGCCACCAGAGCGTCCCCGTCAGAACTCCGCGGGACAGGTCACCTCGAACCCCTTGTTCCGCAATTTGCGGGCCATCCTCATGAAACGGCTTCTCTTCTTAGCGTTGCCGTCGTCACCACCTTCATGCTCACGCTTGGCTCCTTGTTCTTGCTGGGCCTGCGTCTGTGAGCGTGTGGTAGGTCCAGACTGCCCTCCAGAGGGCTCGGAGTTCCCCCCTGGATTAGGGTTGGGGTTACCTCCGTTCTTGTCCTTGTTCTTGTTGTCGTTCTGGCGATTAGCGCCTCCTCCTCGTCCGCCTTGACCCTTGTCTTGACCACCTTGACCAGGTCCTTTCGACTTGCCCTTGCCGGAGTCGTTGCCTTTGGCCTTGCCTCCACCTTTGCCTGAGCTTTTGCCAGGATCTTCCCCCTTAAGCTTCGCCGATAGGCGTTGCTTATGGTAGCACTCGTCCTCATAGTGCTTCCGCTTACCGCAGAATGCACACGTGATGGTGCAGCGGTAGTGATCCGGCATCTTCACCTTGGCGCCGGTGATCTTTTCCTGCTGCTTCCCCTGGACAACAAAGCAGTCTCGCTGCTCGCAGTCGGAGGCATGCTGCAGGTGGCCCTGTTCATCTCTGGCATCACACCAGAATAGCTCCTTCGCGTTCTCCATTAGGCGGGCGTGGGCGTGTTTGGGGGTAGTCCCCTGCCCAGGTCGGGACCCTTGGTACCCTTTGCCTCCAGAACCTCCAGCACCAGGACGGTAGTGGTTCAGGTGTTGGTCGCTCTCCTTCTCCAGCGCCATCTCCAGGAGCAGCACGCATAGATCCTCGTAGCGGAGGGATCTAGCCTTGCGCTCAGCCGTCAGACGGCACTCGTCCCATAGCTCACGGGGGAGCTTGGAGCACAACCAAAACAGCAGGTCGTCGCTGCTGTAGGAACCGGGCGTCAGTCGTCCAGCCCAGTGGTCCAGGTCCGCCAACAGCTCGGAGACCCTGCCGGGTTTGGGGTTGTTCGGCAGCACGGGCAGGTTCTGGATCTCGGCCCTGATGGAGAGGTCGGTCTCGTAGGTTGGGTACTGCCTCTCCAGGGCAACCAACACGTCGGCAAAGGTGGCGGAGTTGGTGACGATCTGCCTGACCTGCTTCTCCAGGTACTTCGTCTTGCAGCACTGCAGGAGCAGGTCGCACTTCACTCGCCCACTCGCGTGGGTTTGGCCGGTCAGTCGTAGGAACCGGCCAAAGTTCTCAGCGAACTCGCTGAGGTCCTTGCCTGTGAATTCAGGCAGGTTCACCACTATCTTGGAGGTGGCAATAGCCTTCGCCTCCTGAGCTCGGCGTCCTTCAGGGCGTCGGGTCTTCTTCTTCTTCTTCTTCTTCTTCTTACCCTTGGGGTCCTCGGGGTCCTCAGGGTCTTCGTCATCCGATGGCGAAGAAGAAGTCATCGAAGGCGGCCCATCATTGGAGGGGTCTCCGCCTAGATCACTGGAGCCATAAGGCTCCACGTCCACCATAGCTCTTAGGGCTGTCAGCCCCAGCTGGTCCAGCTCGGCCCTCGTCGAGTTCGTCACGTGACTGTAGGGCGGCTGGGCTGTCCTCGGGACGAATGGACTTCTCGGTACTGCTGCAGGAGTCGGCATCGGTCGGCTCCTCAGGCTCCCCAGGGTATTCGTCAACCCTGCCGCCAGGTGGTTAGCCTGTACTCGGTGGGGTGACATTCCCACTGTCGTAGGTGACGCATGGGACGGGATCATCAGGGGCTGCAGTTTCTCCCTGATCTCTTGCGTGAGGTCGCTCACGATTTGCGAAGTGGCTCCTCGGAGCACCTCATTGATCTCCGACCGCGTCAGGGACCTGTTGGAGGATCTTCCCGATCCTCTACTCCTGCCTCCCAGAGACTCTGGTCCTCTCCTCAACCCACTCAGGGGTGCATACCCAGGTGCACACCCAGGAGCATACCCAGGAACTTCCATGTAGGTTCCAGTGGCGTGGAGTGGATGGGGATGGTCAGCCGCATACCAACGAGGCGCAGAGCTGGAAGCCACCGGCTCACTGGCAGTAGTTGCCTCAAGGAGCGCAGCGGTAGGTGGGCCCATGCCATAGGCGGGGTAGTGAGGCATGCCAGTAAAGCCTGTGCCCTCTGCCATAGGTTGGTTGGTTGTGGAAGTGGATGTAGCGGCGGCTGGGAGTGTGGTGGTTATGGGAGAGGGTGATGCATGGAGGCCAGAAGCGCTTGGTGCGCCTTCGAAGGTAGCAACATCCGTCGGGTCTTGCCCTTGCTCCTCTCCTTCGTCTGCTCCTTCTCCAGCATCCTTCTCGCTCTCGTTTCCTCTCTTCCTTTTCACAGGCTGAGGCTGAGAGACCATTTCCTTCACCGACAGGGCCCCAAAGGCCGTCTGGAGGCCATCCAAGGAGTCCTCCGCCGTATCCATTGGCCCATGTAAGGGCTCTACCGAAGGTACAGCGTCAGGTGCCGGCCTTGCCGGTGCCTCTGGCGCTGGCGCTGTGTTCACCTCGGCGTCCACTCTTCCTGGATCCATCTTAATCCGCCCTTCTGCTTGTATTTGCCTGCTCGGAGCACTGGTTGTACGGCGCGGGGTCGCTGCCGGTGCACAGAGACAGGCTGCCTCTTGCTACCAGAAAAGTTTATAGTGTTTTCAGCACTGTGTTTTTGCTTCTCCTGCTGCTTGTTGTTGCTGTAGGGTGTCCTGCTGCTGGTTTTGGATGATGAAAAGCTTTTGTTTGTTGAAATACAGTAAAGCCAACTCAATCCAGGATAGCCCAAGCCAACAGTATGCAAAGAGAAGGTAATTCAGGATCAAAGCATGAAGGGCTGCAGTGTAAACAGTGAAAGATGATTAGATATTCACAGAAACTGCAACTCAGGATACAAATGAATGCATATTCACAGAGATAGCTGAAATGTTTTGGGAAAAGAGTTAGAAAACTGCCTCAGGATCACTCTCTCTCCATAGTGCCATCTTAGGAGATGTGCACTCTTTGTTTTGGGTCCCATATGTGCTGAGGTGGCATGGTATGTGGCAATGAGGTCACTGCCATGTCACATGGGATCTTCCTACTTAGTTAGGCTGACCAGGAATTGAACCCAGGACCTCTCAAAAAGAGGTGCCTAACCCCCTATGGTGCATACCACTAGGGCAGATAAGTATTCATGGAAAAACATAGATAAATTCATAGGCTCTACCTTAGGTATGTCAGTGCTCAGTCAACTCAGGAAAAGATGTTTTACTTCTGATTGAAAGGGGATTAAGGGGTCCACTCAATATCCTGATTGGGTGTTTGGTTCCATAGGTCAAAATGTGTTATCACCACTTTTGGCTGGACCAATACTAAGATAAAAATGCATGGATGCTCAGTGCATCTCTAATACAACTAGAGTATGTCCTTAAGCAATGGAAAAGCACTTTTTCTTACTCGGGTCCTGCTGACGTTTCTTGGCTTCGCTTTTCTGCCTCTGTGTCTGTGTCTGGTCTGTGTCTGTGTGTGTCTGTGTGTCCGTGTGGCTAGTATCAAGGTCAGGGCTATCAGTGCGTGTTGGAGCTGGCGGGTGCATTGTCTGATGTGGCATACATGCAGTGGCATACCCGGCCGTCTGCACTCGAGCTTCATCTCCCTCACGATCAGCGATTTCAATTGAAGTGTCCCACCCAGACCTTGGGCATTCGGTTGAAACCTGGTTCCCAAGTGGGATGGTGTGTGCGCTCTCACCACAGGCACATTTGAGGTGTAGGGGTTCTGTTTCTGTTCTGTTCAAGATGCATTGACCTGTTGCACAATCTATCATGAGTCGCAACCGGCATGGTGGCAGGGGATGAGCTCCCTATGGGGCAACGTCAAAAGGTATCGGGCAACGACAAGGCTCACAGGGAGTATACATGCAGGAGTGGAACAAACGCGCCCCGCAAAAGGGGACAGTAGTATGTGCACATCAAAGCTGCCTCCATCCAAAGATGCCATCATCACAAGGCATCATTGCCATGAAGCCATACCAATAGTACACATCAGGTAGGGCATCGCTCATGTCATGGAATGCACGTCTGGTTGCGGTTAGAGAAAACATTAACATGATTCCTCTGGCCTTGCGTGTCAAACAGCAGCGCAATTGCATCGGCACATCGCCAGTTTGTGAGACAGCAAGTGCCCTGTTCTGGTTGACCTCTTGGCCTCGGGCCCTTCGGCGCATGCCAGCACGACCTCTTCAGGCTGCACATTCACCCGCTCTGAGGGGGCCCACTGAGGAGGACGCAGCTGTGCCACTTGAAGACACCCAACTGTGGTGGCAGCATTCAGCCACCCCAGCTGGAGTCCGGTCGGCACGCCGTTGTGGCCTTTATCTTGTGCGCATCTTGCATGCCATTGCATATTGCATAGTTGTACTTTGGATGTGTAAATTGATTGTTCCATCTGTATGTTCAAGTGCAAGGTTGGAGACAGCAGATTGCACCTGTTTCTACCTGTTTCTGTTGCTGCGCCCTGCTACACAGGTGGTGGGCTTTGGTGAGCTTCCTATCAGGTGGGGTTCGCTGAATATGCACACCGTGCAACAATATATGGCCCTACTTTGCCCCAAAATGCCTGAGAGCAGAGACACGCAGGATCGATCTTCTGCCTGCAGTAGCGCCTGCTCTTGCTCCACAGACTGCAGCTGCGAAAGAAACCCCCCCTGCATGTACTCCCCTTCCCTGCATCCATTGTTTTTTTTGCATACGAACTATTTTGGTTTTAGACTACAACATTGCGGCTGAGAGTTTGGGTATAGGTGGGGCTAATGCAACGTTTGTTGCAATGACGGCTCCCAATTGCAATGGTCTGTGCTTCCTGCAGCCTGCACAAAGCTACCAGAAAAGAGGGGGCACGGTTTAGGTCTGATTCCTCCTGCCACCCCACCGTACCTGATGAGGGGCAAGGTCAGGGAACCCTGACCCCGACCCACACCAAGGCCTGTCGCTGACCTTTAACCTGCTTTGTGAATGCTCAGTGGACACTTGGTGGAACATCGCTCTGGAGTTCAGTCGAGGGAGTCGCACACTCTGCGAGTCGACCACCAGGCTTAGTACCGTGCCCATCCCTCCCCTTCCCTTCCCATCTAGACTGTGCCCCGGCCTTGTCTAAACCACCCCTTGTCTTACCTGTTGTTACCTCCTGGGGCCGCATTCTGTCAGTGCCCACTTGGTCTGTTTCAACGGAAGCCATTCCACACGGAAGGCCTGTGTGCAACTGCGGGGCCTATGGCATGCAACCATCTGCCTTGTGCACGCCCCAAATGCCTTGGAACCTCGTATCCACATGCGAGTGCTCGAGCAAGAGGCCCCACCACCACCGCCCATCAAATTTTTTTCCATCTGCGGTACATAAGCCCTTCTTGAGCTCGGCAGACGCGCCTCGAGGGACCTCAGTCTTTCGGTGCCTCAGGTTTAACAAAAGGGAAGTGAGGAAGTGTTGTGTTGTGTCTATCTATCCCATTTCCGTACTGAGTACACTGATATGCTATGCGCCCTACAGGCTGTGTCGTATCGTGCCCGTTTTCCCTCCTGCTGGAGTGGCAATGGGCAATGGCAATGCGGTCTGGAATCCAAGATCATCTTCTCCCTCATTGTGCACAGGATGGGAGGTGGTCCGCGTTGCTCCATTTTGTCTGTAGCTCCGGTGCTACAGTTTTAGTGCTGTGACTGTTATTGGGCTGAGAACCCAATGTTGTACCATACCTGTTGGGCCCTGTTGTATCATCTTGACTGTTCTGTTGAAAGTGGGGTGGGCACAAACCCAAGCAGAGCAATGACAATGACAGAGCAAGCCCATCCCCCTTACAGGTTAGGGCGGGGGGGGTTGCAAGGGGGGGGATTACAAGGGGTGGTTGGTAGTGTTGTGCAGTGCAAAAAGCACTCAACAGGACAGAGCACCAGTCATTGCACTGCGAAGATACTTGAGTGGGTAGCAACTGTCCGAGCAATTTGACTTCTTTCCCAGTCTACCCCCCCCCCCTGTCCTTCCCCACCCCTTGTCCTTCCCTAGGGGGGGGTGGGGGACTGTCACTTGCTCAACCCAAAATTTTTTGTTGCAGCTCACTGTGTTGTTGTGGCAAAACCACCACCCAAGAGTGCTGCCATCAGCAATCCAGCGGAAAGTGGTGAGCATGTGCAAGAGTTCAAGGTCAAGTGGAGCAGGAACAAAAATAATTACACCGAGCTGGTCAAGGAGTAGTTCTCCGTACATTGGTAGCCCTTTGAACGTATCTTGATGCACGGTGAGTCACACATGAATGATGCGAGTCACACGCGAATCTTCGGGCACGGTCACTTGTCACATAGATTCCATTCTCGGTGTACCTGACGTACTCCGCGAACTCCACTTTTTCTTGAGGGAAGCACAGAGCATCTACGAATGCCTGATGCCTGATCCCCGGTAAATCGGAAGCCGGTTGTTAAATTTTGACTGTACGATACTGGCATGGCAGGTGCTACTCTAGTTGGTAAATGCCTTCGTCAACGGGCCGGGGTCGTTGGTTCGAACCCCAGTAGGGTCCATCTCCCACTTCGTCCCAGGCATGTCCATTGCGTGTTGCATCGGCCCGCCCATCCACCGCCTGCATCCGGGGCTGCATCAGCACCATGGGGCTGTCCCTTGGAGGCAGGTACAGGTGGTTTTACATATTTATTTGCGTCTCAGGACGGCAGAGTGCATTCAGGTTTTATTTACATTTTTCCGTCATGTACATGTACCGAGCGGTCAGCCTAAGACGGTTTTTGTACCGCCGAACACCGGATTGTAGCAAGGACCTTCGTCAGTATAGTGGATAGGCATGCCGCCTCCAGAGCTAGGGATCGTAGGTTCGAACCCCTATAGATGCTCAATCCACCAATATATCCGGCATGGCCTATCCAGCTCTTGATCACTCGCCTGTGTAGTTACGCCTGCGGTCCCAGGCATTGGCTGCGGAGGGAAATCAAGTGGCTCGTAAAAAGTCGCTGTGACTTCGTGGCGCGGTCCGGCCTCACCCTGACCACCTCCAGGGGCGCCGTGCCCCGTATATCCTGACCTCCGGCGTTGCGGGGCGTCGCGGTTAGCAGCTCCTCGGCGATGGCGCCGGCCCAAATCCGCTGCCTCGTCTTTTTCTTGTTTTTACCTTCTTCGTAAGGGGACCGAACTGGCTCTCACGCCGCTGCAGCTGCGTGCTCAATCCGCTAGACCAGGAGCGGAGAGCACTTGTTTTAGAGTGTCATGAGTGAGGGGATCTTGATCATTCGCTCCTCATTCCTTCAGATTTTGCGTGGTGGCCCTCAGGAAATTCACTGCAGCGTAAGGACGCTACTGGTACGTCCGGTGTAGTGCTGTAATGTGTGGGAATGTCAGCGCCAGGCTTCCACAAGGACAGACTAGGGGTAATCTGAACTGTGGAACTGGAATTCCTGAATTTCTACCACCAGCAGATGATGCAATGTAGATAAATATCAGGTTGCGCAGCCGCTTACTCCCCACAGGAACCCCCTGTAGTCTGGTAGTGTTCCGAACACAACCAGAAACTTAGTTTTGAGCTTCATTCTGCTGCCGGTAGACTTCATTACAGCTTCATCTGTGGAGATTCCTCCAATTTTGTCTTGATTTGAGAGCATCCTACGGACTTGTTTCTACCATTTCGCTAAACCGCGACGTCAGTTCTCTTAAGGAACATTATATATGGCTTCTACGGACTTCAGGCAGACACTTCTGGAGTCTGATGGCCCAGGCGAAAATTGCTTCGTCAGAGAAGTAAGCCTCATTTGCGAATTCAGGTTCTAAATCAGTAGAATTGTTCAGATTGTTGTCTGAAAGCAAGAGATTGACATACTTATCCTTCGAGAACACCACCGCCACTGTAAATACGGCTATATACGGTGTGTTGAAGCTTGTGGCCCACAGGCTATCGCCTTCCGTGAACCTCCGGCGGAGTCTGTTATGATTTAGCTGCAGGATTTAAGGTCAGCATGTCCATCATCATGAATGATTCATCATGTCAACATTTTCTTAGAATCTGTTAGATGCTCGCTTTGTGAGATAAAAATTCGCCTACCCAAGGTGAACTGACTTTTGTTTACTGCTGTGGTGCTCGTTTGCCCACTGTCCGTTTCCTCATTACTGCTGATTTCAGCTGATTCCAGCCTCAATCCTGTACATTCCTGCATTCCAGGACATTGTGGTGTCAGTTTGTTGGATTTCTGTAGGATCTAGTGACGGCTTCGTCCAATTGCCCTGCCGCGGACCTAGGCAGGACACCTTGTAGTGAATATATACTATCTCTGTTAACGACTGCACTCTATGTGTGATTTGACTCATTAATCCAAGCCCAATTCAATGTCAATTGTCTCAATTCTTGCCAATTCTGTATGCATTTTGGCCATCTGGAGCACATGCTGTCGGTTCGAAAAGAGAACAGCGGGAATAACACGATGTAGAGTACGATGAGGACACTGTAGCGTGCCCGCGAGAGCAACAACCGCTCGGAACAGGTCATTTGTCTCGAATCCCTCTGCATTTCATGTGTAATTTTGCCTGATTTTGCTGAATTGCTCCTCATTTTCGACCAGGACACGCTTTGGTATCCTTTCGAGATACGTTTACCTGTCTTTTGACCTATTTTTGTTTCTTTTGGTTGTTTTGCATGTCTCATTCTTGTACATTCTGGTGTCATTTAGCCTGATTCAGTCTCAATCCATTGGATTGTGAGCAGATCTGGACGGATTTTGCTGCTAAGAGGCGCGTTGTTCCGCTTTTCGCCACACTCACGCCTTCGTTGACCCGGTAACACACCCCAGTGTGTTCGTGGAGGGGGAGTGTAAGTGCGGATACCCTCAATCCGCGCAGATCTGAGGTCAATTCAGGTCAAGGCACCCCCATTCAGCCAGATTCAGCTCATTTCCGTACATTTACATTTGGGAGCCCTCCCAAATTTTTACCCGAACAGTTCCTGTATATTATGGACACGCCGGATTCAATTCTGCTGTCCGTTGCGGCTGAGATGGTCGCGTTCCAAGGATTTGGTGGAATCGCCGGCGCGCGTGCGCAAATCAAATCAGCCAAATATTTTTTTACAATCGGATTTTTTATAAATTATACAGGAAGAATGTTCCGGAATTATATGTATCATATTATCCGCCTACATTTTCTTGTAGACCGGGATTTTTTGCAAGTTCGTATCTTCATCTTCATTGTCTTCACTGTCGTGCTTGTACCTCATGGACCCCAAGGGCAAGGCCTCAGCACCGACCCCTCCATACCGCCGGGACGCACAGAAGGGATACCTGCCCTCTGTTCCCTTTCCCCATGCCGGCCCTGAGCCCTCCGGCTAGGCTCCGCGGAGCTTTCGCAAAGGGAATAGCTTAGAGACATGTGCTGGCTACAGAAGCATAATAGTGGTGGAAACTCACACACTGAGGTGCAGTTCATGGCATACCTGTCGTCAGCGCCTCATTCATACGCCGTGCCCGACTCTGCCACGGCTGTGTCTTGGCGGAAGCTGCAGAAGACAACTTCACCAGCCACACTGCAGGGGCGCTGTACCCACAGCAAGGCTGTGGGCACGTCGAACCATAACATACCATAACGTTGGGCACAGCTATCGAAGCTGGATGCCCAGCAGACAAACAACCAACAGGCCTATACATTTGTCAATTCGACAGGACACATTAAGGCAGTCGACACCATTAATGGCATCCAGACTGTCAAATCAGCCATTACTTGGCATCCAGACTGTCGAACCAGGCATTACTTGGCATCCAGGCTGTCGAATCAGCCATTACTTGGCATCCAGACTGTCGAATCAGCAGTCTGTGCCCCACTCGAACGTGGATGAGCCATCCACTTGGAGTCGACACACTTCGTGCACTTCCTTCAGCGTCTCGACGCCAGCCATGAACTTGAATCTATCATGACCCGTATAGTGTCGACGAGTGTCACTTTCGAGGGCACGCTTCTGAATCAGGATACCAGATTGATGTTTGCGCAATCGAAGGTTGGGATCACCGGGTCGGTTGTAGACGGGGCACTTGTACTGGAATACGAAGACATGTTCACGGGCAAGCGCTCGAAATTGTCCAGGTCCCAATGTTTGTGCCTTGGTCGAATAGAAATCCCAAAGGTTCGACGGTTTCCAAACGTCCTCGCTCCACAAATCCGTCTGATTGGTGACTTCGAGGGAGAATGCGTCATGTCGACCGGTGGACCATCGATAGGTTTCCTTCGAACCAGTACCAGCGGCCATGCTGTGGTAGAACTGACCAGTTCGCGTATCGATTCGCCACCATGGCGTGTCAGCAATCGAAACTCGTCGAACAACGATGATGGCACTGACGTCATCAACTTCAGGGCCGAGGGCATATCGGTCAATAACCTCAAGCATGTCGGTTCCAGAAACCTTCTTCTTGGAGTCGACCGAGGTGTTGATGCACATATTGGCCATCAGCGAGAACACTCTGCAGAGCGAATCGAACCGCTTCTGCAGTCACAAGGCTTGAAGCCGTGTCGACAATGACCGCTTCGAGGACCTGGTCTCGGCAGCTGACCTTGCGTTGAGGAGCAGCTTTGAAGTCATCGTGGATCGGCGTGAGGTACTTGAAGAACTGTCGACCCCTCCGGGCGCTCCCTTGCCTCCTTTGTACGAGGGGCCTCCTTTTCTTTTCGAGCTCCCAGCGTATGCCGACTGACTGTAGTTCGGCGCGGCGAACGGATCCAGCGGTCGACTCGGTTGAGTTAGCGCTGACGCTACCGATCGACAGCGGCGAGCTGAAGTCGATGTCGCTGGGGCTTCGGCACCATTGCCATTTTCACCGGTAGTGTCGTTGATCTCGCCACTATCGATGACATTCGACGGTGATGCTCGAGAAGGTGGAGGTCGAGAGGAAGTTGAGGGTGTCCAGGATGTAGTACCGTAGGCGGAAGCTCTGGCGGTCGCCCGGAACGTCGCATGAGTTTTTCGAAAATCCACGCTGCAGAGAGGAGTGAGGTTACTTAGGGTGGAGTCGAAGGAACTCAAGGTACACAGGATCCTCCTCTAGAGGTTTGCTCGACTCCCAAGACCATGTGTCATCATCCCATTCACAACGGTACAGGAACGTGCGGCGCTTTTTAGATCCCACTCGACGTCTAGCCAGGATCTTGACAAGTCGAGGAGATTCCCCGGTTTTGACAGGTGGCTTCAGGAACTCCCACACTGGCTGTCCCTCTCGAAGGATGTAGGGCTTTATGCTGCATCGATTGAAAATCGATCGCAACCCATCGAAGGGGGCAGCGATGTCCAGTTTAACATTCTCGCCCTTGTTTAGTACCTCGAGAGGTTTGTAAGGGCCGCACCAGATAACATCGAGTTTCCCTTTATGTCGATATTCCGGTACCAATTCCCACCATTGTTCACCCACTTCAGGCACTCGAATGTGTCGGTCCATTTGTAGGACCACATGCATCTAGCGTCGACGTTCCTCGGCAAGTTGCATGTAATCATTCACGGTCGATGGCTCATGTGCATGAGAAGTCATTCGGGGAAAATGCAATGGAAAATGGGGTGTTCGTCCCTCATCTATCTCGAACGGGGATAGCCGAAGGCTATTGGACGTCAGGTTATTAAACTGAATCTCGGCGAACAGTAGGTCGACATGCCACTCGTTGTTACCAAAGATGCCGTGTGTACGCAGGCGCTGGAGGATTGACGGCTTGCTGCGCTCCGCTACGCCATTGCCTCGCGGACGGTTGGCTACCGTTTGGTGCATCTCGATCTTGAAATGCTGAGCCAACTCCTTCCACGCTGGGGACTCGAACAGCTTGTCTCGATCCGAAACAATTTGTCGAGGGCATGGTTTCAGTCGAATTACTTCACGCAGGAACACATAGATAACGTCGTCGGCTGTCATATCTTTCCGACAAGGGATGAACATTCCACGCTTGGAGAATCGGTCGACCACAGTCATGATGGCGTCATCGCCCCTTGTGGTCGGCGGCAATCCTGAAAGCCAATCAATGGACGCACTGTGCCATTTGGTCTCGGGCACCGGTAATGGTCTGGGCACTCTGGCGGTGTCGACTTCGCCGCTTCGCCGCTTGACACACATCGCAACTTAGGATGTATCGCTCGACGTAATGTTGGAGGTGCGAACAAATGTAATCGCGCTTAATCAGTGCCATGGTTCGAAGTACACCCGAATGGCCATAGAACTCCGACTCGTGATACATAGCCACAACCGAGGTCACGAGTGTTCGAGGGACAAGCACACGTTTGCCCATCGTCGACAAATGGAAAAATTTGCCATCATCGAAGGACAACTTGGCATCGCGGAGTTGGTGTTGTGCCGCAGGGCTTCGAACCGCGACTTCGTAGATGTGCTTCGTACGTGGGTCTTCTCGATAGCCTGCTGCCCACACAGCTGTTGAAGTCAAGTCCTTGCACTGATAGTGTCGATGCACTCGGCGGTGTGTACCTTTAAGACTAGACGGGTAGGGCGTGTTCGGCCCACCTATAGGCAAGGGGACTGATTGTAATGTGCCGTCTCGGTGACGTTGATAGCGAATTAATTATGCCATGGTCGGAGCATACCGAAGTTCTTTGCCAAAGGTGACTCGAAGAGGGCGGTCCATGCTTATACCGGGAAGGTCGTCAGTGTCGGCAGGCATGTCCGGCCCTTTGCCAGCATCATCGAGATGTATCTCTGGTTGTTGTGAATCCTCAGCCAGGACCTCGTCTGATGGTACTTGCTCCAGGTTCTCCGGTTCGACGGTTGTTGCGCTTGATGGCAGCGGCTCCATGTCCTCTGGATCGACGGCGGGCTCGGTGTTGAGTTGGAGGGCTGGTTCCGCATGTTCGTCAGCATCAGGTTCCTTCCCCATGGAACGTCCGCTTCGAAGCAAAACGTACACGTGGTCGTACCGCTGGGGCCACACATCGTCATGTGAGAACGAGTCCTCAAGTACATGTAGGAACTCATCGACAGGTTGCCCCTCCGGCGAAGGCCCATTCTCGACGAAGGGGATTGCAAAGGCCCGTGTACGTGTAGCATTCTCGATGTATTTCAACTGTCGTGAAGTCAGGCGGGAACAGGCGTCCGCTGCTGGATTCTCGAGGCCCGGTACATACCATAACGTGAGGTTGTATTCTTCGAGGAACTGGGACCAACGTGCTTGTCGTGGTGTCAGCGGTCGAGGGCTTGTCTTGAGATAACGAAGACTTTCGTGGTCAGTGTGCACCTGCACCTGCTGCGGTCCTCCAAGTAGATGAAACCACTACTTCGAGGCTAACACGATGGCGAACAGCTCCTGTTCTCGAATCGGGTATCGAGTTTCAGAAGGTTGCATTTTCCGCGACATGAAGGCAATACGTCGAAGATGTCCCTTGTACTTCCCATGCGCACATCGCTGCGCTAGCGTGGCACGCACACAGTCTTTCGAAGCATCCGTGTACAGGTGATACGGTTGTCGGGGGTCGATAGCACTGAGATGTGTCGCATTGATCGTCGCCTGCTTCAGCTTGTCGAAAAGAACTTGATGTACAGTTGTCCACTCCCACTCGAAATTTCCCTTAAAAATTGCGGTCAAAGGGGCTGCGACCGCTTGGAACCCTTCGACAAACTGCTGGTAAAATGCACACAATTCGATGAATTGTCGAACTTCATGAACCGTAGTCGGCGGAGGCCAACCTCGAATGACCTTGATCTTTTCGGGGTCCATGTGTACTGCATCTTTGTCGATGATGTATCCACAGAAGGGTACTTGACTCTGGAAGAACGTGGATTTATCGATGCAGGGAAAGAGCTGGTGTTGACGGAGTAGTTCATGTACCAAATCGAGATGTCGTTGGTGTTCATCCGCATCCTTCGAGAAGACGAGGATGTCGTCGATTTATACCCATACAAAGATCCCCAAGTGGTCTCGAAGGACATCATTCACCATGCGTTGGAACGTGGATGGCGCATTACAGAGGCCAAAGGGCATAACAACCCACTCGAAGGCGCCAAATTGCGTGTTGAAGGCGGTTTTCTCGATATCTTCATCGTGGATTCGGATTTGGTGGGACCCACTAACAAGGTCGATCTTCGAAAATACGGTGGAACCCCCCAGTATACTCAAGATGGATTGGATCGATGGTAAAGGATACCGATCTCGAACAGTTCGCGTATTCAACGCTCGGTAATCAACGCACATACGCCATTTACCATTCGCTTTCTTCACCAGCAGGCAACCCGCTCCGTATGGACTCGAAGATTGTCTGATCCGACCAGATCGATGCAACTTGTCTAATTGTCGTTGAAGTTCATCTAGCTGACTCGGGTCCATTTTGTAAGGGTGTACCCACGGTGGATTGTCTTCTGAATCGAGGCGTATTCGATGATCTCTACCAGGCCGATGCGGAGGTAGGTCTCCATACTCCGCCTTCTCCCGGTCGTAGAGGTCCACCCACTTGTGTAAATCGATCGGCAGTTTGCGTCGAACGGGGTCAAGCCCGTCATTGTCATCGCTGGCTTGCATCTTGTATATTTGATCGACCGGCACTGCGGGTCGACGCATGCAGCACAGAAATACTTGATGCCCCGTGAGATCACCTCGGCGGATCTCTCTTTTGAGTTTCGGCAACGAAATGTACTCGATCTCCATATTGCTGCACTCCTCATTGGTGATACCATCTTTCGTTTCGGACTCATAATACATGTCAGCAACGTGCTTGACGTGTGTCCACAAGCGTAGGTCGCGGCGTTCCTTGGGATGTGGGGTAGGATTTCCAACCGGACTCGCTTCCGGGGCACTGGATGAAAGTATCGAAAGAAGGTCCATCTTCGAAGCGGCTTGAAACTGTAGCTCGGTGCAATGCCTTGATTTGCCAAAAGACAACCGGTACGAATTCGAACCATGTTGGATGTCTGCGTACCGTTCCTTCCAGTTGACAGTCGGATTGTAGCTTCAAAGCCATGGTAGTCCAAGTGCCACATCGGGCAGAATCTCCAAGACCTTGAAGTGATGTCGAAATACAAGTTCTCCAACTCGAACATAGGCTCTCGTGTAGCAGCGTACTTCGACTTGGACACCTCCGGCTGTCAAGACGTGTCCAAGCCTTTTCAGTTTATAGAGGGGAAGTCGCGCCCTCTTTGCAGTCTGCATTGACATGAAGTCACTGGTCGCCGCACAGTCCACCAACAATTCTACGCTGGAGTCAAAGGAATCTTCACAACATGCGCAAATGCGCCCTGGAACCGTGAACAGAGATGCATGCTCAGGTTCGGTTCCTTCGACGTTGACACCTCCAAGTGCCGAATTCTTTTCAGGTTTATTGGTGCTGATGGCGGTGTTCAGCTCTTCTCGAGGACGTCCACCACCAGGTCTTCAGGAAATGTCTTCTGTATATTTCTATGGGCCGTTGTGGGCCTTTCTCTGCTTTTGGAGCGGGATCGGAACCGTCCCTTGCTGTCTCGACTTTGATCTCGTCTCGGCTTGTTCGACCTTGATTCCCGACGCTCTGGTCCTCGGGATGGCGGTCAATGCTTTGGACAGTCGCGGGCCAAATGGCCTTGTTCGCCACAATTGTAGCAACGCCTACTTTCTCGGCCATCTTGGCGTCCACCATCTTGGCGTCCGAACCGTCCATTACGACGTTCACCAACATAGGCATGTAGTTCTTCTCAGAGCTTGGCAATTGCATCGAGGTTCATCGGCTCTGGCACAGTCGAAGCCATGGGGAGTGCAGCTGGAGTCGGCATGGGGTTGGCGTGCGGTGTTGGCATGGGGTCGGATGGGAACGTGGGAGTCAAAGTTGGTGGAACCATCATAGGCAGGGGTCTTGAGACTGCAGGACCCATGGTATCTGATGTCGTTCTCGATGTGTTCTGTACCTCTTTGAGCTGATATCCGGCCACAATGTAGGCTTCTCCGATGGTCTCTACCAAGGTATCGAACCCAAATGGTCTATCAGAACGCCATGTACTGCCAACGGACAGCGTCATTCGACAAACCTTCAACGAATGGAGAGTTGACGAGGTAATCCATCTGAGGGTCACTGCTGTTAACCTTCAACTTGATAACGCAAGTGCGGAATTCCCTGACGTAGTCCGCATGTCGAGGTAACTCACTTTCTTTTAAGCTCAACATTCTCGACAGGTACACTGGCTCATGGGATATGCAATCGAAACGTTGGCCCAAAACAGGCATGAGCTCAAACCAGTCATCCTGTACAGCTTTCGTCCAACTATGATAATACCCGGCAGCATCACCTTCAAGGAGGAACGATATGGTTGTCACCTGATCGACGGGTGAAGTGATCTCCGACAGGGCGAAAGCTCGTAACAAGTCCTCCTTCCATGTACGAAACTCTCTAGATCCAGGGCTTCCAGAGAATCTTTTAACCAGCTTATACAAGCGTTCGACACGACGTCCTAGAATCTCCTGTGTTGGAGCACGCTGGACTGCGAATTGGTGCGCTGGATGTGGGTCGAAGACAGGTGCTTGTGGAGGTGGTTGTTGTGGAGGGTGAGGTGAACTGCTCGGCGGTGCATACGGCGGATGGCTCGAAGAAGACTGCTGTGGTTGTGGTTGTGGTTGTAGCTGTGGTTGTGGTTTAGGAAACTGGAAGTGATTCGAAGGTTGTTGGCTCAAAACTCGTACAAATTCGTTGAGAAGGGCATAACATTGCGACAATTCATGCTCTAGGTATCGAAGTTTGCTTACAGCAGCTTGTGTTGCATTCTCCGTCGAGGACTGCAAAGAGTCGACTCGGTGATCAGTTTCCACAGTAGCACTTGCTGCTGTTGTCTGCAACGCATCGATGCGTTGTTCCAATGCGATGACCTTGGCTTGAGTATCCGCAAGCTGCTGCGAACAGCTGTGAAGATCACGAGAGAGGCATGGAAACACTCGCTTTCTCGACTTGCGATGCCCTCTGCGATGAACATTTCTAACGAAATCGAAAATTCGAGATGCAAGGGTGAATCGGTTCGAAACAGACTGTCTCTGATAAAGTGCAGCATAGCTGCATCGTCGAAGGGCCGCTCCATTGTAAATCGAAATCCAAATCAAGTTGACGGCGTCGAAGATTGATCTCGAATATTGATCCCCCCGCCACCTAGCTGGCTACCACTTGTTGTGGTTTGTTTCTTCGGAACTCTCTTGTACACCTGTGACTCTTTTTTCTCAAGAATCCAAAATCCCAAATCCACAAATCTCGCAGGATCTTTAGACGGGGCACCAATACATAGACACTTCCCAAATTCGAAGACAAAAGCCCTGTCCAAAGATCGAAGTATCTTACAGCACTTCATTCACACAACTGGCATTCAATGCTTCTTAAGTATTCACAGGCTGCAGTGCGATTGCGACTGCGACTTGCGCGCTGGCTGCGGTGCTGCTGTTCGAAGCCATAACACCTGGAAAGGTAGCGGCGATTGAGCACTGGGAGAAGCCCAAGACGGTGTCCGAGTTACGGGCACATCCGGGGTTCTGCAACTACTACTCGGGGTATATCAAGATGTATGCCGAGTATGCAGCCCCCATGACGGCCATGCTCAATGACAACCGGGAGGAGACCAAAAACGGATCCAAGAAGGCCTTGGTCTGGAATGATGCGTCCGACCGTGACTTTGAGGGGATGAAGCAGGCGCTGCTATCCGCAGTGGGTCTGCACCTCGTGGATCCAGATCGAGGGTTCGTCCTGCGGACCGACGCCTCCGACTACGCGATTGGCGCGGTGTTGGAGCAAGTGCTGGACGATGGAAGGCACGTGCTCGTGGTCTTCTGGAGCCGAGTCCTGGCGGAAGGCCAGAGACGGACGTGGAAGCCCCGTGAAAAGGAGGCGTATGCCATCGTCATGGCTCTCAGGAAGTGGGCCTGGTACATAGCCCTACATCCTGTCACGGTCTGCAGGGACCATCAGAGTCTGTAGTCGTGGCACAAGGAGCATGTGGACACCCCATCTGGACCAGCCTCCCGGAGAGCAAGATGGCACGAGACCCAGGCCCAGTTCGACCTGACGGTGGTTTACGTTCCTGGCAAGGACAACACTGTGGCGGACTGCCTCAGCAGGTGGGCCTACCAAGCCAGCAAGGCCATGACGGACGTGTCTGCCCATGGCCACGAAGCCGAGACCGCTGAGGCCAAGGAGATCATCGATATGGAGTGCATGATGGAGGAGGAGGGAGTGAAATGCTTCGTCGTCATGGCTGCTAATTCCTCCCTTGAAGCAAGGGTGAGCAGAGCGGTCAGAGTACTCGCCCCAGAGGGTGCTGAGTCCGACAAGCACCTCTTCCCAGATTCATGCCCCCAGGACGACTGGACCGAGGACTACGCCAAGTCCGATGCATTCGAGTCCAAGCACCGGGCTGTGACCGACCCTGACGACGGGCAGAAGTGGCCAAAGGGGCTTACCGAGGAAGACGGCAAGCTTTACCGGAATGGTAAGTTGCTAGTACCGGAGTCCCGGGTGCTTGAGCTATGTGAAGCTTGGCACAACCACATGATGCACCCAGGGGTCAAGAAACAGGCCCTGGTCATGCAAAGTCGGTTAGAGATCGATGACATTGGTCTCTACAATGCCATCAAGCAGGTGAAGAAGGGTTGCTCGGTCCGTCAGGCCTGCAATGCTGACAATCGGAACGTCAAGGGGGAAGCCCAATGGACGCCGATTCCTGACCAGCCCATCGAGAGCGTGGCCATGGACGTCTTCTCCATGCCCGGAGTGCACATCGGAAATAACATTTTCCATTGTGTGGTCCTTTGTGTGGACCGACACAGCAGCTACATTGTGGCCGTTCCGGCGCGCAAAAAGGGGTTGCTAGCCAGGGAGGTTGCACTAATGATGATTCGTCATATGGCTGACCGTCTTGGGCGTCCCCCGCACCATTTGCAGCGATCGGGGACCCCAATTCATGGGCGGTGTAAGTGCGGCTAGCCCCATCTGCTCAGATTTTCAGACATTCTGCCCAGATTGGCTACATTTTGGTCATTTTCTTTGCTTCGGCGGAATTGCCGCCTCGCAGCTCAGTCACAGGATATTTCCTATATATTTCTGATATGCCGGATTTGATTTCGCGGTCCATTTCCCGTAAATCCGCCGCATTCCGCTATTTTAGCTGGAATCGCCATTTGCCGTTGACGCGCGCTCGCGGCCCAGATCGGCCATACAATTTTACATAAATGGATTATTTAAATTCATTCGGACAGTTTTGGACACTCAGATGTATGTAGAATAATTCCCCTCAATTTTCTTCATAGACTGGGATTTTCTGCCGGACCACAATCAGCATGGACCTTGCTTCTGTTGTCGCTGCTCTCGCCTCCGTTGGTGTCCGTGTCTCTGGTTCCAACCCCAATAACAACATCCAGGGAGACTCCTCGCGTGCCTGCCCCACTGGTCTTGCCGGCCCCGAGCCCTCCGGCACCCACATCGACCCAGGGCAGCACTTTCATGGTAGCAGAGGCTACCTGAATGTTGTTCCTTTGGTGTCCCAACCACAGCTAGCCCCTCAGTACGATTCCGCAACCTCCGGAGACGTAACCATCACGCTCCCGTGGTGCTGTGCGAACGAGGCCTTGAGAGGAATGCCTTGCGCTAGCCCAAATTGCCCAAGAAGGACCCAAATCAGCAGCTGTGGAGGCCCAGATTACAATCAAGATCCCAGTCGAAATTGGCCAGGATGCAGCTGGAATCTCCCAGCTTACGCTAATGGCAACGCTCCGGTGGAGCTTACGGACCTGGCAGGTAACAATGCTCCCTACCAATGTCCACATTTCGAGACCATCGATGCCGACATTGACGACATTGAGATGGGTGGTCCAGGTGAGGTACCAACCTATAATCGACCAGCCTCATGGGCACAATGGGACAACCAATTGTCGCCGGAAGTGACCCGTAACCTTGAGGCGCTTGAGGCCCTGTGTCTATTAGCCACGTCTAGGCTGATAGGACAAGAAGGAATCGCCTCTGAATTTTTATTTGAATATTTTTTCCTTCTTCAAGAAGAAATTAATACCAGGATGTGGTGGTGTTCTCAAGAAGATGAATCTTTTGCCATTTTCTTGCAGATCTGGGAGGCAAGCCCCTTCCCGAAGGAGAAGACCAAGGCACCGGTTGCCGGGCCCTCCGCCCCCCATCCCTCTGTCTCCATCCGCGACGATTTAGCCGCCGCGGTTGAGGAAGGAATCTTAGAGGCAGCTAGGCAGGCAAGCCTGGAAATTAGGACTGAAGGAGCTCCCCAAGTGGACTCCTGGCTGCGAACCACTGAGATTAGCGGTCCGACAGCCTGCTCAGGCCCTTCAGGACACGGTATGTACTGTCCTGCCGACTGCTCTTGCAGATCTCAGCGAGACTCTGAGCTCCAATTGCTCAAAGATCAAATGCAACTCATCATTCAGACTCTGGGAATTAAGGATCTTTTCAAGACCCACATGAGGTCTGAGGGCGCATCATCGGTGGATCAGGCAACAGATCCGTCGGAGGAGGCGACAGAAATTTTTTCGATTGCTCCTTCGGTGGACTCTAAGACCACCGATGCACGGATCAGCAGGACTAAACTAAAGGAAAGGGTTACAATCTCTCGATCACAGAGTAGATCGGCGAAGGCTAGGACTGAGGTTCAGAATGCCAAAAGAACTGCCTCCCGTACTACCCTTCCTGCTGTTGATTCCAACGCAATTGCCCAGATGTTGCTCGCCCAGACCCTCGCCGGAGCTGGTGTGGCTAATGATGCCGCCAAGGTGTCTGCCATTACGGCCGGTGTTGGGCTGGATTCACTCCTAAATCCCACTTCATTGCGACTTCGTCAGGTTGCCAAGCAACCAAAGTATAATGGAAACCCCAGACGTTGGCCTCAGTTCCAACGGGAATTTAAACTGTGGGTTAAGACTCAAAAACTCCAGGATGATCAGTTCCTGATGGCCCTTCTGGACTGCCTTGAGGGAGCGCCAGCCAACACTTGGCTCAGAACCTGGAGTGATCGTGAAGATTCAAGTTCCCCCCTTACCTTTGATGAGGTGTGGGAACAGTTGGAGGTACGTGGATCTCGACTGCCAGAGGACCATTACCACCAGATGTTGAAGAATTTTCCTTCATTTTCTCGATTAATCTTGCACGAGGTGCAGGACAAGAGACAGCGCTTCTGGAATCTCGTAGAAGAATCCGAACATTCAGGCGAAAAATTTTCCAGTGCCGAGCTGAAAAATCTGATTTTTGACAAGATCCCCTCTGAGACCGCCGCCACCCTTCGGAATCGACAGTCCGAAGAAAAGGTCAAGACCTGGTGGGCGGAGATCGATGGCTTTGACGCCTCGGCGAACCGGTTTACCGTCAGGGAGGCACTTCAAAAGTGCTCCCCCACGTCGTTTACCAAGGTGAAATTCACTGAAAACACGTGGAAAATCAAGTTCAATGAACACGAGGATCGGGACTTGTTTGTCCAAGTCCTCAACAGGGGAGTAAGCTTCCATGGAAATCGCCTGAAGGCCAGGAACTGGGTGTTTTCGTTCACTCCGCAGGAACTGTGGGAAGAGGTTGAGAGGCTCGCTGACGCCGCCAATCAAAATTTCCACGAGGGTCTTGGGGGAAACAGGAATACCCAGCAAAACACCCAAAATGGGGCCCAAAAGGGCAACAAAAAGGTGAATGACACCCGGAATGTTCAGGATCATTGTAGCATCTGCCTTCTGTTAGGTTCTACGAACCGAGCTAAGACACATTCCACCGCTAATCACCGATGGTCTGCTTACGATCACAAGGTGATTGGTGAAAATGTCAGTAATCCTCAGAATTCAGACAGGAATGACAGACAGGTGCATGGTGCCAAGGGGGGAAAGGGTAATTCGACTCCCTCCGGTGGGAACAAAAATACTGGAGGCCCTGGCGGGTCCCAAGGCAAAGGGAATCGGACTCCATCCGGTTCCGGTGGACAGCCAAATGGCCAGACAAGTCCCAATTTCAACGCCGGAGGTGGAAATCGAAATCCAGGCCAAACCCCTCAATCCGGTCAAAACAAAGGAAATGCTCCAGGATCACAGGGTAAGGGTAAGGGAAATCCTTCGGGAACCCCCTTCTCTGGTAAGGGCAGAGGGCGTGGCGACGGTGGTGGCCCATCATCCGGCGGCCGTGGCCGTGGACGTGGGAAGGGAAACCATCGTGTGGATCAGGTCTCAGGTGCAGACCAGGTGTCCGATGCGGATCGAGATTACGTCGAAAATGCTCTGAATCCAGCGGATGATCCGTTCCAAGATGAATGGATCGACGAATCCGGCTGTGTTCACAATGTGAACGCAGCCGCTGGAGGTCAGAACGCCTAGGGGAGCCACGAAAATCGCCCCTCCCCAGGCGATTTCAGGCATGATCCCCAAATTCCTGATCGACCATTACTTGATGTAGGGTCGCTTGTCTCCTCTCCCCTGGATCCGGTGACGGATCCTTCTGCTGTAGTGGACGAGAGTGGTGTACAGTCCAAGCACAGGGCTCGTCAGTTTGTCACAAAGCTGTGGGTCTCTGATTGCAAGGGAAATTTCCACCTCGCCACTTGTTTGTGTGATAATGGATCGGAGGTAAATCTCCAATCCAATGCATTCTTACCCGACGACTGCGTGTTTGAATCGCCTCATCCTGTTACCCTCGAGGGAGTTTCTGGACACTCTCTCGCAGGTGGGCAACGCGGTTGTTATATATCAACCCATTTGGTCGCTCAAGACCTTTGGGAAGAGCAAAATGTGGAAGAAGTTGTCCTTAAGGATGACTACTTCTACCGAGCTGACATAAAGTATGACCTTTATTTAGGCCATCCTTGGCTTCGTAAGAACAGGGTAGCGCCTGTAGGTCATCGTCGTTGTTTTTTGCTGGAGTCAGGTCCCTTGGAGCGTCCTGAATTTCGTTTTTTGCACGCAGGGTTTAAAAGTGCAGAAGAATTTTTGAAGCAAAAAGTGACACCAAAATTTGGTGAAGATGTCACCATTGCTGAGGTGAATGGGAGTGCCGATTACTCCCAAGAGTTAGAATGTCTTCGTAGGGACTCCCAGCCACGACGCCCTTCGCGCTGGCACTCTTCATCCTACAGAGTTGTCGACAAATGGCGCGATGCAATTTGTGAATACTTCCATGAACATCATTCATTTTGGCCTCAGTATGATGCATTTGCTAACCGTACGAACAAGCGCTTTGATAAGCACTTCAGCGACGCTTGGACCCACAAATGGGACAAGAAGTTGTGGATTAATCCTCCGTTTCACTTAATCCAGCAGGTCATCCATAAAATCAAGCAAGATAAAACCCAGGCAATCTTGGTTGTGCCCTTGTGGGACGACAAGCCTTGGTTCCAGGAATTACAGGACATTTGTGTTGATTACATTGAACTTCCCAGGAAGATTAAGCTGTATGCCAGGGACGACACAGGTCCCCTGCCACAGCGGTCCTGGAGTTCGCTTGCATTCCTGGTGGATGGAAAGCTTTCTGACTCTAATTCTGCTGATTCTGGTACAGATTCCTGTGTTGGGTCTGAATCTGAGGTTGAGCGTGGTACTGATGATGAATCTATTTTTTCTGATTTTTGTTCGTCAGATACCCAAGGTAATTCAACGTCCAATGGATCCGCCTCGTCTCCCTCTTCACCCATACGGTCGACATCGAAAAGAATCTTCAGTGCACGGGCGAGGAAAAATCTCCAATCGCGCCGCAAATTCAGAGTTTTTTATGAAAAACCCCCTGTGGAAGCTTTCATGGATCCTTTCGAGGAGCTGGATCGCGAGGAAAATCTCTGGGATTTCGACACACGACCCACCTATCTTCAGGAGGCAGTTGATACGGACCTGTTCAGGGACATCCGTAAGAAGATTCTGCCTGCCAAAGCCGAAGAAGTCGCCAAAGTTTTTTCGACAGTAATTCCAGGCGATCAGGTGGACACTGAATTGTGTTCGAGGTCAAGAGAAAAGATTTTTGAGGAACGGAAGGACACAACCCTTTCAGGGAAGTTGATCAAAGACCCCCCCGTCCGTGGACAGTTCGGTGAAGCCTTCATCGAGCTTCGTGAAGGGTACAAGGCAAAAAAACAGCGCCCTTATGAAAATCATGGACACAAACATGAGATTCTCGGGAAAATCATTGAGAGAAATCTCAGGGAATTTGGTTGGCTTGAGGGTTGTATGACCAGCGAATGGTGCTGTTCACCGTTCACAGTCCCGAAGCCACCGCCTGCTGACCAGAACACCATTGATGGTTGGCGAATGGTTGTTGATTTTCGCAATCTCAACGCCGAAACCAAGGCGGATTCACACCCCCTGCCCCTCATTGAGGAGGAAATCGCCAAGAGGGCAAGAGGTCGTTTGTTCTCTGTGCTGGATCTCCGTCACGGCTTTCACCAAATGCCGTTGAGGAAGGACAGCAGACCTCTCACTTGTATGTGCACGCCATGTGGCCCAGTCCAGTGGACCGTCATGCCCATGGGATTGAAGAACGCCCCCTCATTTTTTCAAAGAATGATGGAGGATGTGCTGTTCACAACCCATCCGGAGCTTCGTGCCTTCGTGAGTGTGTACATAGATGACATAATCATCGCGACGGAGGGGGAGGGACTGACCGAAGCCGAGCTGGTGGCCCTACATGAGAAGCAGCTGAACCAAGTTTTGGACATTCTTGACGCCAATCAGCTGATCTGTGGGCCAAAGAAGGGAAAATTGTTTTTAAAATCAGTCGAATTTTGTGGTTCTCTCCTAGAGAATGGCACTCGACGACCCAGTCCAGGGAAGCTCGTCGCTATTCAGAAGTGGAAGCGCCCTGAGACGATCACGGAGTTGCGAGGATTCCTAGGTTGTTGCAATTTTTACCACACTTTTGTGCCGAATTATGCCAAATTTGCTGCCCCCCTCACTGAATTATTGAAAGTAGGGAGAGATGCAGGCAAGGCAGGTTCAAAGGTTCGTGTCAAGTGGACTGACGAGTGCGAGGAGGCCTTCCATCACTTGAAGGCAGCCCTCTGCGAAGTCGCCACGTTGCATGTGCCCCAATTTGACCGACCCTTCTACATTAGAACCGACGCATCTAGGTACGCGATCGGAGCTGTCCTTGAACAGGTTGATGAAGCCACCGGCGATCATTACCCTCTTGCATTTTGGTCACGGAAGCTAGCCCCACGCCAAATGCAATGGTCGCCGCGTGAGCAAGAGACTTACGCCATCATCTGTGCTTTAAAAAAGTACCAATCGTGGGTAGGCACCAATCGAGTCGAGGTCCTGACGGATCATCGATCTCTGGAGTATTGGGCCACCGAACACATTGATACTGTCGCGAGCCCAGCTGGTCGACGGGCCAGATGGCACGAATTTCTCTCTCTGTTTGACCTCCATGTGTCGTATTTGCCTGGTAAACATAACACGGTAGCGGATGCTCTGAGCCGATGGGCTTACCCCGCCTCAGAGGGGCTGCAAAGTACCAACATCCATGGTACGGAGCAGGACCGCCATGTCATCATCGAATGGGATCAGGAAGAAAAGAAACTCATTCGACGTGCATGCATGCAGTGCGCTGTTAAACAGCACGCATTGCCGTGTCACGACATCACGGCCATCACAGATCCGGCGCATGCTCACGAGATCTGCACCAAAACGATGAAAGTCGTGGAAAATGTCACCGATCCCTCCACAGGGAGTGTGAAACGGTTTGACTACACCCGACGAGTAAATCGATTTCGGTTGATCGAGGGCATTAAGCGTCGAGATCCGGCCAAAACTCCACCCCTGCCTAAGGATTCCCTTATCATCCGAGACTGGACGTCCGATTACCTGCAGGATCCCATGTTTAAAGAGGTCTTTGGAAATCTCAAATCCAAAGATGCTCACAGGGATGGGATTTTTGCTGAGTACTCGTTGGATGGGGGGAAGCTGTGGATGGAGGGTAAATTGTGTGTGCCAGACGCCCTAGCCCCCCGAGTGTTAAACTGGTGGCACAAATGGGAGTCCCCCCACGCACATGGCCGTCGACTGTGGTCGATGATTAAGCATAGGTTGTTTGGATCGAGGCTCTACACTCATTGCATGAAAGTAGCTGCCGGATGTGCCCAATGTGCTGTCTCGACGCCTCCCAGCGCGAAGAAGCACGGCCATCTGAGGCCTCATCCGATTCCGGAGCGTCTCTTTAACAGAGTCACGAGTGATTTTTTCTATCTCGGTGAGCTCGATGACGAAGAGTGCCATTGGACTAACAAAAAAGTCAATGGTGTGCTCCTTATTCAGTGCCGTCATTCCGGCTACATTCAAGTGTTGCCTTGCAACATTGAGTCGATGACTGGCAAGGCTGCCGCCAAATGGTGCGCGCAGACCTGGATGGGAGGCTGGGACGTCCCATCCGAGGTGGTCACGGACTCAGGCAAAGAGTACACCTCCGAATGGTGGAGAGAATTGTGTGCTCGCCTTGGAATCCACCACCTCAGGTGTGAAATCCACTCACATCGAGCGCTGCCTGGCGAAAGAGCCGGCCGCTCTGTTATAAATATGCTTCGTAAGGAGCTCGCGAGTGAGAAGGATTTCCACTGGCTTGAAGTTCTCTTCGCATTGCTTCGCCGTTACCACAACACGCCTTTGTATCATGGCCTTTCTCCAAATGAAATTGTCTTTGGACGAAAGAAGTGTTGGTGGAACATGCCGTTGAATAATCCTCGCCCCTGTAAGGATGCTTCGCTGTTTTTGGACGAAGTCCAACGAGCAGATAAATCTGTGTCGAAATTAATCGAAAAGCATCAAGCTGACTGGCTTTGGGTTCAAAATCAAGGTCGAAAAAACCCCCACAATTTTGAAGTCGATGATCGAGTTTGGCTTCGAAAATCCGAAACCACCCTGGACGGAGATGACAAGCTTCTTCCCTTGTGGGAGGGGCCATTTGCTGTTACAGCACGTCTTGGGGAGAACAGGTGGAGGATCCGTGTGGATGTCAGCAGGGAAATTGACGTTTCGGGCGATCGCCTTAAGAGAGAGATCCCCTCCCCCAAGGATCGAGTTAAACCCCTTTTTTGGACTGCAAAACACTTGTCCGATCGGGTAATCGAAGGGGGGAAGTACGAATTAAAGAGGATTGTTGAAGCAAGACGTGACGCCAAGGGCGAATGGGAATTTCTGTGTGAGTGGAGGGGTTTTGATCCCAGTCACAACAACTGGGAACCAGCCCAATCTTTTGTCCATGGATACACCAAGGGGTTCATTGACTTCCTGAAGAAGCACCCCGAAATTGGCGTACTCCTGACAGATTGTTTGTCGAAACCAGACAGACAAGTGGAGAGCGACGGAAAACGACCTGTGGTGAATCGAGATCCAGCCTTTTACGGCCCTCAGCAGCCACATTCCAGGGCTGATCCGTCGATCCCCCCTCCTGCGGTCAGGCCAGCCCAGGAACCAAATGAGGACGAAGCTTCAAGTTCGGCCGCTGATCTGCAGCGCCCAAGCCGTACGAGGGCCAGGCCAGACAGGTTGGTGGTCACATGCATTCGTGCTTGGCCGAATTGAGAAGCCATCCTACCACATTCTGCTCAATCCACTGTTCATTCTTTCTGTTTATGTCATGATGTGGAGAACTGCGAATGTTTGATAATTTGACGTCAATCAACTTTTCTTTGGTCTCCGTTAGGCAGACAAGGCGTAGATACGCTGACGGAGTGTGCTGCCGTGTTCAGAAAAAACCAAACTCAGGCTTAATTCAGGCAGATTCGGGGTAATCTTGTCTCTGTTGGTCTGTGCATCTTTGGAATTTGGCTACTCGTGCGGATGGAAGCAAATGTACATAATCAAAACGCTGGCCAGCGACATTCACCCCTACAGGTAACCCCTGTAGTACTGGCTGCCCTAGAGGCGACGCCAGGAACTCAGATCATACCTTCATTTGCTGTGATGCTGACGCCAAAGTCCAGATTCAGATCCAGGATCCTTAAATTTGCCTTGAATTTCTCAGGTTTGTCCATCATTCTGCCACTGTTGTACGAAACCCAGACGTCAATTGTTCAGACAATCTTCATCTAGGAGCTCTAGGGACTTCTAACAGCAACCTCGGAAGTCCGTAAGCTTCGTTGTATTTTTGGCACACGCCAATGTGAGCTCAATTCGACCAGAAACTGTCGAGAATGGTGAATCCAAGTGTCTTGTGGGACTCCATCGAAGGATTGGCCTTGTCCAAGTCGATTGACACCACCGCCACTGTAAATTCGGTGTCTCTCAGTTATATACTGTCAGTAAAGTGCCTTCAGCGAACCTTCGGCGCGTTACATGCCAAGGATCCAGGGCCAGCATGTCCCATCATGATGCATCATCACATGATCCACATTTTGATAGAATCTGTTAGATGCTCGCGAACCAACGTGCCGGAAAGCACAATTGAGCTGAATAAACGACAATATATATTTACTTTAGTCTAAACGAAAGTGTTGGTAGTTTCAGTTGTAGACATTCCGCTTCATTTCACCTTCATCTCAGGGAATTTGCTCATGTTAGGACAATTTAGACTGATTTCCTTGTCATCTCCTCACATTCCTCGAAGATCTGTCGACGGCTTTGTCTAACTTCGTTGACGCTTATGGTTTTCGGTTCACTTAGGGTCTGTAGACTACATGTGTATTTGTTTAACCTCTCTGTGATTGCTTAATCCCCTTCATCTCTGCCCAAACTCATTCTCATTTTGCTGAATCTTGTGATCATCCACCAGATGCGCCAAATCTGAGCCACATGCTGTACTTTTCAGAACGAGAAAAGCGGGATAACACGATGTAGAGTTCGGCGAGGACACCGTAGCGTGCCCGCGACAGCGAAACTGTGCCAGAGCGCTGAGATGTCACTCCAATTCTTGATTCCCCCACTCAATCCGCCAATAATCTACCTCATTCTCAACCAATGCATGGTTTGGTATCGATTCTCGATACGTTTACATGCTTTTTAGCCCGTGACCTAATGTTTTACTGCACGGAGGACTGTTCGTCACTTCTCATTCTGTCTCATTTCAAGTTCATCCAGCCTGATTCAGTGCCAATTCAGCCCAATTCAGGTCAGATCAAGCAGATTTCGCCTCATCGAGGCTACATTTCTATGTTTTTCTGGGACTTACCCGCACTACGTTCTTCGTTGACGTAGCGACACACCCCAGTGTGTTTTTGGAGGGGGAGTGTAAGTGCGGCTAGCCCCATCTGCTCAGATTTTCAGACATTCTGCCCAGATTGGCTACATTTTGGTCATTTTCTTTGCTTCGGCGGAATTGCCGCCTCGCAGCTCAGTCACAGGATATTTCCTATATATTTCTGATATGCCGGATTTGATTTCGCGGTCCATTTCCCGTAAATCCGCCGCATTCCGCTATTTTAGCTGGAATCGCCATTTGCCGTTGACGCGCGCTCGCGGCCCAGATCGGCCATACAATTTTACATAAATGGATTATTTAAATTCATTCGGACAGTTTTGGACACTCAGATGTATGTAGAATAATTCCCCTCAATTTTCTTCATAGACTGGGATTTTCTGCCGGACCACAATCAGCATGGACCTTGCTTCTGTTGTCGCTGCTCTCGCCTCCGTTGGTGTCCGTGTCTCTGGTTCCAACCCCAATAACAACATCCAGGGAGACTCCTCGCGTGCCTGCCCCACTGGTCTTGCCGGCCCCGAGCCCTCCGGCACCCACATCGACCCAGGGCAGCACTTTCAGGCGGCTGCTTCAAGGCCATGTGTTCCCTCATGGGAATACGCCATGCCAACAGCGTCGCCTATCTCAGCCGGTCCAATGGCCGAGGTGAAGTGGCTGGAAGGCAGCTTTTTGTGAAGATGCGCAAGATCCACCTCACCAACAAACGCTGTAAATGGTTCGAGGAGATGTGGCCAGCCCTTAAGGGTCATCACGGCACCCCCACTCCAGGTGGTTTGTCGCCTCACCAGATTTTGTTCCGCAGGGACCCCCTGTCAGGTGATGGCATGGCGATTGACGCCAAGCTGTTCTTTGCGCAGCAAGAGACGACGGCGCGGGTTATCCGCCAGCAGCTCGAGAAGGAGCATACTGAGCGTGCCAAGACCGCCCCAAAGTCGACAGCGCATAGGTTCAGGGTTGGTGAACCGGTATGGGTGTTCTAACCCCGTCCCATGGGCACCCACCGCACGAAAAACTGGTTTACCCCAGGAGAGGTGGTCCGCAGGATTGCTGAGGACACCCACCGCATCAAGGTGGGCCATGGACAGTTCAGGGAGTGCCATGAGAGTCCACTCCATGTGCATGAGCCCGACATCTGTGGTCAACATGTGTCCCTGGACTACACCGCCCATGAGGCTGATTCGGACGACGACTATGCTGAGCAGGACAACTACACCGTCGAGAATATCCTGGCCCAGCGTCCGAATGCCTCGGCGCCTGGAGGAGTGGAGTTCAAGGTTCGTTGGCGAGGCTATGGGCCGTCCCACGACACCTTGGAACCCGTCACTTCCTTTGTGCCGCGGATCAACACCCCATTCATGCAGTATGTGAAGCCGGTTCGGACCCCCGTGGCCATCTTTGGGTCACTTGGGGTGTGTATCTATGTGCCGGCAAGCCGCCATTGGCTGATATCATACTCTCCCATCCACCTGACCTAACCTGATGTGATAGTGTGATAGGTTTGGCCATTCCGGCTATGAGCGGCCATATTCAGTACTGAGGCGCCGCCAGCGGAGATCTATATATAAGAATATCAGGAATCAACAGGGTTTTTTTATCATAATGTTTCCGTAACTGTTCAGCCTTCCGTTCTGATGGTCAATGTATCGGCGACTGTCAGTTGGCTCGCGATTTTGCGGTAACCGAATGGTTAACTGTTATTTACAGATATTTTGGCGGAAACCCCGATGAAGGGTCAGATTTCATCAGTAAAGGGTTCGTTGCTTCCGCAATTTTCATATTATACACTCGCAAAAATAATCCGATTTTTTCAGACTTTCAGAATCGGATTTTCGACTTCGACATCGCCTCACTCGATATGACGAATCTTGAGTGGTCCGACATTTTTCGCCGATCACGAATCAACCTTCCTTTTGTTATGCCCTTCGTTTTGCTTAGAGATATAGGCGAAACAAAGTTGATTCGTGAGGCCACTTTGAAAGGTCATATCCCCGGCTCACCGCGAGTAGTCTCAATTTCGAGAATTGGGTTGGAACCGCATTGGTCTCAACTTAATTTAGGAAGCATCAAACGCCTTTGGTGTGTACACATGCCCGGTATACCAAGGGATAATGGTCAAGAGGGTAGAAAGTGATATTGAACTCTTGGACCGTGCAACCGAATATTTTAATGCGACTTTCGAGTGTACCGCATGAGTGTTGGGGTTGCATAGCAACTTTCCTTGGGTTCCTACGTATTTTTAACATGAAGTTATGTCCATGGAGGGTCATGGCATATCATGGTGGGAGCCACTTTTGAGGGTATGTGTTGTATGCATCGTATGTGCTTCGATATGCTCACGCCCATATTGGATATCTCCGTTTGTAGGAAGATAATTGGAGTCATACGTGGCAAGGGCTTCGCCCATGTCCCAATGGTGAACTCCATGGCGCTAGACTAAGTCTACCGCTCATATAGTGCATGTGGGAGGGCCTACAGAGCGACCCACAAGCGCCAATGAAGGGGTACCGGGTACGCGACCATTTTTCCCCGAAATCCTTCTTGTATCAGCGCAAGAAAAACTTTTGAACACGTTGCCTTCTACAGCGCCACACCACCGAGCTTTTTCCTGCTTGTGCCTTTTTTGCTTTTGCCGCTTGATCCTGCTTGGTTTCTCGAAACTCCTGCTTGGTTTCTCAAAACTCCTGCTTGGTTTCTCGAAACTCCTTGCTTGGTTTCGCACGCTCCTGCTTGAAGACCCGCACCAGCAGCAGCAACATACCAACAGTAGCAGCGACAGCACAAAAGGCGTAGACCCCGTCAATGTGGTTCATTGTGTTCACATCCAACGGAGTCATTTTGAAGCAGAGCTCTTTTCTTATCCCTTCACAATGCAGCCGGCGCCTGTAGCGAGAGGGCTGCGAGGAAGGGCCTTCTTCATGGCCTGGGCAGCCGCGATACTGCAGCTCGTAACTACAGTGAGGGCCACTGATGCCCGCTGCTTGGCGCACGGCTCGCGTTGGCTTACTAATAAATCTGCGAGCTTTGCATGCCCGCCTGGAGCAAACAACAAGCCTGCAAAGCAGACCACAGACAAACTGTTACTCTACACGATACGCAGCGCCAAAGGCGTGCAGCGCTGACATCGCCTGATACCAATGCGACGGATCTCGTCGAACCTGCAGTCAAAGCACTAACGCATTGGTATCCCTACCTTTACCTGCTTACGAGTTCCTTTTATTATAAAAAATCTACAACAGGAATCACGCTTCACTCGATTAAATTATCCTTGATCCACGTGGAATTACGTCTTTTGCTGCGCGTGGAAGCCGTCGCGACAGTCGCGGCGACGACGCTGGTGGACGCAATTCTCTGAAAACATCAGTGGCGGATGGGGGACAGCCCATTCCGCGTCACCTCCCTCCTTAAGAGGATTGCGTACGCCATCCTTCACGCAGCTTCCTTGTTGGGAGACGCTTTGCTGAGTCGCAGGACTTCAAGTCGGCGGGGAGCAGCCAATGGAGCAGCCGCTCCAATACATCCCTCAGAGCCGTCACGTGGTCCCCGGCTCTGCTGCACTTGAGGGCGTCTCGTCCTGCTTCGTCCATTCCCTTTCGGCTCGTTCTCGGTCGCTGTTGCAAATGGCGTCTGTCTTGAATACGGACGCAGCTCAGATTTATTTTGAAGCGGTACCGGGTGCGCGACCATTTTTCCCCGAAATCCTTCTTGTATCAGCGCAAGAAAAACTTTTGAACACGTTGCCTTCTACAGCGCCACACCACCGAGCTTTTTCCTGCTTGTGCCTTTTTTGCTTTTGCCGCTTGATCCTGCTTGGTTTCTCGAAACTCCTGCTTGGTTTCTCAAAACTCCTGCTTGGTTTCTCGAAACTCCTTGCTTGGTTTCGCACGCTCCTGCTTGAAGACCCGCACCAGCAGCAGCAACATACCAACAGTAGCAGCGACAGCACAAAAGGCGTAGACCCCGTCAATGTGATTCATCGTGTTCACATCCAACGGAGTCATTTTGAAGCAGAGCTCTTTTCTTATCCCTTCACAATGCAGCCGGCGCCTGTAGCGAGAGGGCTGCGAGGAAGGGCCTTCTTCATGGCCTGGGCAGCCGCGATACTGCAGCTCGTAACTACAGTGAGGGCCACTGATGCCCGCTGCTTGGCGCACGGCTCGCTTTGGCTTACAAAAAAATCTGCGAGCTTTGCATGCCCGCCTGGAGCAAACAACAAGCCTGCAAAGCAGACCACAGACAAACTGTTACTCTACACGATACGCAGCGCCAAAGGCGTGCAGCGCTGACATCGCCTGATACCAATGCGACGGATCTCGTCGAACCTGCAGTCGAAGCACTAACGCATTGGTATCCCTACCTTTACCTGCTTACCAGCTCCTTTTATTATAAAAAATCCACAACAGGAATCACGCTTCACTCGATTAAATTATCCTTGATCCACGTGGAATTACGTCTTTTGCTGCGCGTGGAAGCCGTCGCGACAGTCGCGGCGACGACGCTGGTGGACGCAATTCTCTGAAAACATCAGTGGCGGATGGGGGACAGCCCATTCCGCGTCAGTGGAATGGTTTGCGAGCCAACAACAGCACATCATGCAGTTGTACTGCTGGAAACAAATGAACAATGCTTTCCGTTTCTTCTGGAAAGCAATGGGCCTAGCGTATGCTAACCCTCCCTTTCCCCTGCTCGCGAAGGTTCTAACCAAGATCGCTTATGAGGGAGGGAGGCTTGTTATGTGCACCCGTGACTGGGGTTGCTCTGGTGAACATGCTTACTGGCGCCGTATGCTAGACCGAATGACCGTGGGAAGAGTGCAACTCCCCGACGGCCCCATCTATGTGCCTGAGGATTCAGACACAGCTATGCAGGCCCCTGAGTGGGCCAGTTTCCTGTCCATCATCGATGGATCTCTCAATCCTGTACCCCTGTGTGACCTGGACCAGGTGCTACTAAAAGAGGTCATGGCCGAAAATCGTGGCCTGACCCTTTATGATCTCAAAAATCGATCTCCTGAGCACCTATCTGCCACACTTACAGGGTGTGAGTCTCCTGATGACTAGCTGGAACCTGCAGCTGTAAAAGAGGATGCTGACGACCAACTGTCTGAGATCGCCAGCACTATTCCCTCTGTTGATTTCAGCTGTGTTGACCTAAAACATAATGCTTTCCTGGCCCAGCTGTTGCTAGAGGAGGTAGATCTAGAGTCAACCTCTGAACCCGCTTCCTCTGTTGGGAAACCAGTGCTAAACATGCAGCCTGTGCACACAGGTGAACCCGTGGCCCGGAGTGCTGATGCTCTGGCACGGCCTGCTGCTAATAACATGCCATTGTCTGAGCATGACACTCAAGAACTCCGGCGGCTGTTGTACCTGAAGGCCGAAGGTATTGAGCGCCAGGAGCGGCTGCAATACCTCAGACAGACCTGGAAATACTCCATCTGGTCTGAGGAGGACGATGAGTCCTATACGCTGCCTGATCCTGAGATACCTCTAGTGTATTCCTTACACTATGGGCAGCAATGTCCCCCTGAGTGGGACGATGGTACTGTACCTGCCGAAACTGCTGATCGGCATAAAAAGAAAGAACATGGAAAAAGCAAACTCCATGCTGAGGAGGATTTCCTTCAGAAACTCGAGAGTCTTAACCTTGACCCCCGCCTGAAGAAACTGCTGATAACCTATGAGGAGGTGTTTGGCGCCTTGCCGCCTCCCCTTTCTTGTAAAAAACTGGTCCAGATGGACCTGAAATTGAAACCAGAATTTGAAAAGACGCGAGTGAGGTGTCGTCCCTACCCCGCTCCACAGGAACAGGTCGAAGAAATCGAGCGCCAGATCCAAGAATGCATTGATGCTGGCCTCGTTGAAGAGTATAAACACGGGGACTATCCCCATCACTGCAGTCCCTGTTTCCTTGTTGCTAAACCAGGGTCGACTGCCCTACGTCTTGTTGTAGACTATGGTGAGGTCAACAAGAAAACCCAGAACCATTCAGGGAGTATTCCTAACATGGAAAACGCCCTGGAGCGTATTGCCAAATGCAGGTATAAGACCAAAATGGACAAACGCTCGGGTTTCTGGCAGGTGGACCTAACCGCCGCAGCTCAGGAGCTGTTGGCCTTTATAACCCCTAAGGGTCGTGTCTTCAAGTGGAAGGTTATGCCTTTCGGGGTGGCTAATGCCCCAGCGCTCTTCCAGGAGCTTATGAACAAAATTTTGTACATACTGAGGCGCAGACCTCTAGTACAAGAGTTGATTTCTCGGGGTGCAGAAATGGAGGCTCACATCGACGACGTGAGTTTGGGTACTAATACCAAAGAGGACCACGTCCTTCTCCTCCGAGAATTTTTCATTGTCTGCCAAGAAAACCATCTCCGAATCAAACTCGAAAAATGCGAGTTTATGAAAGAGGAGATGGAGTATTTGGGTTTCGACGTGGGGTATGGCTGGTGGAAACCAGCCGCGTCTAAGATGCAGCCCCTACAGGACATGCAGATTCGCGATGACCCTAAGAAGGGTCTACAGGATGTGAGGAGTTTTGTGGGCGCCTGTAATTTCTATCGGCGTCACATCCACAATTTTACGTACTCCTCTGCACCCCTCACTGACCTAATCAAGAAAACTACTCCCTGGAGGTGGACCCCCAGAGAGGAAGAGTGTTTCCAGGAGTTGAAGAAGAAGATTGCCTCCTCCAACTGCCTGGGAGTGCCCCGCCCTGAGGGCGAGATAGTCCTGATCACTGATGCCAGTGATGTAGGGGGGGGAGGTACCATCTACCAATGGCAGGAGCTTAACCCCGCTGAACTAACCCACTGCCATTATTGTACTACTGGACTGAACCGTGATGGTTCGTTGAAACATGACTATCCTACCAGTGAGTGGCGACCGGTGCCACTGGGACACTGGAACTGGAAATGGAACCAAGCGCGTTCCAACTACAGCACCTATGACCAGGAACTCCTGGCCGGTATGTTGGTGCTATCGTCACTATTCCGACTTTCGAGATCTAACCCTATTGTCTGGCTGTGTGACCAGGAGCCTGTGAAGTCTTTTCAGAAGGGCCCACCACCAGAAAAAGCAAAGCTAAAACGGTGGTGGACTTACCTGAGCCAGTTCAGGCTGACAGTGCATCACATCCCCGGGATTAAGAATGAACTGTCTGACTATATATCGCGCAACAACTTCGATGCGCTTATTGGTGAGAGCTCTGAGGCGCTCGCCAAAGAGGCTTTCCAGCGTATGGATGTCCAGCTTGACCTGTCCATGCGCACTGCTGGAATCCTGGAGGGTTGGAGTCTAACCGACTATCAGTCAGAGTATGAAGAAATTCTCCAAACCCTCAGCACTGGTCTCGAACCCCGTGTCATTGACGGGCACCAGTGGTATAAAAACAATCAGTACCTCTTCTACGAGGACCGAATTGTTGTGCCTGAAGCACGACTGGATGGGTGCCTACAGTGGTCCCATCTCAGTTCTGGTCACACTGGCGCTAATCGCTCAGTGGACTTCTTCCCTGAGTGTTTCTACTCTAGTCTAACCCTGACTGAACTGAGGTCGCGTATGCAGACCATTGTGGATGCTTGTGGCTGCCATGCCAGCAAGCAGAGCGACAGTAGGGATAGGGGCCTGATCTCCAGCTTACCCATACCCTATTGTGCTAACTCTCTTCTCTACGTGGATTACATCCACGGCCTACCACGCTTTGGCGGCTATGATAGTTGCCTCGTGGTCACCTGTGGTCTATCTCGCTTCACCCGTGTGTTCCCTTGCAATAAGAAAATCACAGGTGAGCAGACTGTAAAAATGTTGGTCGAACAATGGTTCGAACCCTATGGAGCACCTAAGCAGGTGCACTCTGATGAAGATGTACGCATCCGCAGTGACACTGGGTGGTACAAACGAGTGCTAAATGCCCTCAACGTGGAGGTAACCACAGGTGTGCCCTATAGTCATACGTCTAACCCTCTCTGTGAGAGACAGAACCGTGTGGTGGAGCAAAACTTAAGAATCCTGATGAAACAGGAGCGCACCAAGGACTGGGTACGCCTAGTGCCCTGGGCAGTTCTGTCCATGAACTCACAGCGGAGCTCTTCTACGGGTTTCACCCCCCACGAACTGTTCCATGGAGGACGACCTGCTTGGTTCTTCAAAACCCCCTTTCCTGAGGACTTCAAGAGCCCTGTGGGAGATTGGCTGGAACACAAGCAGTCTCTGGCTAACCAAGCTGGTACTAACCTGAGGCACATTCGTGACCGTGAACAGAGCCGACGGAACCGCCTATGGCGACCTGCCAGCTTCAAGGTTGGTGACCTTGTTTTCGTACACCATTCACGCCTACCCTCCTGGCCACGTAACTGCCTACAGGACCCTTACTTTGGACCCTATCGTATCATCAGGATAGATGGATCCAGGATCCATGTCAGGTGCAGTCCACGTCTAGGTGGTGAACTGCTGTGTGCACCTAAGCAGTTGAGGCACTATCACTCCCCTGACGACTTGTCTTGGGATGAGTGGCGCCTCAGCGACAGTGAGATTGAACGTATAGACCTAGAGAACGCTGCCAGTCCAGAGGAGGCAGACGAACTCGAAGAAATGACTGCCGATGAGATGGCAGTCGATGGTTACTACGTGGTTGCAGGTATTGCTCGCCATGAGTATAAACAGGGCTGGAAATTCCTTACCCTGTGGGATGGCTATGGGTTGTCTGAGGCGACCTGGGAACCTATGTCAGCCTTCATACAACCAGATGGGAGTATCAACCCCATCTTCCGCACTTACCTCGTTGAGAACAACGAGGGGCAGCTCCTAACCCGTGCTGAGACTATGTCCCAGCGTAAGAAGCGAAACTAATTGCCCTGTGTCAGTCTACTGACAGGTACAGTGAGCACTCTTCTGCAGACGTGCCTGTGTATGGGTGTAAGAGCAGTTGTCACAGTTGCCCCGCATTGCATCGCAGGACAGGACCGTTAGCCCCCCGTGACAACCACTCCCTGGCCGAAGGCCATTGGTTTTTTCACAGACTACTGCTTACTGAGCACTGCACTGACCCTGTCTGTGCCCTGCAGACCCATGCCTATGGTTACCAGCGTGAGCCAGGTGGCCGCTTATCAGGATTGCAGCCACCCAGCGAGTGTGTGCCTTGTTGACCATGTGTTGCATGGGTACTGCCCTAATGTAATGACCTTGGTGAGCCAACGAAGAACGGTGGCTTACTACACCAGGGGGGAATGACAAGCAAGGTGTTATGAGGCAAGGTGTGTCTTCCCTCCTTGGGGACAAGCGAGCCCACAGTTAGGACCCCTGACTGGTCCAGACCCATGGGGTTCTACCCTTCCTTACAGGGTTTACCATACCCCTAAGTGTGCTACGTTTGTCTGTATGTGTCTCACTTCTCTCCCCAGCGTGGCTCCCGGAGACCGGGCTTCGCTGACGTCGGACCGAAGGTCCTAATCAGGTACTATTACCACTCCTATGGCGCCCAATTTCTGTGCTGGCGCCTATCCGTAGGGTATGACGGCAAAAGCCCTACCTACTAGAGGGGAGGGGTGGCCAAGTGTGCTAAGGGCATACAAAACGCCCATTTTTGCTACAGGCCAAAAGCTAACGCACTCCCCTGCCCACGAGGAAAAGCACGCGGGACAGGAGACACCACTACACTACACTCACTAACGCCAGCACCAGCCTTCGAAGGCAGGGTGAGCACTCATCACTTGCACTCACCTCCTGCCAGGCCTGCTGACCCTAACCCCTACACACGCTACTGGGTGCTGCTGTCGAAGTTCACTCAGGCCCTAATGGCCCTCCTGTGAAGAAGACAAGAGAACACAGCGCTCCTAAGCAGCTGTGGCCTAACAGGGGACGCCACAACGCGTTTCCCCTGCTAGGGCTTGGAGGGAAGGGGTGCGCTCGTTGCGTGCACAGCGCAGATGTCGTTGAGGTCAAACTGCCCTCGCCAGTACTGGCTGAGGCACAGTGATTTGATTTGTGATCAGCGCCCCTGTTTTGCTGGGGCAGAAAAATGGTAGCCGCCGAAGCCAGCTGCTGCGTGCACCAATCACCCTTAACCTCTCCCACCTGTACAACAGAGGCAAATGAAGGGGTGTTTGCGACGGAGGAACCAAGCCACACTCCAGGTATTCTACCCTTCTCAGTGTGACCTATAATACACTGTTCGCAAACACGCTGACGGATCAGCTACCCCTGTCAAGCAAGCAAGCTTTAAGAAACTCCTCGGGTTCTCTTAAAGAACGTACCGAGGAGCCTCTGGGTAAGCTAAACAAGGTTTACCGTGCGCAATTCGCGTGGCCTACCCTTTAATGCATCATGTGCACGCAGGGAAGGGAGGCTGAACCACTGACTCAACCAGGAGGTGAGCTCCTCCTGGGCTAACCTACCTTACTCACCATGCATCGTGTGAATGCCGAACGAACACAAAACAAGCCTAAGCGTTTTAAGCAACCCTACTTTAACGCCACGGCCGCACACGAACAAACGCTTTCTGTACTTACCTGTGAAAAAGAAAACAAGGGTGAATTTGGGATACAGGTAAAGCGTCACAGCGTGTGGATGCCTCGATTAGGCACATGCATCGCGAGCACAGCGCATATTCTAACCCTACGTGCGCGCTGCGCGCTCCATTCGCATCGCATACCTTTCATTCCTGTTTTTACCTGTGCAGAGCACGAGAGAAGAACACCCGACCCCCCAACGAGCACAGCGTTGACAACCCTAACGTTTTGACCAAACAACCAACACGAACGCAATGCTGAGAGTGAGGTGACACAGACATACCTGAGAGATGGGTTGTTGACCTGCTCTGTGGTGTGGGCTGAATTTGAATGCTTGACTCTGAAGTTTATAAAAATTTTGATGCAACTGTGCAAAAATTTCCTTTAAAACTTTAAAAACTACGGCTCATACCTTCTTTTCCAAAAGCCGTTTACGCTTGCGCAACCCTTTTCTTGGAGTCCGCTTCCTTTGCGCTTGTCTGCGACTTTTAGTTATGTGTAAAAATGACGATTTCCCGCGTGGTTTCGTCGATTTTTAACGATTTCACTTGCTAAATCGCAACCCCTTCCGCTAAACCGCAGGAATCACTCCCTGCTGGTTCCATTTTCTATTTTTTCCAGCTCCTGGGGGTTTGTGTCCTCCAATGGGAGTATTGCTCCGCCCTGGCCCTTGGTCAGGACGTATACTAAAACGCTGTTTATACGGCGATAGCCGTCCGCATTAAAGCGTTCGACTGTACCCTGGTGGGCAAGCATATGTGCTCTAGGGAGGGAGTCCTGGGTTCAATTCCCACTACCCCCAAACTTTTTCCAAACGTTTTCGTCGCACGCCGGCGACTTTTGAGGAATGCCCCATCAGAGGGACATCATTCACGGTACATTACACTGTTTTTCAAGGGTACCTACAGTGTGATAGGCTTCTAAGAAGTGATGAGGATGTTTTTGGTAAGTTTAATGCATTTTTTGAGCTAATTCTGGGAATATTTTAGCCTTTTTCCTTGGTCCTACTAGCTTAGCTGACTAGTACTCCAGGGGGGAGTAAGAAAAAGTCACTGCCATGTCTTTCTTGGAGGGCTTGATCCAGGCTAAGCCCCCCTTAAAACCCTTTGTTGATGCTAAGACAAACTTAAGTGTTTTTATCTCTCTTTTGTTGCCTAAAGTACACTTTCTCAAAGTAACTAGGGTTGTGACCCTAGCCCCCCCCATGAAGTTCACCCCTACCACTCAACTGAGCGGAGGTACCTTCCTTCATGGAGGACATACCAAAATAAATCAGGCATTTCATGCTTGTTGGCCTTGGAGGTTAAGCCTAGTGGTCTCCCACCCCAAGACCCCTATACACAATTGTTTCTACCACTTATTGTGGTCCTACTTTGTAACTGTTTCTGAATTCGGTTGCTTGGCCAAGTCATTTTCTGTGTGGTCCTGACATCCATGCCCCTCAGTCCTAACCAGCACCATTTCACCCAGAAGAGTGCACATGAAGTGCCTAATGCAACCTCTGAGGCAAGAGTCAGACCAATTTTCATATAAAACCTTTTGTATTATCCATTTGTGATTGAATCTATGTGCATAAACCTGCTTTGTCTATCTGCAGCCCTTCTGTGTTACACTGGATTCCAAAACCAATCATTGATTCGATCCACATCCTCTTATTGCTCTACTTGCTGCTTTGGTTTGGGTTTTCAACTACAAAACCTGCAGGACATCATCAAAATATCTAGGGCATAAAGCAAGGACATCTTTCTCCTCCTGGCTCCTGTTCACCGGTGTGCCCGCTCGGTGTGTTGTTTGGCGTGTGCGGTGTCCTGGGCCTCCTGGCTCCTGTTCACCGGTGTGCCCGCTCGGTGTGTTGTGTTGGGTGTGCAATGTCCTGGGCCTCGTGGCTCCTGTTCACCGGTGTGCCCGCTCGGTGTGTTGTGTTGCGTGTGCAGTGTCCTGGGCCTCTTGGCTCCTGTTCACCGGTGTGCCCGCTCCGTGCGTTATGCCGCGTGTGCGGCGTCCTGGGCCACCTGGCTCCTGTTCACCGGTGTGCCGCTCGATGTGTTGTTCTGTGTGTGCGGTGTCCTGGGCCTCCTGGCTCCTGTTCACCGGTGTGCCCCCTCGGTGTGTTGTTTTGCGTGTGCGGTGTCCTGGGCCTCCTGGCTCCTGTTCACCAGTGCGCCCGCTCGGTGTGTTGTGTTGCGTGTGCGGTGTCCTGGGCCTCCTGGCTCCTGTTCACCGGTGTGCCCGCTCGGTGTGTTGTTTTGCGTGTGCGGTGTCCTGGGCCTCCTGGCTCCTCGTCACCGGTGTGCCCGCTCGGTGTGTTGTTTTGCGTGTGCGGTGTCCAGGGCGTCCTGGCTCCTGTTCACCGGTGTGCCCGCTCGGTGTGTTGTTCTGCGTGTGCGGCGTCCTGGGCCCCCTGGCACCTGTTCACCGGTGTGCCGCTCGGTGTGTTGTTCTGCGTGTGCGGTGTCCTGGGCCACCTGGCTCCTGTTCACCGATATGCCTTCTCGGTGTGTTGTTTTGCGTGTGCGGTGTCCTGGGCCTCCTGGCTCCTGTTCACCGGTGTGCCCGCTCGGTGTGTTGTGTTGGGTGTGCGGTGTCCTGGGCCTCCTGGCTCCTGTTGACCGGTGTGCTCGCTCGGTGCGTTGTTTCGCGTGTGTGGTGTCCTGGGCCTCCTGGCTCCTGTTCACCGGTGAGCCCGCTCGGTGTGTTGTGTTGCGTGTGCGGTGTCCTGGGCCTCCTGGCTCCTGTTCACCGGTGTGCCCGCTTGGTGTGTTGTGTTGCCTGTGCGGTGTCCTGGGCCTCCTGGCTCCTGTTCACCGGTGTGCCCGCTCGGTGTGTTTCTGTTGCGTGTGCGGTGTCCTGGGCCTCCTGGCTCCTGTTCACCGGTGTGCCCGCTCGGTGTGTTGTTTTGCGTGTGCGGTGTCCTCGGCCTCCTGCCTCCTGTTCACCGGTGTGCGCACCCTGTGTGTTGTTTTGCGTGTGCGGTGTCCTGGGCCTCCTGGCTCCTGTTCACCGGTGTGCCCGCTCGACGTGTTGTTTTGCGTGTGCGGTGTCCTGGGCCTCCTGGCTCCTGTTCACCGGTGCGCCCGCTCGGTGTGTTGTTTTGCTGTGCGGTGCGTCGCTGCGGGGCGCTCACCCGTCCATCCGGACGGCGGCTATCGTAGCCGGCAGGGGCTGGGTACCCTCCGGGCGCACACACGTCCATCGGGACGGCGGCTATTCGTAGCCGGCAGGGGCTGGGTACCCTCTGGGCGCGCACTCGTCCATCCGGACGGCGGCTGTTCGTAGCCGGCAGGGGCTGGGTACCCTCCGGGTGCGCACTCGTTCATCCGGACGGCGGCTGTTCGTAGCCGGCAGGGGCTGGGTACCCTCCGGGCGCGCACTCGTCCATCCGGACGGCGGCTGGTGTGCGTGTGCTTGCTCTTTTTGGCCGGGTCGGGCGGGCCGGCCTCCCGGGCGCGTTGTGGTGCGCCTCAGCCTTTCCTTTGGCCGCTTTGTCTTTCTGCTTTGCTTGGCCCCCTCCGGGCTGGGGTTGCCCCCCTCTTTCTCGCTGCCCTTGCCGTTCCTTGTTGCCTTGGCGCTGTGCTTTGGTTGTTTTTCTCGACCTCCCGCTGCCTGGCTCTTCGTCCGCTCGCGCCTCGTTTGTGTCTCCCGCTTGGCCGTTGGCTGCTCTTTGGTGGTTTCTTCCCCCCCCCTCCCCTTTTGTGTCTCGCGGTTTTCGTCGCTCCTGCTTGGTGCCTTGGTGTTTTTTGTTTTTTTTTCAAATGGGGACAAACAGGCTTAGATGTTGGAGATGGGAGAACCTACAACCCGTGAGCACCCGTAAGCCCTCACATGGCTATGACTCTCGAGCCATCCCTTCAACCCGAGCACTGTGCCACCCTTCTTCTTCTTCCCCTGTGCGCCTCCGTTGTCTCCGGCTTTCTCTGGCTTCCGGCCCCGGGTGCCCTGGGCCTCGGCGCTGTGCGTTGTTTGCTTTGTTGGCCTTCCGCTTCTCGGCTCTCCATGCGCTTGTCCCTCTTTCGTGCTTTCCGCCTGGCTGTTGGCTGCTCCCTGGTGGTTGCTGCCCCCCCCCCCCCCTTTTGTCTCGCGGTTTTCGTCGCTGCCGCTTGGTGCTGTGTGCCGTGTGCTGTGCGTCCCTGAGTGCGGTGCTGCGCCGCGCTGCTTCGCGTTGTGTCCTCCGGTGTTGTGCTGTCCTGTGCTGTGTTGCGCTCGTTGGGTGCCGCTGCTTGTTGCGCCGTGCCCTCTGGCGCTGCCCGTCGCCCTGGGGCCCTGTGCTCTGCGGCGCTGTGTTTTGCGGTGTTCCCCCGCGCTGTGTGCTCTGTGCTGTGTGTGTTTTGTCGTGGCGCGGTGGTGCGTGCTGTTGTTCGCCGCACTGCTTTGTGCTGTTTGGGTGGTGCTGTGCTGTGCGTTCCCTGTCCTCTCCGCTCTGTGCGGTGCGGTGCTTCGCCGTGCTGGTGCGCTCGCGTTGTGCTGTTCGTGTGGTGCGTGCTGTTGCTGGCGCCTGGTGCTGTGGTGTGCCGTGGTGCGGAGTAAGAAAAAGTCACTGCCATGTCTTTCTTGGAGGGCTTGATCCAGGCTAAGCCCCCCTTAACACCCTTTGTTGATGCTAAGACAAACTTAAGTGTTTTTATCTCTCTTTTGTTGCCTAAAGTACACTTTCTGAAAGTAACTAGGGTTGTGACCCTAGCCCCCCCATGAAGTTCACCCCTACCACTCAACTGAGCGGAGGTACCTTCCTTCATGGAGGACATACCAAAATAAATCAGGCATTTCATGCTTGTTGGCCTTGGAGGTTAAGCCTAAGTGGTCTCCCACCCCAAGACCCCTATACTCAATTGTTTCTACCACTTATTGTGGTCCTACTTTGTAACTGTTTCTGAATTCAGTTGCTTGGCCAAGTCATTTTCTGTGTGGTCCTGACATCTATGTCCCTCAGTCCTAACCAGCACCATTTCACCCAAAAGAGTGCACATGAAGTGCCTAATGCAACCTCTGAGGCTAGAGTCTGACCAATTTTCATATAAAACCTTTTGTATTATCCATTTGTGATTGAATCTATGTGCATAAACCTGCATTGTCTATCTGCAGCCCTTCTGTGTTACACTGGATTCCAAAACCAATCATTGATTCGATCCACATCCTGTCCTTGCTCTACTTGCTGCTTTGTTTGGGGTTTTCAACTACAAAACTTGCAGGACTACATCAAAATATCTAGGGCATAATACAAGGACATCTTTCCGGTAGCAGAGGCAGTCCCTTGTGACCTTTTGAACCGACCCTGAGAAAAAGTGCAGAACAAAAGCTCAACAACAAGTTCATCATGTCCACGCCAAGCGTCAGGACCTGGCCTATCCGAACTGTCCAAGTACAAATGGGCAGCATGGCCCACCCAATGAGTGAACCACCTCACCGAGCTCCACATCATCTCAGTGGCGCATCTGGGTCCCAAGGAGATCCAGAACGCAGAAGGGCGGAAGAGAATAAAGGCCTTACCACCGAGGCCTTAGCAGCACACGGTGGAGACAGCTTCAGTCACCTCCACAGACGTGTGGCTGCTTCAGTATCAAGATCCAATTGTCCAGCTTCATCCTCAACTGCCACTGAAGGACCTGAGGAGTATGAGAAGCTGAAGAAAAAGATGGATGAGTACATCATGCATGAGGAGTACTATAAATCCATCCGTGGGGAAGATGGAGAGGAGCCATTGGCTGTACATGGATCCAGACCACGTACAGATCTAGGGTCCTACGCACACTCTGGTCCTCCGTCCACTGCATCCCTGCCAAGACGACTAAGACCTGAGTATCCAACCCCAAGGGCTCCTGAAGTGGGCCCGACACGAGTCGAAGAACAACACCATCCAAGGCCAACCTACGGTGCCCTGGATCAAACGGCCGAGTTGTTGGCCAAATTCCTGTCTGGATCAGAAGATCCAGATGTGACGGCCTTATCAGAGGCCATTAAAGCTAAGCTGGGTATTGCAGAACCCTTACCCAGGCCTGAGTTACCCTCTCTCTCTCCAGGGCTGAGTACCCTGGCCGAAGATCTCAAGAGATCAAGGGTCTCAAGGCTGTTGCCTAAGGTTACCTGCCCCAGCCCCTTTCACCCCCGTGCCAGGACTTTGCCTATGGCTGATCTACAGGACGTGCCTGTCACAGAGAGTAAGAGGAGAGGGCTGTCAGCCCTGGCCCCTCTTGCCGGCGTGTCGCCATCAGGCCTAACTCCGGGGGGTGGGAAGACGGGCAGACCTATTGCCCAGGCGAACATCCAGCTGGAACTGCCGGAGTTCGACCCCAAAAATCTGCCTGAATGGGCAGAAGAATTTGCAGAGTTCCTTTTGTTGACTGGCCAATCCCATGTGGATGTGGCCACCAAATGTTCACTGCTAAAACGCTCATGCAAAAAGAAATTTTTGCAAAAACAGGTCAAACAGATTGTGAAAACCTGTTCTACCTGGGCAGAGGTACTCCTGAGGTTAGAGAAAACATTTCCAGTCTATGAGACTGACCTCAGCGTACGCACACAGATCGAGGAGCTACCTATGCTCCCGGAGTTTCCATCCGCTGCGCGAATTTCTGAGTATGTGTGCGACTTGGAGTACTTATTTTCCAGGATGAATGTGGGCTCCTACGGAGCCACTGAGCCCCACCTGTGGCTCATGAGTAAGATCCCCCAGCGTACGTGGGATGATTGCCGCTCCACCTCTGAGAGGAAGAGCAGGACCCACTCGTACGATACACTGGTGGATCTCTTGATTGAGCTAGCTCTTGAGAGAGAGAATGACTCCCACATGGAGAAATTCCTCAAGAAGCATTTGGGACGAGGTGGTACCCCTACCCCCGAGCGTGGCGAAGGGAAGGGGCATAAAAATCCCACTAACACCAACCAGGGAGGTGGTAAAGGGAGGGGCAACCTACGTGCCATGAACGAGGTTCCAACTGATGCAGGCACACCCCCCCTGTTTTACTGCCGACCTGTCAATGACAAGGGGGGACCTTGTCATGCCTCTGACTGCGATCTCCGCAGTGGCTGTATGCTGCAGATGAAACGTCAGCAGCATACTAAAGATGGGAAAACTGTGACCCATCAGGACCACTTCAGGTGTACCATCACCTGTGGTTACTGTGGCAAACGTCGTCACTACGAGGACGAATGCCACATCAAGAAACGCGAGAGTGACAAACTCAAGCGTCAGGAGGCGGAGCGCCAGAAGACCCAGACGCCCGCCAGAAATCCCCCGAACGGGGATAAAGGTAAAGGAGGTGGCAAGGGGGGTGGCAAAACTGGACCCCCTGACCCCCAGAGGCGCTCATCAGCGCCTGTTGCTACACCCACTCCTGCTGCTACACCCTCTCCTGCCGCAGGTGTCCCCCAGAAGCGCCCCCAAGGGGATAATGCTACCCCTGAGGGGAATAATTCTAAGAAGAGGCGCTTGGCCTGGATGGCCAAGTCCCTCATGGCTGCAGGGGTGGATGTGAAATTCGCTGATGAGGAATAGGGGGGCGGCTCCGAAGAGGAGGACTTGGTTTTCTGGATCCTCGTGAAAATCGGGGATCAGGTTTTTCGAGCGGTGCTTGATACCGGTGCAACACTTTCCATAGTGGCCCGGCGCCTGCTTAAAACTTTCAGGAAAACTAAGACCGTGGCCATAAGAGTAGGGGATGGGCGTACCATCCACTCCTTGGGGGGGGTCGATGTGACCATATGTCTGGGCGACGAAACCGTGACCCAACACTGCAGAGTGTTGGACACTGACGCCTTTGACATCGTCATTGGCACCGACTTTCTAAGAAGGAACCCCCAGGTAAAAATGCTGTCCCTACAGGGTCCTTACTCTTTGCACTGCGACTTTGGCAGTGGGCTATTCTCCGTTCCTTTGGAGCTGTCAGGACGAAAAGAGTCTGGGCTGCGCTACGCAGCCAAGACGAACTATCGTACTGAAAACTACCAGCTGGCCCGTCATGTTCTCGAAAATGGACTGGCGGCCCTTCAGGTAAACCTGGATGAGATCCAGGTGGAATTGTTTGCGAGCCAACAACAGCACATCATGCAGTTGTACTGCTCGAAACAAATGAACAATGCTTTCCGTTTCTTCTGGAAAGCAATGGGCCTAGCGTATGCTAACCCTCCCTTCTCCCTGCTCGCGAAGGTTCTAACCAAGATCGCTTATGAGGGAGGAAGGGTTGTTATGTGCACCCCTGACTGGGGTTGCTCTGGTGAACATGCTTACTGGCGCCGTATGCTTGACCGAATGACCGTGGGAAGAGTGCAACTGCCCGACGGCCCCATCTATGTGCCTGAGGACTCAGACACAGCTATGCAGGCCCCTGAGTGGGCCAGTTTCCTGTCCATCATAGATGGATCTCTCAATCCTGTACCCCTGTGTGACCTGGACCAGGTGCTACTAAAAGAGGTCATGGCCGAAAATCGTGGCCTGACCCTTTATGATCTCAAAAATCGATCTCCTGAGCACCTATCTGCCACACTTACAGGGTGTGAGTCTCCTGATGACTATCTGGAACCTGCAGCTGTAAAAGAGGATGCTGACGACCAACTGTCTGAGATCGCCAGCACTATTCCCTCTGTTGATCCCAGCTGTGTTGACCTAAAACATAGTGCTTTCCTGGCCCAGCTGTTGCTAGAGGAGGTAGATGTAGAGTCAACCTCTGAACCCGCTTCCTCTGTTGGGAAACCAGTGCTACACATGCAGCCTGTGCACACAGGTGAACCCGTGGCCCGGAGTGCTGATGCTCTGGCACGGCCTGCTGCTAATAACATGCCATTGTCTGAGCATGACACTCAAGAACTCCGACGGCTGTTGTACCTGAAGGCCGAAGGTATTGAGCGCCAAGAGCGGCTGCAATACCTCAGACAGACCTGGAAAAACTCCATCTGGTCTGAGGAGGACGATGAGTCCTATACGCTGCCTGATCCTGAGATACCTCTAGTGTATTCTCTACACTATGGGCAGCAATGTCCCCCTGAGTGGGACGATGGTACTGTACCTGCCGAAACTGCTGATCGGCATAAAAAGAAAGAACATGGAAAAAGCAACCTCCATGCTGAGGAGGATTGCCTTCAGAAAATCGAGAGTCTTAACGTTGACCCCCGCCTGAAGAAACTGCTGATGACCTATGAGGAGGTGTTCGGCGCCTTGCCGCCTCCCCTTTCTTGTAAAAAACTGGTCCAGATGGACTTGAAATTGAAACCAGAATTCGAAAAGACGCGAGTGAGGCGTCGTCCCTATCCCGCTCCACAGGAACAGGTCGAAGAAATCGAGCGCCAGATCCAAGAATGCATTGATGCTGGCCTCGTTGAAGAGTATAAACACGGGGACTATCCCCATCACTGCAGTCCCTGTTTCCTCGTTGCTAAACCAGGGTCGACTGCCCTACGTCTTGTTGTAGACTATGGTGAGGTCAACAAGAAAACCCAGAACCACTCAGGGAGTATTCCTAACATGGAAAACACCCTGGAGCGTATTGCCAAATGCAGGTATAAGACCAAAATGGACAAACGCTCTGGTTTCTGGCAGGTTGACCTAACCGCCGCAGCTCAAGAGCTGCTTGCCTTTATAACCCCTAAGGGTCGTGTCTTCAAGTGGAAGGTTACGCCTTTCGGGGTGGCTAATGCCCCAGCGCTCTTCCAGGAGCTTATGAACAAAATTTTGTACATACTGAGGCGCAGGCCTCTAGTACAAGAGTTGATTTCTCGGGGTGCAGAAATGGAGGCTCACATCGACGACGTGATTTTGGGTACTAATACCAAAGAGGACCATGTCCTTCTCCTCCGAGAATTTTTCACTGTCTGTCAAGAAAACCATCTCCGAATCAAACTCGAAAAAAGTGAGTTTATGAAAGAGGAGATGGAGTATTTGGGTTTCGACGTGGGGTATGGCTGGTGGAAACGAGCCGCGTCTAAGATGCAGCCCCTACAGGACATGCAGATTCGCGATGACCCTAAGAAGGGTCTACACGATGTGAGGAGTTTTGTGGGCGCGTGTAATTTCTATCAGCGTCACATCCACAATTTTACTTACTCCTCTGCACCCCTCACTGACCTGATCAAGAAAACTACTCCCTGGAGGTGGACCTCCAGAGAGGAAGAGTGTTTCCAGGAGTTGAAGAAGAAGATTGCCTCCTCCAACTGCCTGGGAGTGCCCCGCCCTGAGGGCGAGATAGTCCTGATCACTGATGCCAGTGATGTAGGGGGGGGAGGTACCATCTACCAATGGCAGGAGCTTAACCCCGCTGAACTGACCCACTGCCATTATCGTACTACTGGACTGAACCGTGATGGTTCGTTGAAACATGACTATCCTACCAGTGAGTGGCGACCGGTGCCACTGGGACACTGGAATTGGAAATGGAACCAAGCGCGTTCCAACTACAGCACCTATGACCAGGAACTCCTGGCCGGTATGTTGGTGCTATCGTCACAATCCCGACTCCTGGGATCTAACCCTATTGTCTGGCTGTGTGACCAGGAGCCTGTGAAGTCTTTTCAGAAAGGCCCACCACCGCAAAAAGCAAAGCTAAAACGGTGGTGGACTTACCTGAGCCAGTTCAGGCTGACAGTGCATCATATCCCCGGGATTAAGAATGAACTGTCTGACTATATATCGCGCAACAACTTCGATGCGCTTATTGGTGAGAGCTCTGAGGCGCTCGCCAAAGAGGCTTTCCAGCGTATGGATGTCCAGCTTGACCTGTCCATGCGCACTGCTGGAATCCTGGAGGGTTGGAGTCTAACCGACTATCAGTCAGAGTATGAAGAAATTCTCCAAACCCTCAGCACTGGTCTCGAACCCCGTGTCATTGACGGGCACCAGTGGTATAAAAACAATCAGTACCTCTTCTACGAGGACCGAATTGTGGTGCCTGAGGCACGACTGGATGGGTGCCTACAGTGGTCCCATCTCAGTTCTGGTCACACTGGCGCTAATCGCTCAGTGGACTTCTTCCGTGAGTGTTTCTACTCTAGTCTAACCCTGACTGAACTGAGGTCGCGTATGCAGACCATTTTGGATGCTTGTGGCTGTCATGCCAGCAAGCAGAGCGACAGTAGGGATAGGGGTCTGATCTCCAGCTTACCCATACCCTATTGTGCTAAATCTCTTCTCTACGTGGATTACATCCACGGCCTACCACGCTTTGGCGGGTATGATAGTTGCCTCGTGGTCACCTGTGGTCTATCTCGCTTCACCCGTGTGTTCCCGTGCAATAAGAAAATCACAGGTGAGCAGACTGTAAAAATGTTGGTCGAACAATGGTTCGAACCCTATGCAGCACCTAAACAGGTGCACTCTGATGAAGATGTACGCATCCGCAGTGACACTGGGTGGTACAAGCGAGTGCTAAATGCCCTCAACGTGGAGGTAACCACAGGTGTGCCCTATACTCACACGTCTAACCCTCTCTGTGAGGGACAGAACCGTGTGGTGGAGCAAAACTTAAGAATCCTGATGAAACAGGAGCGCACCAAGGACTGGGTACGCCTAGTGCCCTCGGCAGTTCTGTCCATGAACTCACAGCGGAGCTCTTCTACGGGTTTCACCCCCCACGAACTGTTCCATGGAGGACGACCTGCATGGTTCTTCAAAACCCCCTTTCCTGAGGACTTCAAGAGCCCTGTGGGAGATTGGCTGGATCACAAGCAGTCTCTGGCTAACCAGGCTGGTACTAACCTGAGGCACATTCGTGACCGTGAACAGAGCCGACGGAACCGCCTACGGCGACCTGCCAGCTTCAAGGTTGGTGACCTTGTTTTGGTACACCATTCACGCCTACCCTCCTGGCCACGTAACTGCCTACAGGACCCTTACTTTGGACCCTATCGTATCATCAGGATAGATGGATGCAGGATCCATGTCAGGTGCAGCCCACGTCTAGGTGGTGAACTGCTATGTGCACCTAAGCAGTTGAGGTACTATCACTCCCCTGACGACTTGTCTTGGGATGAGTGGCGCCTCAGCGACAGTGAGATTGAACGTATAGACCTAGAGAACGCTGCCAGTCCAGAGGAGGCAGACGAACTCGAAGAGATGACTGCCGATGAGATGGCAGTCGATGGTTACTACGTGGTTGCAGGTATTGCACGCCACGAGTATAAACAGGGCTGGAAATTCCTAACCCTGTGGGATGGCTATGGGTTGTCTGAGGCGACCTGGGAACCTATGTCAGCCTTCATACAACCAGATGGGAGTATCAACCCCATCTTCCGCACTTACCTCGTTGAGAACAACGAGGGTCAGCTCCTAACCCGTGCTGAGACTATGTCCCAGCGTAAGAAGCGAAGCTAATTGCCCTGTGTCAGTCTCTCTTCTGCAGTCCTGCCTGAGTATGGGTGTAAGAGCAGTTGTCACAGTTGCCCCGCATTGCATCGAGTTAGATTTGGCACCCTCCTCAACAACAGCAAAGTAATGGGCTCATAGTATTTTAGTCTTCAAGCTTAGTCCATAGCAAAAAAGGGACTATGAAACACAATCATTATTTACACTCATGTTCACTCCTTACCTCTCTTCCACTCTCACCATACAAATATGCCTCTTGTAGTAAAATACACCTAGTTAGGACTTACCTAGGAAGCACGACGTGCTCCCTGGTGTCGCCGCCTGGCGCCTCTCCTCTATCTATCTCTCTTCTCTCCTCTTGTGTTTGGGGCTTGGCTTAGGCCTAGGTATATTCTTGGGACCCCCAATACATGAAACATGCTTGGGACCCACCAAATAGGCATTAAAATACATGTAGAAGTAGGGACAACCATGGAAAAGGGTTGTAGAGTATATAGAGGTCCCTTAGGGGCCTTAGACTCCTTCGAAGGTAGTATGTGTGGTATCACTCACAAAATGAGTCGATCATGCATGACATGCATGACAATCCATGATGTCAAAAATGTGATCATCCAAATTCAAAGAGTTATGAAAAATGAATAGTATAACCTTCTTAGGAACCCATAAGAGTGGGGTTGTGGTTGTGTTAGTTCTGAGCGAAAGTGAGGTTTTGGGTTGGAATGTGAAAAACACATGCTAGGGCGCCAGCATGTCATGACACATGGTGCATGACACATGACACATGATGCATGATGAATGATGATGATGATGAATGATGATGATTGATCTGAATCTGCTCTGAGTTCAAATAAAGCACACTCTGAGTTCAAAATATATACTCCATGGGGCTCAATCTCACTCCCCCCCCGACTGAAGCCCTGGAATTCAGGAGTAAATTCTCAGAAAAATAGGCTGAAAAATGATATTGTGGCCATAATCATATGCAGCCCTGTGAAATCTCTTAGCATTTACTATTCAGTCCAGAACTGGACCACCTTCAATGCCAAGTATGATCACTGCACCTCAGTACCACAGTAAAGAATGAGTGGAATGACTTCGGAAAGCATACATGCGAGTTACCTTTCTTACTATACCACTCTTACCACAGCACAATAGGTGATTAGTTTGGAGCTAAAAATGCAAATACCAGAAGTTCCAGAAAGATTGTGCTCAAAGTGATATATAAAGCATGGACAAGGCGTAGGAATCCTTAGGGAAGCCTTACATAACAAATGCAGATACCGATTTTTGAAAGCAATGTGAAATCGGCAACAAATAACGCTTGAAATGCATATCAAAATGAACCGTAGCTGAGCCTCTAACTCGCCAGGAATCAAAACTTGAAAAAGTATTTGGACACCTGAAAAGCGCAAACTGTAGCGCTGGGAGTTCTGGCGACTCCCGTAACCGCGCGCGTCCGCCGTGCGGGACTGGGGGCGAAGCCTCCAAAGTCCAAAAACTTTTGAACTTTTGTAAAAAAGCGCTTCTGAAGCTGCAAAAAGCGCAGTTTTGTAAAACAAAGAATTTGGAAAACAACGAGCAGCGAAAAACGCGATTTTATAAAATGAGGCTTACAGACAGGCGAAAATTTTTGCGCTGGGAGGGTGCACAGTACAGCCATAGGGTAACTGTACGTTTTGCGCGCATCAATTCACCAGTTTGAACATCAGCCACACATAGCACAACAGAAATGAAACATACGTGTTGGTTAGAGCTTGCACAACACGCGTAGCGTGTTTTTACCTTGCTTTGCCGTCTTTTGCACGCTCTTGGTGCCTCGCAAGGTCTGGCTTGGGCTGGCATTCAGGCAGGATTCAGGAGGGAAACAGGCCGTCACGCATGCAAAATAGCAGCGTACGCCGCGTCGTGCACACGTAAAAACTCCGAATCCAAGTAGGATAGAGGGTAAAACCTTCATAAGGGAAACATTCAAGGTTTGAGAGGTAGGGAGAACCTTCCTTGCTCGCTCTGTAGGACAGCATGTATGCATAGCGGAGGCGCCGCTATATGCGTCACTGTCCTCTGTTTGTGGTTTTGTGGCGGAATGCCTGGTGAGTCGTTCAGTGCATGCATATGCTCACGTGCAGGCACCTAAAACACTCATATGTCTCACCGTGCCGCTCACACATGCAGCGTGTGTTAGAGAGTGTAGGACCGTGGGAACTCAAACTAACCAATGAAACTCTGGGGTGAGATTCCCGACTTGCAAGTTGCGCGGTTTGAGTTCTCCGAGTGTGGGAGGAGTGTGGAGTGGAGAGTGGGATGTGGATTGGAGGCGTTAGCAAGGGGCGCTCCTGCAAAGGGCTACTCCTTTGTAGAGCGTTAAGTTCAGCGTGTGGGAGACTGGGAAGGCAGGGGATTGGAATGGGCAAGGGCGTTCGCGTTGGTCAGCGTACGCTGGCCCTTGTTCCCACTCCCATTCTGATCCCTGACGGTTTTTTCCTGGTCTCCCCGTGTGTGACCCTCTCTCTTTTTCTTTTCGGTAGCCCCAAGGTAGAGACCCTGAGGTAGATTCACACACATGCTCGCCCGGCACCGCACATCCACGCACAGCACTGCACACACATACTCAACACAACACACTTTTGCGCGCCATTCACTCACTCTGCACGGATCACGTTGAGCTTCGGTTCCGTGTCCACACTTGCACGGGTGTCATCGGACCGGAGGCGAGATGCACCCAAAGCGTTCACTGTTTGTTCAGGGATGCTTGGTGTCAGCTACAACTTGACTTGCCTTGGCGTGGGCGTGTGTGTGGGAAGTTGTAGGATCAGGGTGTCTTGCGGTGTAGGATCAGGCGTTAGCGTCTTTGACGGTGGGTGCCCAAGGCGGGGAGGTTTGCAGCCAAGGGGGTAGCCCTGGTCGTGGTTGGGCAGCCCATGCAAACTCTGCTCGTCCTGCAGCCCACCGAGTTCCTGGGGGAGGTCCCATCCCTGGGGAACACCAACCCTGCCCCTCCGGTGGTGGATGCTTGACTGTTCCAAAATGGAACAAGGTGTTCACCACCCGTAAGAATCGGCTTGCTTAGCAGTAGTGTTTCACTTCTCTCCTAGGCAACACACTTCAGTTGGGGCTGTTGACACTCACACGCGCGCCAGTTACACACCGCTCATCTCTCTCCCTCCCTAGATTGGTGAAACCTGTCCCCCAGCCTCGGAGTTCCCTTGGAAATCCACGACAACTCCCAGGCTAGTGGGTGTGAACTCACTGCTCAGTGAAACAGGGCCTTAGGACCATAGATGCACCGTTTTCACAGGTGCTATGAAACAGGAGGGAGTAGTCTCACCTCCCAGCACGCTTGCGGGCCTGATTTTGGGCTGACTGCAGAATGTCACGCAAATCCTGAGATTTGCAGTAATCAGCAAAAACCTCGTTGACGTTACCGTCATCGAGTATGAAAGCCGTCACTGGCTCCCAGGTACAGTCAGAGATAGAATAGCCAGACCACTTTGTATAGAATCTCCAACCACGTTTGTAGGTGTGGCGGAGGATTCTTTCAACAAAGTAGTAGTCTTGCTTTTTCATCTCTGATTCAGTAAACGTAATGGGTTCACTAGCGCTTATTCTTTTGGGTCTAGCCTCTACGGCCGTAGGTGTAGGTACAGTAGGTCTAGAGAGAGAGATGTCCCTTTCGGGCATCTGTAGTGAACCGTCATCCTCCATAGGCAGCAGTTCTTCATCCTCATCCATAGGATCCGCGGCCAAATCTTCGGTTGCAGCTTCCAGGCTTTCTTGTAGATCTTCTTCCCAGTCGTAGAGGTCGTCTAGCACGTCATAGTGCTTAAGCTGTGGGTAACCCACTTCAACCAGACCTCCGTACTTAGGATGAGTTTTGATCCACACGGATCCTTCAGCTACATCCGTGACCAGAAATGGTCCGAAGTAAGGGCTGTCCAGCGTGTTACGAGGCCATGCCTTGAATCTTGTGTGATGTACCAGAACCCAGTCACCAATTTGGTAGATAGCTTCTTTTCTTTTGCGGTTCTTGGTACGATTCTCCTTACTTCTTTTCTTTTCCAGTAGTGATCGGCATAGATCGGCGATCCGTTTTTGCTCGGTGAGCCATTCATCAACTTTAGGATTTCCTTCGCTCGCGCAGGGGAATTCGAAGTTGAAACCTGGCCTCCCTAGGAACAGTTCCGTAGGGGTGAAACCAGTCCTGCTACTCAGTTGATTATTCATCAAGTAGATAGCATATGGGACTAGTTTTAGCCAGTTTCGGCTCTTCTCGTTCAGCATCAGAATCCTCATGACTGTTTTGAAACAGCCGATTTGGCGTTCGCATAGAGGATTCTTTGTTCGTAGGTAAGGAGTTCCGAACTGGACTTCCGTACCCATAGCTCTCATGACGCTTCGGTACCAACCAGTAGGGCTGGTAAACCGGATGTCTTGATCGCTGTGGATAATCTTGGGTAATCCGTAGACTTGTACCCATCCTTCGAAAATCTCTTTCAATACTCCTTCACCATCCACTTTCTTAGTAAGGGGAAACACTCGGCTGTAGCGACTGAGTCCATCCGTCACCAGGAGGGCGAAGTCATGGCCAGCGAATTTAGGTAACTCCATAAAATCCACGTAGAGGATGGAGTTCATTTGGTTCGGAATCGGGAGATTCCTTACCTCACCACGATCCGCTGCAGTGTTAGCTTTAGCCTTAGTGCAGGGACACTCAGCGATGATCTTAGATAAAATCTTCTTGAGAGATGCATCGCTACTCTTAGCGAAGAAATACTTCTGGAAGAACCAAAGAGTTCTCTCCACCCCAGGGTGACCATCCGTTTTGTGTGCCCATTCCAACATAGTTTCTTCATAGTCTTTGGGGACACAAATGAGGTCTTCCCTGTATAGGTGAGTTGACGTGCGGGACCATTGTACTCCATCCAGGATCTTTGAGCTCCCAATCGTCAACTGGTCCAAGATGTCCGAGTAATCGGCCGTCAGGTCTTTCATACTCCAGGACATGAGTTTTTCTTTCCTCGTAAAGAGATCGAGATGTTGATCCATCTTGGCGAAAGCTTCTTGGGCCATCATCTCGGTGTCTGCCCCCACCAGGGAATCAAAACAATTCCGTGATAGATAATCACAGAGTTCGTTTTTAATTCCCCGGATGTGGAATGTAGCGAGTCGTAGTTGGCTCAGGTAGACCCACCACCGTCGTAGACGTTTTCCATCCGGCGGTGGTCTTTCCATAAAGTACTTCACGGAATCCTGATCACATAGCAACGTGATGGGATTGGTACCCAGGATCCTGTGTTGACTAGCCAACACTAGAACTCCAGCTAACAGCTCCTGCTCGTAGGTGTGACAGTGTGAGCGGGCTGCATTCCACTTCCAATTCCAGTGGCCAAGTGGAACTAGGCGCCATTCTTGGGAGTCATAGTCAGATTTCATGAATCCTTCTCTTGTGACACCTTGAACTCTTAGGCGATAATCAATGTCTTTACATTGATCCGTAGTTAGCTTTTGCCACTGTAATAATGTCCCTCCTCCTCCAACGTTACTGGCATCCGTGATTAGAATCATCTCGCCGTAGCGTTGGGGTACTCCAAGTACTAGGCATTCTCGGATTTTCTTCTTGACATCTTCGATTGCTTGCTTTTCAATAGGTCCCCAGCGCCACGGAGTCTCCTTCTTGATGAGATCCGTTAGTGGTGCGCTGGCTTCCGTGAAATTTCGGAGATGCCGCCTGTAAAAATTACAGGATCCGATGAATTGTCGGATTTTCTGAACTCCTTCAGCTTTAGACATAGAATCCGTTAGGTCGAAGTCAATCAGGGGCTTCATCTTTTGATCCTGCGGTTTCCACCATCCATCTCCGATGTGGAATCCGAGGTAGTCTGTTTCCGTCTTGAGAAATTCGCATTTCTCCAGCTTGATGCGGAGGTGATTTTCTTGACAGACGGTGTAGAATTCTCGGAGTAGTAGGAGATGGTCATCGATGTTGTTTGTCCCTAGGATGACATCGTCGATGTGAGCCTCCAGGACAGCACCACGCTGTAGGAGCTCTTGGACGGCCGGTCGTCGTTTACACAGGGCGATGATTTGATTCATCAGCTCCTGGAACAACGCCGGGGCGTTAGCAATACCAAATGGCATTACCCGCCATTTGTAGACCCGTCCATCCGGAGCAATGAATGCCGTTAGATCTTGGGCACGCTCCGTTAGGTCAATTTGCCAGAAACCGGACCGCTTGTCCATTTTAGTTTTGTATCTGCATCCAGCAGCGGTTTCCACGGTGTTCTTCATCAGGGGCAACGAACCGCTGTGCAGTTTTATTTTCTGGTTGACCTTTTTGTAGTCGACCACCAATCTTTTTGCAGTGCTCCCTGGTTTAGCTACCAGGAAGCATGGACTGCAATGCTTAGGATAGTCCGTCTTTTTGTACTCGTAAACCAAACCGGCCTCCACGCATTCTTTGATTTGGCGAGTAATCTCAGCCATGTCATCTTTTGATGCTGGGTACGGTCGACATCGAACTCTATCTTTGAGAAATTCTTCTCTTAGTTCTAGGTCCATGGTCACGAGTTTCTTCACCGATCCGGGTGGAGGTAACGGACCAAAAATGTCAGAGAAATGCAGGATGATTTTCTTGATCCTCTCGTCAACATCCATTTTGTCGAGCGAAATCTTGAGGTCTTCAGATGCGTGTAGATTGGACGCACCTAATTGTTGTTTCTTAGATTTTTCATCTTGCTCCGTCAATTTCTTGAGGGCTAGGACCTGTTCGGGGTCCAAAATCATCTGATTCTCTTGGTGATCAATTTTCTTCTTTTCTTTGACTTTCTTTCTTAGTCTCTTGATGTCTTTCCGGCGTAATCGGTCTTTTCTTTCTTCTTTCTTTTCTTCTTCCCCTTCAATTTCTTGTTCCAATGCTTCGTGTAGTTCGTGAAGCATGACCAATTCTTCGCCGACATCGAAATACGTCCCATCTTCTCCGTCGTACTCGTCTAGGTAGACCATGCTTTTCCATTTTTCTTTTAGCTCCAGTTTTTGGAGTCTGTCAATTTGATTTAGTAGAAGGAGACGAGTTTCTTCCAAATCTTCTTTTGAAGAAGGGAACGAATTTTTACTCGGGCGTGCGTGTAGGAGACGGAGTTCACGTTCGTCTCCTTCGCTCGTCATCGATTCTAGTGGGACGAAAACGTGTGAAAGAAGTTTTTCGGGGTTAGGAGTTTCGGAAGGGGTCGAAGGAGCTTCTAGAGGTTCTACTTCTTCCAAGAACAGGTTGGCGACCAAGTCGTCGTAGTCCATGGTGGTGTAGGAGTCGTTCGAAAAGGGTATAGTCGACTCGGAAGGAGCTTCGGATATACTTCCGCCTTCGTCGGAGGTTTCTTCGCTCTCTTCTTGAGTTTCTTTTGCCTCTTTCGGACTTTCTTGAACCACTTCTTCGACTTGAAACTTAGGCGTCTCGAACTTGTACTCTTCCTTGCTCTCGTCCACGTCCGGAAACCTTTTCATCATCTCTTCTTTTCCGTACCCACGGTGGTGCTTTAGCACGAACTTCTTTATCTCCTCAGACACGTTTTCCACGGGGTTAGAGGACACGTTCTTCCCCGAGACTAGGTACATAGCGGTTCGCCAACGGGGCTTTGGCAATACCTCTTCTTTTGGGTTAAGTCGGTAAAGAGGAACGTCAGGTAAGAGCAACTTTGTCACCGTCAACTTTTCGAGTATAGGCCCCCATAGCTTTTCTTTTTCTTCCCACTTCTTCCCTTCGGGAATAACCAACGCGACCGTAGCTTGGTCCACATAAACTTTTACCAACGTGTGGAGTATTTTTGAGAAAGGGGGGTTGGCGTAGAGCATCTTCCAAGCTCCCAACTTTCCCCAGTCATACCACCACGTGTTGTTGGTTTTGGGAGTACAAAAGTACTCCGCGTCGGCGTTCTCTTTGGACGCAAAGAGTTCGACAAAGTCGCCGTTACACGTGTTCGGGTTAAGGCCAAGTTCTCGAAACTCGTCACGCTTGGCGGCGGAGTCGAGAGTGTAGTTCTCCGTTCGGTGTAGGCTCAAGGTAGCGAGGATACTCTCTTGCTTCACCTCGCTATCGAGTGCCAACGGAAAACTCTTGAGAGTCTTGAGCGTAGGTCTTGGACACTTTGTCTCCTTGAGGGCTATTGCTTCCCATTCTTGCTCTTCGTTCACCACCAACAAGTGAGTGGGCTCTTGAAGGGATAAATATTTTATCCACTCGTTTTGCGCAAAGAAGTCCGTCCCGAATACGGCTTCAAAGGCGTCGGTGTCGAACGCTTGAAACTTTTGAAGTACCTTTCGGTCCCCCACTTGTACTTCTCCTTCTATCTCGCCTTCGGTGAGAGTGACTCCCCCTTCTCCCGTTTTTACCCCACAAATATTTTTGGGAACTAGGTCTTCGTAGTTTACGAACCTAGAGGAGACTAGGGAGATTGTAGCGCCGGTATCAAGGTATGCGTCCACCCATACACCATTGATAGCGACCCTCAATAGGTAGCAATACCTCGGTGCATCGTCTCGGTGTCCACCTAGGCTTCCCCCGGCGTTTGACCTGCGAGAAAGTCCTTGAGGTTCTTAGCTTGCCTTTCCAGCTTGAGAACTCTTTTTCGCTTCTTTTCTCGCTCTCCTTCCGTCAACTCTTCCAAGCGTTTCTTCTCTTGAGGCTTTCCTTTGTCATCGTCTTTTCCTTTGCCTCCTTTTCCTTCGTTCGCCTTTCCTCCGTTCGCTTTTCCTCCACTTCCTTTTTCTCCTCCTTTCGCTTGGTCCTTTCCCCCTTTGCCTTGACCTTTCTTCGTTTGCTTTTGCTCTTCTTTCCTCGCGTCAAGGCTGTCTTGCCACGCCTTGTCTCTTACGTTGTGTTTTGTCCCACAATTGGGGCAAAACACGGTGGCGAAGAACTTGGGCGCGGTGGAGTTGTCCTCCTCGACTTCCCTTCGCCAATACCACTGCCCTTGGCCTTGTCCTTTGCCTCGTCCACCTTTTCCACGGCCACGACCGCCACCACCACGGTTGCCGTTTGCTTGTCCTCGTGCTTGTTGGAAAGACACGAAGCACTCCTCACATAGCGAGTGGGCAAAGGCTTCTTCTTGGTTCATAGGGGCGTTGGAGTCGGCGTTGGTGTTGCCGTCTAGCCACTCGAGTTGCGCCATCGAGTGCAAGTTTTTCAAAGTAGCGTCAGACTTCCTTTGGAGGGCCAACTCGTAGAGGAGGTCAACGAGAGAGTTGAAAGTGTGTATTCTAGACAACCTCTCGGGAGTAGCACGTATTTCGTCCATGGTTTTGGGCGGAACACGAGGTAGGAGGTGTAGGGGGGCTTTGGAGTCGTCGTAGTAGGACGTAGCCAATTGGTCCGTAAGCGTAGTCAACTTTTGGACGTATTGGGCTATGTCCGCGGTTGTAGGGTATTCCTTCAACCGAGGGATACGCTCTATCTCTTGAATAAGCTCTAGGTCGGTAACGTAAGTAGGGTAGAGCTTTTCGAGCGTAATAAGGAACCTTACCCAAGAGTCACTTTTCTTGAGTGCCCCCGAAACCACTTCTTTTACGTCCTTGTTATCACAACCGTTGATAACAAGGTCCGCCTTGGCTCTTTCGTTGAGGTCTTCTTGTCCCGTCGACCTCAAGAACCTCAATAAATCTTCAGCGTAAACGTCGAGGTCTCTACCCGAAAACTTGGGTAGTTTGGTTTCGGTTTGGGGTTTGAAAAAAGCTTTGGTTCCTCTACCAGTATGTGGCACCGGTTGTGTGGGGTCGGGGAGTAGCGCCATAGGCGCTAGTGGACCGAGTCCTAGGGCGAGGGCTTGGTCGAGGGTGTATACTTCGTAGGTAGTGGTAAAGCACGCCACAGGTTTGGGTGCTTTGGTACGGGGTACAAAGGGCGACTTGACTCCAGGAGGCACACCGGCAAGCCCGGTGCACACTCGTGTTAGAGGCGAGGGGTGGTAAGGTACACAAGGGTTAGTGGTTAAGTTAGCACTAGTCCTATTTTCTAAGTTTTCAAGACGACCCTTGAGTTGTTGCAAGGTCGACAAAAGGATAGTGCTCTCTTCCGAAGAAGGAGAGGCTTCGAAAACATGAGTCCTTTTGGGAGCTTGAGGCTCAGAGAAAAACTTAGGCTCAGGAACTCCGGTAGGCACTCCATGAACAATAGGTTCTCCACGGATAGGGGGTTGAGGCATAGTGGCGTAAGTCACATTAGAACGCCATGGCACAGAATGGAAAGGATTAGTCGAAGACGATGTGGTCCCCGACTCATGAGTCTGTGGGGCATTAGTGAATGAACCTTCATGGTGTTCGACTTGTTGAACCATTTGTTGCAACCGACCACTCCGGTTGAGCAACGATAGGACCTCCATAGCATTCGCTAGCTCAGCTGTCGTCATGTTATTCGCTGAAGGCACTGGGCGTGGAGCTACAGCTTCAGCATACTCAGGACATGTAGGCGCAGGAAAACGATAGGCTTCGAATCGAGATCCGTCTAGAGGTACTTCTGGGGTTCCAAACCCGGCCATGGTAGGCGCGACTAGTTCCTCATCGGAGACCGGTATCATGACTTGCACGTCGTTTTCAGAAGCGCCCGTAGCTTCTAGGCTGCTTGGAGTTCTCACAGGGTCCATCTCAATTTTTCAGACTCGATTTTCTGAGTTCAGGAATTCTTCTCCGTCCCTTACTAAATTTCCAGGCTGGAATTGAATCGAAATTAAATCCAAGGGATACTGGATTTAGGCAGAGCAGGTTTTCTCTGCTACCAGTTAGATTTGGCACCCTCCTCAACAACAGCAAAGTAATGGGCTCATAGTATTTTAGTCTTCCAGCTTAGTCCATAGCAAAAAAGGGACTATGAAACACAATCATTATTTACACTCATGTTCACTCCTTACCTCTCTTCCACTCTCACCATACAAATATGCCTCTTGTAGTAAAATACACCTAGTTAGGACTTACCTAGGAAGCACCACGTGCTCCCTCGTGTCGCCGCCTGGCGCCTCTCCTCTATCTATCTCTCTTCTCTCCTCTTGTGTTTGGGGCTTGGCTTAGGCCTAGGTATATTCTTGGGATCCCCCAATACATGAAACATGCTTGGGACCCACCAAATAGGCATTAAAATACATGTAGAAGTAGGGACAACCATGGAAAAGGGTTGTAGAGTATATAGAGGTCCCTTAGGGGCCTTAGACTCCTTCGAAGGTAGTATGTGTGGTATCACTCACAAAATGAGTCGATCATGCATGACATGCATGACAATCCATGATATCAAAAATGTGATCATCCAAATTCAAAGAGTTATGAAAAATGAATAGTATAACCTTCTTAGGAACCCATAAGAGTGGGGTTGTGGTTGTGTTAGTTCTGAGCGAAAGTGAGGTTTTGGGTTGGAATGTGAAAAACACATGCTAGGGCGCCAGCATGTCATGACACATGATGCATGACACATGACACATGATGCATGATGAATGATGATGATGATGAATGATGATGATTGATCTGAATCTGCTCTGAGTTCAAATAAAGTACACTCTGAGTTCAAAATATATACTCCATGGGGCTCAATCTCACTCATCGCAGGACAGGACCGTTAGCCCCCCGTGACAACCACTCCCTGGCCGAAGGCCATTGGTTTTTCACAGAGTACTGCTTACTGAGCACTGCACTGACCCTGTCTGTGCCCTGCAGACCCATGCCTATGGTTTCCAGCGTGAGCCAGGTGGCCGCTTATCAAGATTGCAGCCACCCAGCGAGTGTTTGCCTTGTTGACCATGTGTTGCATGGGTACTGCCCTAATGTAATGACCTTGGTGAGCCAACCAGGAACGGTGGCTTACTACACCAGGGGGGAATGACAAGCAAGGTGTTATGAGGGAAGGTGTGTCTTCCCTCCTTGGGGACAAGCGAGCCCACAGTTAGGACCCCTGACTGGTCCAGACCCATGGGGTTCTACCCTTCCTTACAGGGTTTACCATACCCCTAAGTGTGCTACGTATGTCTGTATGTGTCTCACTTCTCTCCCCAGCGTGGCTCCCGGAGACCGGGCTTCGCTGACGTCGGACCGAAGGTCCTAATCAGGTACTATTACCACTCCTATGGCGCCCAATTTCTGTGCTGGCGCCTATCCTTGGGGTGTACGGCAAAAGCCCTACCTACTAAGAGGGGAGGGGTGGCCAAGTGTGCTAAGGGCATACAAAACGCCCATTTTTGCTACAGGCCAAAAGCTAACGCACTCCCCTGCCCACGAGGAAAAGCACGCGGGACAGGAGACACCACTACACTACACTCACTAACGCCAGCACCGGCCTTCGAAGGCAGGGTGAGCACTCATCACTTGCACTCACCGCCTGCCAGGCCTGCTGACCCTAACCCCTACACACGCTACTGGGTGCTGCTGTCAAAGTTCACTCAGGCCCTAATGGCCCTCCTGTGAAGAGGACAAGAGAACACAGCACTCCTAAGCAGCTGTGGCCTAACAGGGGACGCCACAACGCGTTTCCCCTGCTAGGGCTTGGAGGGAAGGGGTGCTCTCGTTGCGTGCACAGCGCAGATGTCGTTGAGGTCGAACTGCCCTCGCCAGTGCTGGCTGAGGCACAGTGATTTGATTTGTGATCAGCGCCCCTGTTTTGCTGGGGCAGAAAAATGGTAGCCGCCGAAGGCAGCTGCTGCGTGCACCAATCACCCTTAACCTCTCCCACCTGTACAACAGAGGCAAATGAAGGGGTGTTTGCGACGGAGGAACCAAGCCACACTCCAGGTATTATACCCTTCTCAGTGTGACCTACATTACACTGTTCGCAAACACGCTGACGGAGCGGCTACCCCTGTCAAGCAAGCAAGCTTTAAGAAACTCCTCGGGTTCTCTTAAAGAACGTACCGAGGAGCCTCTGGGTAACCTAAACAAGGTTTACCGTGCGCAATTCGCGTGGCCTACCCTTTAATGCATCATGTGCACGCAGGTAAGGGAGGCTGAACCACTGACTCAACCAGGAGGTGAGCTCCTCCTGGGCTAACCTACCTTACTCACCATGCATCGTGTGAATGCCGAATTGAAACGAACACAAAACAAACCTAAGCGTTTTAAGCAACTCAACTTTAAAGCCACGGCCGCACACGAACAAACGCTTTTTGTACTTACCTGTGAAGAAGAAAACAAGGGTGAATTTCGAATACAGGTAAAGCGTCACAGCGTGTGGATGCCTCGATTAGGCACATGCATCGCGAGCACAGCGCATATTCTAACCCTACGTGCGCGCTGCGCGCTCCATTCGCATCACATACCTTTCATTCCTGTTTTTACCTGTGCAGAGCACGAGAGAAGAACACCCGACCCCCCAACGAGCACAGCGTTGACAACCCTAACGTTTTGACGAAACAACCAACACGAACGCAATGCGTGAGTGTGAGGTGACACAGACATACCTGAGAGACGGGTTGTTGAACTGCTCTGTGGTGTGGGCTGAATTTGAATGCTTGACTCTGAAGTTTATAAAAATTTTGATGCAACTGTGCGAAAATTTCCTTTAAAACTTTAAAAACTACGGCTCATACCTTCTTTTCCAAAAGCCGTTTACGCTTGCGCAACCCTTTTCTTGGAGTCCGCTTCCTTTGCGCTTGTCTGCGACTTTTAGTTATGTGTAAAAATGACGATTTCCCGCGTGGTTTCGTCGATTTTTAGCGATTTCACTTGCTAAATTGCAACCCCTTCCGCTAAACCGCAGGAATCACTCCCTGCTGGTTACATTTTCTATTTTTTCCAGCTCCTGGGGGTTTGTGTCCTCCATTGGGAGTATTGCTCCGCCCTGGCCTTTGGTCAGGACGTTTACTAAAACGCTGTTTATACGGCGATAGCCGTCCGCATTAGAGCGTTCGAGTGCACCCTACTGGTCAAGCACATGTGCTCTAGGGAGGGAGTCCTGGGTTCAAACCCCACTACCCCCAAAACTTTTTCCAAAAGTTTTCGTCGCACGCCGGCGACTTTTGAGGAATGCCCCATCGAAGGGACATCATTCACGGTACATTACACTGTTTTTCAAGGGTACCTACAGTGTGATAGGCTTCTATGAAGTGATGAGGATGTTTTTGGTAAGTTTAATGCATTTTTTTGAGGTAATTTTGGGAATATTTCAGCCTTTTTCCTTGGTCCTACTAGCTTCATGACCTAGTACCCCAGGGGGGAGTAAGAAAAAGTCACTGCCATGTCTTTCTTGGAGGGCTTGATCCAGGCTAAGCCCCCCTTAAAACCCTTTGTTGATGCTAAGACAAACTTAAGTGTTTTTATCTCTCTTTTGCTGCCTAAAGTACACTTTCTCAAAGTAACTAGGGTTGTGACCCTAGCCCCCCCATGAAGTTCACCCCTACCACTCAACTGAGCGGAGGTACCTTCCTTCATGGAGGACATACCAAAATAAATCAGGCATTTCATGCTTGTTGGCCTTGGAGGTTAAGCCTAAGTGGTCTCCCACCCCAAGACCCCTATACTCAATTGTTTCTACCACTTATTGTGGTCCTACTTTGTAACTGTTTCTGAATTCAGTTGCTTGGCCAAGTCATTTTCTGTGTGGTCCTGACATCTATGCCCCTCAGTCCTAACCAGCACCATTTCACCCAAAAAAGTGCACATGAAGTGCCTAATGCAACCTCTGAGGCTAGAGTCTGACCAATTTTCATATAAAACCTTTTGTATTATCCATTTGTGATTGAATCTATGTGCATAAACCTGCATTGTCTATCTGCAGCCCTTCTGTGTTACACTGGATTCCAAAACCAATCATTGATTCGATCCACATCCTGTCCTTGCTCTACTTGCTGCTTTGTTTGGGGTTTTCAACTACAAAACTTGCAGGACTACATCAAAATATCTAGGGCATAATACAAGGACATCTTTCTTGCGGTGCTGGGTCTGGTGGCCCGTGGTTGTCTGCTGGTGGCGTGTTTCGGTGTCGGTGTCCCTGTCTGGCCGCGTGGTCTGCTTCCCTGTGGTTGGTGTGGTTTGCTGTGGTGCCCTGCTTTCCTGTGTCGTGTTCTGTGGTGCTGTGCTGTCGCGTGGTGCTGTGCTGTTGTGCTCTGCTGTCGTGTTGCGGTGCTGTTTGGGCTTGCTTTGCCCTCCTGTGGGCTGTCGTGCTGTGCTGTGTTGTGCTGTTGGTTGGCTGTGCTGTTTTTTGCCCGGTGGTGGTGTCTGCGTGCTGTGGTGCTCCTTTCCTCGTGCTGTGCGTTCCCTGTCTTCTCCGCTCTGTGCGCTGCGGTGCCTTGTTGTGCTGGCTGGGGTGCCCTGCTTCCCTGTGTCGTGTGCTGTGGCGCTGTGCTGTCGTGTGGTGCTGTGCTGTCGTGCTGTGCTGTCGTTTTGCGGTGCTGTTTGTGTTTGCTTTGCCCTCCTGCGGCCCGTCGTGCGGCGCCAGTGTCGTCTGCGCTGTTGTTGGTGCCTCGTGCTGTGGCGTGTCCCTGTGCGTTGTGGTGTCTCCCTGGGCGTACTGCGGTGTGGTGGTGCTGCTCTTGTGTGTCGTGGTGTCTTGCTGTGCTGTGCGTTGTCCTGTGGTGTCCTGCGCCCTGTGTCGTGTCCTGCGGTGCCGTGCTGCCCTGCGGTGCTGTGCTGGTTGGCTGTGCTGTGCGGTTGTCTGCGCTGCTGGTGTTTGTTTTTCCTTTTGTCCTCTTTTCCTTTGCTAAAAACCCCTGCCGTTTTTCCGTGCCTTTGAAAACTTCCTGAAAACCAAAAATTAGGCTGTTTCTCTTTAGAAAATCAAACTCTACGCAACTCACGCACGCAGGCAAGCAGCAATACCAAGGTGAAATTTCTGACTTACGTGTTGCCACGCGACCGCGAAGATGGTGGTCTTGCTTGCTAGGGGTTGACCGCTTTTCCCCCAGGGCCGGTCGCCTAAGCTGATGAAAAGGGGTGAGGGGGGGCAGGAGGGAGGGGAGGTAGGTGCATGGAGAAGGAAAGAAAAGGAAGAGAAGCAGGGTGAAGGGACGCGGCGGCTTAGAAAGACTTTTCGAGTTTTACGCGCTGCTCGCGACGCGTTTTTCTTTGCGCCTACGGCTAGTTAGACGACGAGAGGGACGGCGTTAGGGTCCTACGAGCGTTACGGTTGTTACGGCGCTAACTATTCACCTATTTCACGTCGAAAAATTTCTCGTCGCGTTTTTACGCGTTTCGCAGCGCGCTTTTCGGCCTAAGCGTTTTTTATTTCAATTACCTTTAATTTCAGCTATTTAGAAAATTTTTTCGTCGTGTTTTACTTATCTTTTAATTTCATTCTGGCGCCAGGCGCCAGCGCGCACGACACCATCTCAATCATCCCTGCTTTTTCTGACTAGAAGTGTAACGTGACGTGGTTGTGCTACAATTATAGAGGGAAAACACGTTCCCACGGGCCGGCTTGTCCTTGTCCTTCTTTTTCTTGGGCATCTCGGCCTCGGACTTCTTTGGTGGCACCTCGGGCAGGCTCCGCTCCTCTGCCTTCTGATTCTTCTTCTCTGCCATTGTCTGCGGCTCCTGCTTGACCTCCAGCATGGTGGACCGTGCTGCCTTTCCAGAAGCCGTTGCAGCAAAAGAGGACTGTTTCTCCGGCACATCATCTGGCTCGTCCTCTGAATGCTCCCTCTTCACTGTGCCTTGGGCCTGCTTCTTGCCATGGGGTGTCAATGGCACGTCGTCGTCTTCCTCCTCTTCCTCCTCTTCCTCCTCCTCGTCTCCATCGTCCGCTGCCTCCTCCTCCTCCTCCTCCTCCTCCTCACTCTCTTCTGCCTCGCCCTCCAACCAGGTCCACAACCGGTTCGCTTGGATCTGCAGAACGGGCAGCACGCGTAACACAGTGGTGATGCCCCGAGAGGCGGAGCGAGAGGCACACCGGTGGAACGTGCAGAACGCGCAACACGCGCAACACACGTAGAACGGGGGGCAGAATCACGTACAGATGCAACACGCAGCACGCCCAGAACAACCTTTGTGTACTCGAACCATCCATCCCGCTTAGCGCGGCAATCTTGGACTTTTGCGGGATCCCGGGACTTGCTTGGCTTCGTCTTGATCTGCAGGCAGTTGGTGTGGTAAGCAGCTTATCGAAAATGGAGACTAGGGACCGGCACGGTGCGACGAAACGGAACATAATGGCACTTGTCATGCATGCATACTTGATATGCGGTGACTTCGGTGAGGTACATCTCATCTTCTCGGCGATCCTTGCTGCCGGGCTTCTTGCGGTTGACCCAGGCTGCGTGCCACCCAACTGTGCAGAAATGTGTGGCACGGCCCAGAAACAGAAAAAAAAAATGTGAAACGAACGACATCGACGGGGGGGACATCGAAAGGCACAACACCCGTACTCCACCCCATTGAACAATCACATACATGTCTGTTGTTTGATCTGGAACACGATGAACGCGTTGTGCTTCAGCGTGGCCGCGCACCCCCAACTGCCCAGGTGGCCCCCCTTGGCGAGCCACTGCTTGTGGCTATCCGGGAAAAGCGGTGCGGGCATAAAGAAAGGGCTGAGGTACAGGAGGACGCGTAGCTCGCGCAAAACGTGGGTTCCGGCCTCCAGAAGGGTGATGTCGGTTACGTGCGGAACGCGGAACACGCCTTGCACGGATATGCGACACGAGTTATTCGAGTTCTAGAGGCACACCTAGAAGCGAACGCTTAGAACACGTAACACGCGTAACACGCGCGGCACACGGAGCACGAAAGCCAAGGTAGAGGCAACGGCACGATACGCTTCTCACATGGAAAACGGTGGAAATGAACAAAACGGATGCTTCCATGACGTCCGGCACGTTCGAAAACCCCCCGGAACAACAAAACTTTATGGATTCATTTTTGACGAACAAAAAACGTTGATTCCGTTCTGCGCGTGGTAGACAAAGGAATATGCAAGAATATGCACATTTTACACCGAATGCCACTCCCTTTACCCGTATATCCCCCCCGCTTCTCCCCCTTCCCCAAAATATTGGCACTTTGCGTCTAGCTGCGGCAAACAGCGTCTACCTGGGGCAGACCGCGTCTACCTAGGGCAGACCGCGTCTACACCCTAGAGACCGCCATGCCCATGTGCACAGGTGTGCACATGTATGCACCGCCTTGTGTGTGCACCACCAATCCTTCCCACGCTACGGCTCGCTACGCTCGACGCGGGGGCCAGACCCCGCACCCCCCTTAAATAACAAGACTCCTGCGGTGGCTACAGACCGCCTTCTGTGTGCACCGCCTTGTGTGTGCACCGCCTTGTGTATGCACCGCCTTGTGTGTGCACCACCAACCCTTACCACGCTACGGCTCGCTGCGCTCGACGCGGGGGCCAGCCCCCGCAACCCCCTCAAATAACAAGACTCCCGCGGTGGCCACAGACAGCCTTGTGTGTGCACCGCCTGGTGTGTGCACCGCCTTGTGTGGCAGATAGTGTCTACAGACTACAGACCGCAATTCCTATGATCCACGGGTAAATGAGAGGGGTGTACGGGTAAACGGAGTGTCATTCGGTGTAAAATGTTAATATTCTGGCCCACAGCCGAGCGCTACGCGCCCGTTTCGGTGGGTCCCCTGGACCTCAAGAGGGGGGGGGGGGGCTAAACATGGGGGGGGCTAAAGCTCGTATTTACCATATATTACTACACCCCTCTCCCCTTAAATCTAGCTAACAAGCAAGCAAGCAAGCAACAAGCAAGCACTTCTCCTTTCCGTTTTGGCCATTGCTCGGCCTCATCGCTCCGGGCTCTACTCCACTCTAGCCATCCTAGAGCCTAGGTGGTGCCCTTGCCAAATCCAAGTTTTGAGCCAGAAACTCACCGGTGGCGCCCCGGGGCGGGGGTGCCAAGTCGGGAGGTGCCCTCCCAAAACTGCGCATTTTGTGCCCCAAAACAGCCTTTTTTGGCCCAAAATAGCCCCCAAACCAAGGCAAAACGCCCAAACGAAGGGAAACAGTTCATACAAGTCACGTGCGCCTTGACTTCACCGTGTCAAAGAGCCCTCTAGTGCCCTTCAACTCCACGATATGTCCGAGAAACGGCCCAAAAAGGCGCCAAAAAGCCCCAAAAACCTGCGCAATGTGCACCGACACCCCAAAACCAAGCACGGGGCGTATCTTGGGCTACGTGGCTCAAAATCTGATTCCGAGGGCACCTAGTCCACCCGCAACCCCCCACTTTTTGTGGTTTCCAAGCCTCGGGATCGCCCAACGAGCCACCTAGACCCCCGTACCGGTTGTCACTTGGTGGAGCCGGAGGGCAGCCCGGCCCGCACATGGCGGGGGCCAACGGTGGGTCCACAAGGGTCCCCAGGGCGGAAAAAAATCATTTTTCACAAAGTTGTTCCTAGACCACTTGGGATGCTCAAACAGGTGTTTTTAGGCCGTTTTGAGCCCGTGGTGGCGCGTTTTGGGCCACGGAAAATCCCAAAATGCCTTATAAAATTGGCCGTTTTGGGACCAAAAATGGGTCCAAAATGGGTCAAAAACGCATTTTTCCAAAAGTGATCCTGGACCATTTGGGATGCTCAAACAAGTGGTTTTAGCCCATTTTGAGCCCGTGGTGACGCGTTTTGGCCCATGGAAAATCCCAAAATGCCTTGAAAATGGGCTGTTTTGGGACCAAAAATGGGTCAAAAATGGGTCAAAAACGCGTTTTTCTAAAAGTTGTCTTAGACCATTTGGGATGCTCAAACATGTGTTTTTAGCCCATTTTGAGCCCGTTTTGATGGAGTTTAGCCACCTCCACCACATGTATGCACCACGTACCTTAGAGCCGCATAGTGGATCCACCTAGAGTTGGGGAGAGGGGTGTAGATTGGAGGATATATATATATTGTACCCACGCGTATTCTTGCCCGAGTATACTCGTGACGAAAGTGTAAAATTTTGGATGTTTATGTCTCTTTGTTGAGTTTGCTCTTGCCGTTTTTTTGCTTTGCGCGGGATTGTTAATGGGAACGGGCTGCCGATAATGGGCCCGTTGGGCAACCGGTTGGGCAATACTTCACTGTGGACAAGGATCTAAGACATAGCCCATTTCGTAAAAATTGACGGTTCCTGTGCTAAATCGTGCCCGCTTTCTGTCGTTTTCCCCTTGCCAATCTGCATGCAAAACTGCAAAAATGCATGCAAAACTGCAAAAATGCACGCAAAACTGCAAAATTGTATGCACATTTGCGTAAAGTCATGCAAAAACGCCAAGGAAGCAAGCATGGTGAAGAGGTAAAAGCATGTCAATGCATCATTGGACTGGTTAATTGATCATCAGTTAGTGTTGCAGCTGCGTCACATACTCTACAAACTTGTCCCACACAGCAGCACCAACAGTTTTAGGAACATGGAATGTACGACCGATGAGCGAAATCTTACACTTCACAAGTTGCCATCGCGCAATACTATATTGCACTACGGTTTCAAAACCGCATGCAGCACCTTTCCATTGACCGTGAGTTGAATGCTTGATCTCCCCTTTTAGGTCTCGCCACCGCCCTTCAAAGCCGTGGCAGAGGAATGGATAGAGTGTCCGCCAGGTCTGAAGGAACTGTGGTACATGGCACGTCCACACATGTGCCCATGGTGTTGTCGGTGCCTCGAGCTGGTGCAAAATTTTTCTCAATTGTGTGGTTCCTTTACATGCTGCAGCAATTTCAGCATCTGTGGGGTGCTCTGCGTAAGCCACTTGCAACATCCGATCTGTTAGTGTGAACATCGCAGCCACAAGGCACTTACGGGTACATCTCTGTCGGTGATGCGCTTCGTTGGCTCTCCGTTGAAATTTTGTCCACGATGGTGTTGTAACCACGTTTGTTGAAGAACCTCAGGGCGTTGCAAATTGACTTGGGTAGTGCTCCACCATTTGTTGTGTCTCCCAAAATTAGATCAGCCGGATCAAGATCAATTGTAGCCAAAAATTTGTTAACTGTAGCAGCACTCATTCCTGCTCGTTGTAGAATGTTTGAGACCAACGGAATTTGTACGGTATACAGCAAATTCACAATGCCGTGCGAGCAAGCGATGGCCAGTTGTTGCACAGGGATTCCTGGAATTCCTGGAATAAAACATTGCACTGATTGAGGCAACAAGATCGGGAGGTCGGATATTGTAGTTGTGCACTGCATCTGGGTCAGCGTCACAGTAGGGACAGGGCCGGCGATGTTGCAATGTGCATGACGGTGCATCTCTGCCTGCAATCTTGTACATGAGCATGTGGTCACCACAAAGAAACACACGCACTGTGTATGGGTTTCCGTTTATAAAGATCGTGCTTCCATTTAGGTTGTGCACATCCTGCACCAGCTCAGCCTTCTCCAGGACTGCTTTTAGGGTCTCCACAGTGTCAGTGCCGCGCAACAGGGTGCAAACAAAATGTCGTTTCGTGTGTGAGGTTCATAGTCTCTCAATTTGCTTGTTTCAGCAACGGTGCAGGCAACCACGTGGGATTTCCACAACGGCACACCATCTAAGCCAACGCGGATCCAGATCTCACCAGGACGATAGTTGTCCACTCTTTGCCATTGATTGGTTGCTGACAGTGCATCCACCATCAGATGTAGTGCAGCAGACAAGCGGCACCAAGCCAATGGTATATTGCCTAGAAGTAGAGCACTAAAGTTGCAGATAGTTGTTGTCAGCCAACCCCAAACTGCTTCCACACAACGCCAAGGAATTTTGCGGTCCACATTGTCCCTGAGGCGCTCAGCGGACGTTTGTAGAGCAATCCTCATTCCACATAGGTTCAGAGCTTCATCCCAGATTCCATCACGTTCAGGGTTTGTGAGTGTTGCTGAGCCAGATCGTTTTAGGACAATTTTGTTGTCGTCTTGCTCTTGGCACCTCCATTCTCCCCCATAAAGGTCTTCCACTGTCTCCTCAAGCCGTTCGCGCTTTTGGCGCTTATGGGTTGGCATTTGACTGCTATGCAGATGGCACAAAATGACAGTGAGCTTGGCAGGGCCCAGTACCAATGCCCCGATGGTTCCTGGTCGTCAGAATTCTACGAAGTGTTGCGCCGTGAGGAAGATTCCATTTTGGGTACGTGGACAGTGACTCTGGCAGTGGACGGCCGCGAGCTAATGTTTCAAGAGAGCAAAGTCCGCTGGAAACCCACAAGTTTGTGCACAGCATCACATTTGGTTGTTTAGGCTAGTTTGTCGGCTGGGTCAACGTGTCATGTGGTGTCTCTTATTTGACGTTTGGCACCGTTTTTGACACAGTGTGCAGCTTTTTGCGCTTTTTTTGTGCGCTTTCTTTTACACTTTGCGCTTTCTTTACGCGTTTTTTTGTGCGTTTTTTTGCGCGTTTTTTTACACTTTGCGTTTTTTTACGCGTTTTTTGCGCTTTTTTTTACGCGTTTCCCTGCACTTCTGCACTTCCGCCTGCACTTTCGCACATCATTCCCCATCACACCACAACACAACAGAGCACTGGTTGCTTCACTCAGACCGGGCACAAGATGCTCCAAGCCGATCCGAATCTGACAATGCGGCCGCGCCTGATAGTGCAGAGTCCGGCGACGTGGATGACACGTCCCTGGATGACAAGCCGTTATCACAAGCAAGTGCTGCAGCAGACGATGACTTTCGCAACGGTCTGCCCCGCCTGTCCCCCGGTAACCTGACAACCGTTACCAAGGCAATTGAGGAGCGCTTGGGACAGGCGCTGAGCACAATTCCGCTCATGAATTGCCGCGGCGGTGTACCCCTGGAACGCTGCACCAATCGAAAATGTTTTGATAGGGTGGGGTCACTCGTCACTCGGTCGCTCAGGGGTGTGGTGTAAAAACTCCTCAAACCTCCCAGGACCGGCACAGTACAGGCACAGAGAAGACGTAGTCACTGAAATCAACTGCAAGTCAATTCCGTGTTCTGCGACTTGTTGTGTCTGGCGTGAATGATGTCAAGCTGACATGTTGCGTGAGACGCGTTTCGCCCCAACGAGGGGCCTTATCAACCTATAGCCAAGAACAGTAATATATGCATATGAACAGGCTGGGACGCAAAAATGTGATTGCATCCCCTGCTGACACTATTTAAGGGTATAGAGTTAGGGTTGACACAGTCAATCCCCTATCATTAGCCCATTCCAGTGTGCAGGTACAAAGCAAACATCAACAGTTCATGGCTGGGTACACGTGAGCATGGACAATATCCTGCTCTGCTTCCCATACAATAACACACTGTATGTCTACGCTCAACTCTGTGCAAGGTGACACAGTAAATTTACAGTTTCTTCAAAATCAGCTTTCTCCCGTGCCTCAAGTTCCGGTTGTCTCAGTGTTTTGGATTTCCAAGACAGAAATACCTGGCGCAGAGACATAGCCGGTTTAAGAGTAACAAACAGGCGTAACTTAGGTATAATAGATCGCATCTGAGATTGAATAGTGCGTACAATGGAAGAAAATGAAATTGGGAAGGCAGAATGGTGTGGTGCACGTACAATATGTATAATGTCCTGTGTTTGTAGTTTGATCCAACGTTTCATGTATCGATCTCGGTCATGCCATGTCACAGGAAGTGGAGTAAAAGCGGAATGCGGATACCCCAATCTTTTAAGAGCACCTGTGAGGTAATTCGCACAAATCTGGTAGTATTCAACATGTGAACATATTCTAAGAAATCGGATCAGTTCTCCTTTGATCCATCCCAACTTGATGGATCGAGGGTGATTTGATCCCCATGGTATATAGCAACAGGAATGTGTTGCTTTGAAATGTACAGTGGAAATCAAACTGTGCAGTCTAATGATCCTGATGTCCAGAAAAACAATGTTCTCAGAAGTGACATCACATTCAATGTCGAAAGACAAATGTTCAGGATAAATGCTGTGCAATAAAGGCTTAATTTGGTGCTCCATAGACAATGGAAAGAGGCATAACCCATCATCAATAAACCGCAGCAATGTGAAAAGACCTTGCGAGACAAGCGTCTGACAATGTGCTGACGAAAGTTCAAACATGCGGAGGATGAGGTTGGCCCATTGGGCAGCGCAATTGGTTCCCATTGGGAACCCTATGCACTGTCGAAACAAGCCCAGACCAGGACAACGAAACAGGACATGTGTATATACAATGTGGAATAGGAATTCTCCAAAGCTCAGTGTGGGCCGATAATCTATGTGGGAGAAAGGAAACAGGTGGTGGTATGCATTATACGACTCTAAAGAGAGTGGTGCATTGAACCACCGCACAAAATCTAACTCCTCAGCAGTGAAAAAACCATTGGTATTCTGTATGTGCTGAAAAAAATATTCCATCCAGAAATTGAACGCACGCGCCTGATAGTGCAGAGTCCGGCGACGTGGATGACACGTCCCTGGATGACAAGCCGTTATCACAGGCAAGTGCTGCAGCAGACGATGACTTTCGCAACGGTCTGCCCCGCCTGTCCCCCGGTAACCTGACAACCGTTACCAAGGCAATTGAGGAGCGCTTGGGACAGGCGCTGAGCACAATTCCGCTCATGAATTGCCGCGGCGGTGTACCCCTGGAACGCTGCACCCTGCAGGGACTGCTGCTGCAAGTCGTGGCGCTGGCAGGTGGAGAGTGGTGGAACGCGCTGTTCCCCTCCATTCCCTTGCCCAAGGAGGCGATCGATGCGGTTCCACTTGCGCTGTTCTAGGCCTCCACACTTGTGCGGCGTATCGTCATCAGCGATACAGAGGAGTGGACAGCGGCCCCCTAACGCTGCACAACCGCAGACTTGCACACCATGGCCCACAGCCCCAGCAACACGCCCCCAGCCGTTGTTGCTCTAATCATTGCCATCCTTGGGGCTGCCTGGAACCAGCAGGGCGTCGGGACGAACAACGAGCTCCGTGACAAGACACGTCCCGTGGTTGGAGTCGTGGTGCGCTCTGAGCAAAATGTCAGGACAGCAGAGGCCGATGCCATTGCTCGGCGCCTTTGTATGATGAACCCAACTGCTGACTCAAACCCCCAAGCCCTGTCCGGACGCGAACGCTCAATCACTGGACATGTCTGGCATGTGGGCCTAACCAGCTGTGTTTTGCTTGCAGTACCGGTCTGAGTCAGGATGGAAAGGTCAGCTGCTTAAGCCACTACCCAATGTGCAAACATCACAGATCTCGATCGAAGCGTCAATATGTGACAGGACATGACAGAAATATTGAGCTTTTCATTAATTGATTCGTAGCCACAGTCAGAAAAATTCCGACCAAAACATGAACGAATTTTCTGGAACTGGGCTGCAAAGCTCGGGTTGCATGTGGTGTTGAATTGCGCCTTCACACCTTGACAGATTCCGGCAAAGATTTTCATTCGTGCAGAGCAGCAGCAACACCACCACTACACCCCAACCACCGCCACTGGTCCTGCGACCGCTGCCACCACTGCCGCCGTTACCGCCACCGCCACCCGCCACCGCCACCCACGGCCTACTAGTTCTTGGGACACAGCTTTTGAGACGGCGCTTTCTGAAAAATTTGTAAAGGTGGTAAAACCTGGGAACAGATTGTAGCGACCTTATGATCAACTGTCATTTTCAGTCAAAGACTTAGAATCGGAAAAGACATCTGGTTGTAGCCAACATCTGGGTTCAGAGCTTAATGGTTACGCAGAATGAATGGACTCGGGGACAAGTTGGCGAGTAGTAAGAGGAGCATGGCGACCATGGGCCACGACTTTGAAACGGTTAGGAGTAAGGCAGAGTATGCAGGAGTGAGCGCAATGTGACTTGTGAACAAGTCCTACCAAAACGTGGAGACGCCTGAGTTTTGTGCAGTGCTGCGCAAAAGGGCAGCAAAGGGAGTCAATGGCATGGAGGAGTAGTAGACCAGATGGCAACCATAAACAAACTTACAAATCTACAGGATGAGGTCGCCAAAGCGGAGCTGATGTCACCCGTCTCCTGGATCACAAACTCGGCATGTGCCAAATGCAAATGTAACAGTGCAAAAAATGATATCTTTACTGCTAAGCCAACACGGCATACATTTGTACTCACAAACATACAAATGTACGACCCCAGGGATTTCAATGTCAAGACTGGCTGTCTCGGGTCGCAGTGGTGAGTGCTCTGTTTGGGAGCAGATGGGATCTGCATGTGTAGCAGGATGTCTGCAGAGGTAGAGCCGTGCTTTCAAGTTTAGGGTGCAAGTTTTGTGCCCAAGAGAAATGGTGAAAAAGTTGTACAACGCATATGCACAATAGATTGGCGCATCTGAACATCCACGCACATTTGTTTACTACGCCCTGACGATGAGATCGGCATATTCCTGCCGAACATGCAGACGTGTCTGTCGAGCGTGTGCCCTCATACGTGCAAACATCCATGCATTTCCGTGGATACAGATGCATGCACTTGTCAGCATGGTTGTGGTCGCCTTAGTGAGGATTGGTGGGATGCTTCATGTGATGGCATCTGGGAAAGGCGCGTTGTCCTGCATATCAACAACAGCAGTTGCCAGCGTTGCCAGCGTGTTGTGCCTTGTCTTGCCCCACAATAACAGAGAATACTGCCTGTTTCTGCATACCTAACACCGACACAGGATTGATATGGGTAACTTGTAAAAAAAAACTTGCATGAAAAATAACACAATCACAGATGTATGCCGAGATGCAACAACATGGGAAGAGCTTTGCACATGTGTGACGAGGCTGGTGCATACTGCATCTTTCCATCCACAGTGTGGAAAACCCCACACCACAAAAATAAACAATCACAAATGCTGCCCTCCTTGTGTCTGCATCCCACGCAGGAATATATTGATGTTCGTGCAGAGCCCTCGGCAAACCGTCTCACATTTAAGTGGTCAAATGGTGAGGTGTGCTGCCATTCACGTGACTCTGGTTGCGCCTGCCAACCTCATTGGTAGCCTATACTGCATTTGTCCAAGACTCAACAGAGTCGTGTGGAGCATGCCATAGCCATCGGCTCACCTGAGACTGCTTCTCAGCCTCGTACCATCTATTGCTTGGGTGGCGTGCGGCAACGAGGGTGGGTGGTGGTGGTGGTGCTGGGTGGGTGGCGCATGGCGGCAGTGGTGGGGGGTGGTGATGGGTGGGTGGGTGATGGTGGTGGGTCGGTCAGTGGTGGTGAGTGAGTGGCAGGTGGCGGCGGTGGTGGGCCACGATTGAGATGCCTGTCTGGTTTTCTTTTGTCTGTGTTGCTGTGCTTGTCTTGCCTGTATCTGCGTTTGTCTGTGTTGCTGTGCTTGTCTTGCCTGTATCTGCGTTCGTCTGTGTTGCGGTGTCGGTCTCCTTTGTATCTGTGTCTGTCGTTTTTTCGGTTTACTGTTTTGTCTTGATGTTCTGTGTATGCAACTGTGTCTGTGTCTGTGTCTATGCTGTTGCGCTGCTCCCTCCCTGCACCATCCCCCTCCTCCTCGTCTTCTCTGTCTCTTTTCTGTGCATGCTTCCCTGACTCCTCTACTATACCAGGAGCAGTAGCACAGATTGCTGCCCGCAGTGCAGATTGCAGTAGCACAGATTGCAGTTTCTTAACTAGGGGTGCAGGGGGGTGATAAAAGGGGCAATTGGGGTGCTGACACTCCCGGGGTGGACACTCCCGATTGGCGGAGAAGCTGCACACCGTCACACGACCCTTCTCAAGCCCAAGGAGGGTTCTTGAGTATGGGTGTGCAAAGTGGCAGCACGTGAGGCTGCACTGGCCCTGCAGGAAGTTGGAGCACACTTCCAGCTCGAATGTGTTGAGGTCGATGTTGGTCTGGGCCGGTGGCGGCGGTCCTGAAAAACACCATCGGTACACAGAGGAATCCACCGCGCGAAATTGGAGCGACGGTGATGCTACAGCTCAGGTCCGGTACGCAGTGGTGTAACAGGGCGCTACCTTGCAAAAAACCACATGCAATATATGAGGACACCATATCCACTCCCAAATGGAAGCACCGGAATCAACACTCACAGGACCCTACCTTGCAACGAACCAGTTTCACTCTGAGCATTTTGAAATCCCGTTTGCCATTCGTCATTCGCCACACCTATACCTTCATCAGCTCGTTTGCCCCGCCGGCCTTTGCCAAAACTCATGCAACGGTGTGGCCGCATGAGCTCCACCCTGTCACCCTCTCAACGGCACAGCCCTTCCCCTGCTAACTGCATACGTGATGACACCACTGATGGGGCATATGTCCTCAGCCAATCGCTGTGTGTCGGAGCAGGGTCCTCGTCGCCCTTCGCAACGGTGGCTTGAGAGATATGCCAGAAATACCGATTGCACCACAGGAACTCACTCCCAGCCGTTCGCCATTGCTTTTGGCCGCTCTCACCTTTCGTTGCACAATCATTTGTGTTTTTCGTCGTGGTGTGTTTGGGTACCCTCATTTCCATTTTGTTTTGGGCACATGCAGTGTGTGTGTGGGGCCGGTACATATACCCCCCGCCGCCTACAGACCGCGCGTAAGCCAGCTGCCGGGCGGTGATGTTGTGGGTGTCGTCTAACTGCACAGCCGTGTTGGCCAGACGGCAGCTGGCGAGCAGCTCCCCGATCAAAGCGACGACGTCCAGCGCGACATCCAAGTTCTTTTCTACCTCTCCGATCTTGACTCCTGGCATGGCGTGAAACAGCACATCAACATGGGGTCCTGGTAACACCTCTCAATTCACGGGTGCGTTTGCAATGGAATGCAAATCATCCATGACCAAGACCCACACAACCAATCCTTGCCTGTGGCCTTGTGTGCCATACACTTTGCCTAACGTCTGGCATGCCACTTGGCAAACACGCACAAATAGATGCATCAGTCACAGCGGCATGTACTGCACACACTTGCTACGGGCCGTGGGCTGACGACAAAGAGCCCCAGGGTTACTCACAATATTCATTCTCGCGCGGTGCTTGAGGGGGCAGGAGGCGGGAAGGGGGGGGGGGGGTACTTCAAAGTGATACTGATAGCCAAAGCGGTGCATGGTGGTTGCAGAAGCGTTTGGGAGGCAGCAGATACAAAATGGTTTGTGGGCCATTGAGAGCGGACAGGAGGCGATTGGGGCAAAACAAACCATCACCCTGAACCAGGGCATCTTTGATCCCCGGCAGGGGGGTGGGGGGGCGAAATCAGACCCTCCAGACCCACCTTGGTCCCACCTATCCACCCATCCACCAGGAACCCCTCCCTCCCAGGGGGGTGGGGGGTTGGACCCAAGATATGTAGACCTAATGCCTGACCCCTGGACAATAGAAATGCACAGGGATTGCAGTGGTGCAGTGGACCAAACCACTGCCAAATCTGGTTGTTCACACAGTGATAGAATATCTTGTCACTATTCCGAGTCTCCATCATCATTTTCAGAACTGGACCAATCAGAGTCAATGATCTCCTTCCTCTTGCGCTTGTGAGGTCCACGCGCTTAACTCTTGTCCTCCCTGGCCAACCTGAACTGAGCCCTGCACTTGTTCCGCCGAATGATCTCAATAGCTTCTGTGTAATTATACTCCCTTGGCATCCAAAGCAATGAGGAGCAGTTGCTCAACAACATTGGGTGACAAGGACAACCTCCTGCCATTACAAATGGCGCACCACCTGCAGCAGTTGGGGAAGCACTCGGGGGTGCATCTGGGGCCCCACATGGGGCAGCAACCGCAGCAGCCGCTACACTGCTAATGCTATTGATGCTTGCAGCGTGAGCAACTGGCGACAATGCAGAGGAGGAACTGGCAATGTCTTTTTTTGGGAGTTAGAATCTTTGACATTATCCTTTCCGCTGCTCAAGCAGCCGCAATGCTTGCACGTGTGCCTTTGATTTGGCATGCTCACGCCAGGCGCCCTTGGTATCAGTCACCATGGCACCGCAAGTACATTTCACTTTCCTAGCAGTTCCTAGACAACCCACCCACTCAATGTGGCTCAGACCCAGAGGGGTGAGACACCACTAAAAAATCGCCTGCCCTGAGCGGGCGGTAACCGCTGCCCCCCCGACCCCCCCCCGTGCGGTGACACGTGGTTGTGTCAAGTGATGATTGCGATCAAGGAGATTGCGAAAGCACCAACATGCACAGCCAAAGAAAAGAGATCAAGGCTGATCACGGACCGGAGCGACCGGCCCTAGGCGCCTTTCACCAAAGTCTGTAACCAAAGTCGTGCGTCGGGACAATCTGCATATGCACAGTGAAATGTTGCCCGCTCAGACTGGGCCAGCCATGCCATGAGTTGCAGACTATCTTAACGCACTGAAAGGAATCGACTGTGGTGTCTCTTACAGACATACACCAGGTCTCAAACGTCAAACAGGCCCCCTCCCCCCGCCCCCTGATTGGGGGCTCATGGTGGCACCGCTGCAGGTGGACCAGTCACCACACCAGTCAGTATGGGGTCCACTGTGGGGAATGTGCCATGATGCATATCTATTATCATCCCATGTGGCATGAACACGCAGCCACTGCCCCGATTTGGAACGCACAGTAGTTTTGCTACAAGGCATGTCGTGGGAAATGTATGTGATCCAGCGCTGGCTCAACCCCGCATTGTGTGGTGTATAACTCAGCAGCCGGTGCAGGGACTTTTGACAGGCTCTCACTGTCATAGCACGTTGATGGTGGCACAATAAACTGATCTGTAGCCAGGCGGCTGCGGATAACAAGTACTCTGCCCAAGATTTTAGAAAAACTCGGCAGTTCATCAAAACTCCGGTGAACAGGTTCGCTAAGCTCGTCTCATTTACAGCCCATGGTGATTGTAGGGGAGCTCCCTGTTTCAAACCCCAGTCTGGTGTAAGTGCAGAAGGGTGAACATAGACCTCACCGTACCCGTCACGTCGGTCCATGGCGACGCCCAGAGCATGCAGCTGGCCAGACATACATGTGAGCTGGCATGTGTCGACGCTATCAGAAATGCAAGGGCATAACACACGCAGGGACCAGGCACGTTGCAGGATGTTGCACACGTCTACCATTGCCCAACTGCTCCCAGGGCCTTTAGAAGCCACTAATATGTTGTCTCGGAACTGTGCAAGTGAAATGACGCGCCCACGACTATTGACCCACAGGGGGTAGCCGGCCCCACCTCGAGTGCGTGCGGCTGTGCCCCTTGCACAGAGTGTGTGTTGCATCCCTGCTGCAGCCACCCTGATCAGTGCACATCCATAGGCATTCACACCTCCATTCTTCACACCCGCCAGCATGAACGAGGAAATCCAGATCAGCTTCTCCAGCATCATGCTCCGGAATTGGACTTCATCCGGCAAATTGCAAGACAGTCCTACCACAAAGAGAGAGAGAGACAGACAAAGGGGTGGAGACGGACAGGACGAGGGAGAGGCAGAGGGCTTGGCCATGCCCACACTGGAACGTCAGGGAGAGGCATTCATTGGAAACACTGCAATGCAACACCACAATGCTTACACCTGCACGCCGCAGACGCCTGGCAAGGGACTCCGCATGCCGCCCAAACGCTGCAGTAAGACCCTCTGGACTCACGGCTGTGACTCCGTCCGTGGCCTTGGCACCAGGCTTCGCCACTGTAAAGTATACCAGGCAGTGTGTGCTTCGATTGGGGTTGCTGGGGCTCAGCTGCAGGCCGTACTTCTCAAGCAGCGGGTCCAGCATTCCGTTCTGGAAGAACACCAGATCCTCTCGCCGATCCGCAGGAGTACTCTCGATGAAGGGGGCAAGATCGTCGTTGCGGGTGCAGACGTAGATCGGGCCTGAATCCAGACCTGCACGAGAACAACCCGTGGGCTTTGGATCCGGAATGGCGGAGTACTACTTCCGAGACCAGCCCTGAACCCGACGCCTGAGTTGCCGCGCGGATCTAAGCCGAGGGGCCCAGAACGAAGGTCCAGGCCCCAGACGTAGCCCTCTGCCTCGCCAAAGCACAAACTCAAACCCAGTCCACAGATGCTGGATCCTTCTGAAGCATCCCTGAGTCCCTCTGCCATCGGTAAGAGCCCCAAACCAACGGGAATATGAATCAATGAACAACTGTCCGACAGTTCTCCCTTACAGTCTCTGGCAATACCCGCAGTCTGCCCACGTTTGCCCACACCCGCCTTTTCTGCCCATTTTGGGTGGCCAGATAAAGTGCCGTATTGCCGACAGCGAGTGAGCAGCACAGCACGTGCCCTGGCAGTGAACCGTGTCCCAAACCGCTGGCTGGCCTTTGACCAGCTGAAGCCGGGGGCGTGCACCAACAACGCACATACCATGGGATGCCACGGTCTGCCGAGGCTCCAACACGACGTCGGTTCCTGCAGGGTTCATGGCCGCCAACCCCTGGGCCAGCTCACCACCAATGATGGTGGCGGGGACGATCCCTGGGGGAAAACGATTGGGCCAAAGAGACACTTTTCACACGTGGAGATTCATCCACGTATGCATTTGAGTGGGCAACAACACGCCCCAACCGTTTTCCCTCCACAGGGCTCTATACCTGGTACAATCCCCGTTGTATCGACCTGGAAGGGCAGGTCCTCTGGGTCCTCGGAGGCGCCTGAAAACATTGGTATGATTGACATTGCGGCTGACTGGGGGGGGGGGGGGGTGGGGGGGCGGAAGAAGGTGAGCAGTCAGAGGGAACAGGCAGCAAGCGTCGTTTGAATCCTGGAACAACTCGTGACGGATCGTAAGATGGTCCATGAGCATTGGAGGTGATGCCCTTGTAGCCACGGTGCAGTGCAGTTGTGCGGTTGCAGCAATTGCAAGGGATCCGCAATCCGTAGCAGTGCAACTGCGAGGGAAAACTGCAAAAACATTCTCAAGGAACAAGATCCACTGCAAAACAGTGGGCGTACAGTGCCGTTCACCACCAATGCCCCGTCAGACCCAGTTCCTTCGGGTGTTGTGTGTGCAGGGTTGGCTGCAACTTGCTTATTGGTGGGACCACTGCGGACCACCAATCTCCGCGCACACTGCCACCGCTGCCACACCACCACCAAACTACAAGCGGGGGGCGATTTGTACGAGGGTCATTTCGCGGAGAAAGTGTTGTGGGCGGGGAAATTTCGCTACCCTTGGAAATCCCTAAGCTCCAACTGCCCCACGTGCACCTTGACGTGCAAGCCCATGCTGCAGGCAAACTGCGCACTTGGCACATTACATTAAAAGTGGTGGGGTCCAAAAAGGATCGAAATTGTTTTTTTCCAAACGGGATCAGGGACCATCTGGATGGCAAAAACGACACTTTTGGGTCCTGCAAAGTCCCAAAAGGCCCATCCAGAGGTAATACCGTGGCAGAACTTCAGTGCTGACATTCAATGGGCATCGTTGTCGCTGCCCTTGATGAAACGTTTTACACCAGGGATGAAAGCTGTCATCTGAACCAACCATGGAAAGAAGGTGCGCAGCTGCAGCGTGGATGTACATGAGCCAGGACTGGTCCTCAGACTGCCACTGCAAGGGCTCTGTCACGGGAGCCCCCATCCCTGACACCCCCCGGGGGTAAGGGGGCTCGAACGATCCCACCCACCCACAAACCTTTTTCTCAACCCACACGATACACCATGTGCGAGGAACCCCCGGGTGCCTTTCCATTTTGAGCATTGGCCTTTCACCAGCAGCTGTGGATTCGACCAATGTTCCTCTCGAATGCGCTTAACAGCTGCACCCACCACCCCAAAGCTGCTGAAGGGTCTGTTAAAAGTATATGACACAGCCTCAGACTGCAGAAAGCCGCTGACCTGAGTCAAGAGTCGCGGGGTGCAGAATGAAGGCCTGCATGTTGCCTTCGTCCGAGCACTCGTCGCCATCACTGTGGTCAGCACTACCATTGCCTGTGGCCCCGAACTCTCGCAATCGCCAATGGTCATCATTTATGGTATCGGCCTCGCCATCCTCGGACCGAATATCAGCCGCAGCTCCCACCGCCGCCCACCGCCCTTCGTCTACCACACCATTGCCGTCCCTTGCAGCAACCCCGAGCCCGATTGGAGCCTCTTCATCCGCACCACCATGGGATGCAGCGTTCTAGGGCGTGGTGCGGAACCCCTAGTTAGAACGCAATTTCTGGAACACCCACCTACCCTCAATTTTGGGGCAAACCGCCTAAAAAAATGGATTCAGCACCCTCAAAAACCCCCCATCCCCTTTCTTTCCCCACATAACCCGCATCATGGGGGTGGTTTTTGGGGGGGGGTCAAAGAGTTAGAGCACAGTTAGAACAGAGTTAGAACGCAGTTAGAGCACCTTGCTCTAACTAGTTATCGCGCTAGTTATCGCGCGATAACTCAGTTATCGCGCAGTTATCGCGGGCAGTTATCGCGCACCCCTCCTCCCTCCCTCCCTAGGACAAACAACACAAAACACTTGGCACAAAGCATCTGTGGTCGTTTTTCATACAAAGTCATCAATGTCTGAGGCCTTGGCTGCCTCCAGTCCCAAAAGCCCTTGCTCCAGGGCGTTCATGGACATGCAATGGTGCATGTGGCGGAGGGACATACTTGGCCTCACCAAAGACCAACCCTTAAAACAATTTTTGAGCCTCCTCTTGTAAGGCCCATGCCGATACTCCGTTGGGATGGAGGAAAACTGAAAAATGTTCCTCCATTTCTCGGCAAAAAAGGTGGAATGTGCCAAGCACCAATGGATCCACCTGGTGGGGGACCAACCTGAGTCTCCCCACGCTTTTGAAAATTTTGTGGTCAACGCACGGTGGCGTTCCACTTGGGTTAGAGTGTACAACTCCCTCACCCTCCAAAGCTCATACAAACCCTCAATGCATTTCACCATGACATGCACAACAACCCATAACATAGGTCCCCCAGGGGTCCTCACTGTGGGGACATGCTCTTTGAGGCAATCCACAAATTGCCTTTGGAAGGGGGGGGGGGTTAGGAAAACTTTGGTGCTTGTTAGATCGAAATCTTTTTCTGTGGCCCTCGAGGCCGAAGGGAGGCGTTCCCTCAGAGGGATGCCTGAGGTCTCATCCTTGAGGGCTTGTTTGAAGGCCTGCAAAGCTGCAAGAGCTTGGGCCTTACCAGGGGTACCAGGGGGGAGGGCCTGAAGGGTGGTCTCAATGCGCTTTGCAATGCCGTTTAGGATGCGGCATGCTGCATGTTGGTAGTAGTTGGAATGTTGATATGAGCAGGAGGAAGTACCAAAAGCATGATCCGGCCCCCCTTTCCCTCTGCAATTGCAGCACAACCGCAGCACATTGAATTTCTGACCACAAAAACCATGGTCAGAAAAACCAGAAACACAACGGTCAGACATGCTCATGTGCTTGGACAAGCTGGTGCTTACGCAAGAGGGGGGGGGGAGGGTACAAAAAGCGCTATGGGATGGAGCCGTTTTTCTCCGACATGTCGCCATCTTTTCGACCACTTTCTTCATGCACTCTGAGGGACCATCTTCGCGCTAATATACCAAAAATCTGAGCTAGAAAGCATTCTGTGCCCTAGGGCCACGTTGTTCTCACATTTTTTTTTTAACAGGGATTATGTTAATGATATGTTAGTAAGCGAGGGATTCACGCTTGGGTTGACGATTGTGGTTGTCGTGATCAGGAGTCAATGGAACATTACACGTTTTTATCATTAGTGCATTTAGGCTGAACAATGTCTGTTGCTTGAACGTCCATGCTGCTGCCCAGATCCAGCAGGAACACGTTTCCGCAGACGGCAGCTCGCGGGGGCTTGGGAGCCCAGAGGTACGTCCCTGGGGATTGTTGGGGATGCTTGGGGGGTCGGCGGGGCTGCATTAGAAGACAGGAGGGGGGGGGAGGTGGTCCAAGGGGGGGGGTTGGCCAGAGCCCCCCTCCTCCATTGGTTGTTGATGTAGATAGCTCCTCATTGGCGCCGAAGGCGCTGGAGCAAAATTTTTGCGGTTGTTCGATGGGGAGGAGGGGGGGGGAGGGGTCCAAGGGGGGGGGACCCCTCCTCCCATGGTTGTCAGCCGTTCCAATACAGCCCTGGGGGTCGGGAAAAGGAGCTCTCGTGCCGGAGCCCAAATAAAACACTTGGTATTCCTGAAAGCTGGTAGTGGCTCGAAGACGGGCCGCAAAGAGGCCCGAAGAAAATTTTGTCTTCCACAAAAGTTTTCCAGCTCTACAAAGTTCTCCCACATGATATATGCTTGGTGGGTTGCTTGGAACCGGTTTCAATTTGGTGGATTTGGTGGGTCAATCTGGACCACGGCTGGCATCCACCCAGTACCATGCATCGTTGTGCGTCACCTTCTTCTGAGCCCCCGTCCCCCCCCTCCCCATGTCCGCGAAGCCCATGGTCAACGAGTCAGTGAGTGAGTCTGTGGGGCTGAACCATTGCAGCACCATTGCCCCCCTCCCCCTTCCTTCCCTGACGGGCCCAGTGGGCCAGCCTGGCGCTGAGAAAGCATAGAATCGGATCAGCATGGAACTTACAAGACGAGGGTACCGTTCTGGCCACACCATGCGCCGGTGCCGGTGTGAAGCCGGTGTGGCCCTTGTTGATGGAACCGCGGTGTGATACAGCGAAATGCCTGCTCGGTGCAATACCAGTGTGCTTTCTACGGCTGTGCCCACACCCGCGTGCACCCTGCCTGTGTGGCACTCCAAGAGCCGCGCGTCGCAGACTGCCCCCGAGAGCTTGAAACCCTGCCCTTTGAGCCTTTGGGGTGTGAACCTTGGGGTATCCTACGCAAATGACCCCAAAATGGGGCGGTGTATGGTGCCCGTGCACTAACCCCCTAACCCCTCATTCGCACTAGCGTCAAGGACTTGAAAAGGCAAATGCCTCCTCTCGTCCAATACACCTTTGGCACTAGGGGAGAAAACATTGCCCACAAAATATGGTCGGCACCCAATTGAAAACTCAAAGGTTCTTCACAAATCACCTCGAAGAGAGGTTGTTAGGTCAGGTTGGGTGAGAGCTCATCTATATACAGATATATACAGATATTTAACGCCCGAACCCCCCCGCCCCCCCGCCCCCCAGCGTATCGCGGCACGACGGAAGGACCTGGGCCTCCGTCCTATGTGGGCTCCTCCGAGGAGCGACCCTGCCCAGAACTTGGGCCATGTGCCCCCCCGCCCGCACCCGCAGGCGCAGCTGCACCTACCGGGTGAAGCCTAGGCTAAAAAGCCCCCCCCCCCCCCCGGGGCTGGCAGACGGGCTACCGTGCCCAATGGTGCTAGGGGCGCCGCTAACGGCCTGCCCCGCGGACTGCCCTCCCCCCCCCCCCGTGCCGCATTGCTGCGCACCTGTGCCTGCCCTGCCTGCCCACGAGGGGGGAGGGGGGGGGGTGCGCCGTGCCGGGGGGAGCGGAGGACCACCCCGCCCCCCGACCCTGGACCTGTCCCGACACCCCCGACCCGGAGCACCAGCATTTGGCTGCCCCTGAACCTGCTTTACAGCCCGCCCTGCAGCACCCTGCTGCCCCACATCCTGCCTTGCAGCAGCCTGTGGCCCCTCTGCTGAGAGGGGGGGTTGGCCTGGACCCTGCCGCGCCCACCCTGCAGCATTTGGCTGCCCCTGACCCAGCCAAAAGACCCTCCCCTAGGACCCAAACTGCCCCTAGAACTATCCCCATATCCCCTGGGTGCGGCGGCTCCGGGCACCCCCGCCCCCCCCGCCCCCGCTGGCTGTGCAGCCAGCCACCCGCGGGGGGGGGGGGGGGCAGGGGGCAGGGAGGGGGCACGCGGGCCTGGTGGACGTTTTCGGCTCCATCTCGGCCGTGCTGAGCGCAGCGACGCAGGCAGGGGGGACGTGAGGCCCGAGCCACTGAGGCTTTCTGCCCGTGGCTGGGACTATGACTGCCCCGCCCCCCTACCGTCCCCCCCTCCTCCCCCCAAATTCCTGTGGGTGGTGGGGGCTGGAGTCCAAGGAAAAGGGGAAAAAGGATGACCCAACCCTGGGGGCGGGCCTCCGGCACGGAGGCTCTTCGTCGTCGGAGGAAGAGTCCATCGGTGGCGGCCGCTGCCTCCGCCCCAGCACTGCTGGCGGCAGCACGCGCTGCCGCGCCGGCGGCGGCTCATCCTCTGATGAGCCCCGCGGCGACTCCCGCCCTCGGGAGCCCAGCACCGTGCGTGGGGGGTGGGCGCAGGCCTTTGCACTTGCTGGGGCGCTTGGAGCCACGCACGCAGCGCCCTGGCCCCTGCGCGTTGTGCTGCCGGTGCCAGTCGGTGCCCCTCGTGACCCGAGGAGCAACAGTACGTAAAGCCCTGACCAGTCGCAGTACACGCCGCGCACGTCGCCGCTCCGTGTGCAGTGCACAATGCACAAGCGGTGCCCAAACCGCATCCTAGCGCCCGCGGGGCCCCTACCGGGCGCGCCGGCGGCGGTGGCTGCGCGAGCGGGCAGCGCGGCCGCTGCGGGCGCACCTGCTTGTAGGGACGCAGCGGCGCCTGTCCACCCAGGGGGCGAGGTAGGTAGTCGCTCAGGAAAGCGTTTTGGCGCCCCTTGCCCGGCCGCGCCAGCCACCCCGCCCAGAGGGCCCTGCAATGCACCTCTAGGCGGCGCATGTGCTGCTGCATGGCCTGGCGGCACGCAAACATGGGCCTCCGTGCAACCCATGCACTTGTAGCCCCCAAACGGGACCAGTGCGTTGCACAACGGGCGCATCTGGCCCCCAGGAAGCTCGCCAGCACGCAAAAACTGTTGCGGCCTGTCTAGTGCGAGCTTGAGCACGCGCGCCCGCTCACGTAGTGGTAGGACACAACCCGCCACCTTGTGCTCCGGAGCCGCCGGGAGCGCCCGGCCCGCATGCTCCTTAAAATCCAAGGCCAATTCCATGTATGTGACCTGGCCCTGGCCTGGGAGCCACAGGAAGGCCCTCGCCCACCGTAATAAGGCGTGCAGAAACGCCGGTTCCAAGGGCCAATGCAGCGGTAGCCCCACCGGCACATCCAGCGGGGGTCGGGCTGGGGGTCTGGGCAGTGGGCCCGCCCCAAACTGGCCCCACGGGTAGGCAGTTCGCGCATCCGTTGCCCGTCCCCGCGCCGGGCCGAAGACGGTCGACCCGTATTGGAAGAGAGGAGGGGGAGGGAGGGGGGGGGTATGGGTATGGGTATGGATAGAGTCCTTGTGCCGAGTACCAGGCGACCACCACCACGTGTCTCACTGCAGTGTACTGTGGTTGCCTCTTCGGACTCGTGAGGCATCACGGGGGCCCGCCACTGCCGTACTACGGGCCACGGGCCACGTAGACGGGTGAAACGGGTGTGCAGTGCAGTGTGCTGTGTACTCTCACAGCGGCTGTTACCGGGGATCCACGAGTAACCGCCGGGGTGGATGCCTTGCACGGAGGGTGATGTCAAGGCGGCCCGCGTATCAGGCTCGTCTCACTGTGGATCCTCACACGGTGAGGCATGGACACTGCCTGGTCCATGACCTCCCGAGCCAATGGCTGAGAGTCACAAGCCCCCTCTAGTAAGGGTCCCTTGCTACTCTCCTCGAGGACTGACCTGTCAGGGTGAGCCACAGGCCACACACCCCTCATGAGCATCCACAGGCTCCAGGCCACTCAAGACACTCAGAGGGGTAAACCCTGCCAGTCCACAAGACCTCTTGTGACAGTGAAGGCCATGGACAATCCCGAGGACTGACCAGTCAAGGTGGGCCACAGGCCACACACACCTCTTGAGCATCCACGGGCTCCAGGCCACTCAGGACACTCCGAGGGTTGACCCTGCCGGTCCACAAGTCCTCTTGTGGCATGGTCAATGCCGTTGGGCTGTCCCACTCATGCACGGCCACAGTTCAGTGAGCTGAGACACCGGGCTCCTGGCCACTCGTACCCAGGGGACACCGAACTGAGCGTGCATAAGACCCCCACCCGGTCGTGCAGAAGTCAGGCTCTCCGGGCGACCGTGACTGGCAACCCCTATTTCTTCCACTTGGTTTGGCAGTGGCAGGGCTGCCCCATCCAGATAGCACCTTCCCCAGGGGGTGGCATGCCTTGGTGGTGGAGGCCCCCTGTGAAGGCCCATCTGACTCGGAGGAGGGGGGGGGGGGGTTCGGCCGGACCCCCCCTCCTCCTGGGGTCCCCCAAGGCAGATGGCGCCGAAAGCGCCGAAGCAAAATTTGTGCGGTTCTCATTGTTTATTGGTGTGCAATGTCCCTGTTGCAAGCTGGCATCGTTTAAGGGCATTTTTTGAACCGCCACGAAAAGAATTCTGCAGTGTTGCCAACACCCAAAATTTCTCTTGCCTTGCGAAAATTGAAGTCACGGGGAAATCATGGGAAGCTGTTGGCATCGGCATTGGGAAGTCACTAGGGAATTAATGGGGAAGCATTGGAAAATTCTCCCTGGGCAATAGCCTCCAATCGGGGGCACGTGGTAAGTGTTGCCGTCACGTGACGGTTGATGCTTCAAGTTGATTTCGTGTCGTGCAGCATCTAGCATTTGCAACAGATGGGTTGCTGCATAGAAACATCCATGTACTCCCTGATTTAGGCATGCATGTGGTCAAAGAGACGATGCAATGACCCTTCCATCCAGGTACTGATAGCAGGGCTGAGAGGGTGATGTGCCGGTTTGATAGTGGAATTGGAAAAAGGGGGTTGTGTTTTGCTCATGATCCTTGATTCTGTTCCTCTTGGTCGCAAGATATGCCCCACAAATACACAAATGCACAGCCCGGTGGGGTTGCATCTGAGTCCTGCTTGAGAGGATGCCATCAAGGCAGTATGCTGCGAACGGGTGTACTGGTACCACCAGCTTAAGCCAAACGGGCGACTATTCAGGCTTCCAAGTATCCCTTGATCGTGACGGGAAAAGAATTCCGTAAATAACAGATGACTGTCTGGGCCGAGGGTTGGAAAATCCGGAGTCAGGAAAATTTCTACAACCCTCCGCAGCCCTCCACAAATCATGTCCCACATTTTGGTTGATCGTTTCTCTGTGACAAATCGGTGTTGATCACTTTGCAGACATTGTGAACCTTTCACGAGAGCGGCAACCGATTCCCATTTTGTTTTTTTCAGGGGAGGGGGGGGGTGTTGAGGAGAGTCTGCGGTTGGAATTGTGGGTGGCCCATGAAAGCCAGTGGCCCACGTGTGTGAAAACCCCATTGCGGCCCGGGCCTGAAGGGACCCCCACACCAGCAGTGCAGTGCATCGCCACAGTGACACAGCAACGCACGCCGTGTCAAGAGCGTGCGGACAACCCGAACTACAGATAGAAACCACAGCAAGACATCATCGACACAAAACTCCCGATTGGTCAGGTCGGACAATCCACGTACCCTTCAGACGCTGTCGACGGTAGTGCAACACATAGACGGCGGAGCTGACCACCTTGTTCCGCACCTGCAGCAGCAATGGAGCACTGGGCCGTGGGGGGCATTTCAGTGTAACCCTGGACCCCAAGACTCGCAGCGTGAAGGGATGTAGGTTCTGGAGGGAGGGGGGGGTCAGTTTTTACCCGTATTGGTTTTTTGGGGGGGAGGGGGGCACAGCTGCATTCCCCGTTCCAGTGTGAGCATTTAGATCACACATAAGTGGGGGCAAAACAAACTCGCAGTCAGGGGAATCCGGTCCAAGCCCGAGCAGGTCTATGCCAACCCCCCCCCCCCCCCGGCACTATCTAAGGGCCTGGATGGGGGGGAAGCTATGTGTGAAGAAAGGAGGAGGGGCAAGGGAAAGGGTCCGGAACCCGAAAAATTGTGTACCAAAAATGGCCCAAATCAATTCTTCCTTCAGTAACTTCATTTTTGGCCACTATACAATCTGGGTTTGGGGGGGCAGGGGTTGGGGGGGGGGGGGGGTCCTCCTGTGGTTGTCAGGCGTTGGGGGGTCAGCCGCGGCCCAAGGGAAAGGAAGAGGGCTTGCCATTGGCTTTGGGGAATTAGCAAGCAGCATCCCTCCACCCAACAAAGATGGTGCTTGCCTGGGCCTTGTGGCCATCAGTGGCACAGAACGGAACCCTCCCAAACTGCTGGTTCAGCCGCGTTCAAGCCAATTCTTACGTCCAAAAGTGTGCAAACTCATCAAAATTGCCGGCAACCAATTGCAAAAAAACATGGACGAACGAACCCCAATGTAGGCAGATTCACAATGAGAAAGTGCCATCTATGTACAATCGAATATCGCATCGTGCACGTTGTTAAAAACATTTTGTTCCGGCAGCTTCGCCGTCAACCCTCGATGTAGGCTCGAGGCCTTGACCGACCCGCACTATTTTGCGCCCCGACGGGGGATGGGGGAGGAGGTTGGCCAACACCAGATCCCCGTGACTCAGTAAATAAGGAAACATAATGAAAAGGAAGACACGACAAATTCTGGCAGATACAGGAATGAACCTGCGAAAGCACCCAACGAACCGTAACTTTGTTGTGGGCCCCACTGTGCAGGCGAAAAAGCCGCTGCTCCCTGTGAGTGCACGTTTGGGGTCCGCAGGGGGTGGCGGGGTGGGGGGGCTGTTGGGGTCGGGTCCCACCTCAACTAACCCTGTGGTATGGGTACACTGCAATTGTTGTTGCATCCGCACTTGTTCTGTGTGTGTTTCCCTTCAAACTGCAGACCTGATATCTTTCATCTTCACCCTCTTGGGCAACCCATTCTTCCCTTGTAGGCATGTCTTCAAGACGTGCGTGAAAGTATGACCCAGAGGCTGGGACAACGTCCAAATGCTTGCGGAAAAACGGGCCCACAAAAATAGTGACTAGCGGGTGCTACAGGCTCACGAAGGCGGTCGGTGCCCAGGGAGCACTGCATTTTTGACGCATTTGTCGCGGGCGTAGGCTGGCGAAAGCGGTCGTGGAGCCCCCGACACGCTCCTTTGCAAGCGTTTGTGGGCATGGGGGCCCCTGAAAGCGACCATTGATCGCAGGCGAGTTTCAGCGCGTTGTTTGCATGCCCTGACCAAAACGTTCACACTTTTCTCTGCCCTGTGAGTGTTGCGCAGGCATTTAGGCTCGCTTCTGTGAGCAGTCGTGATTTGTGATGTTCCCCGTTTTCCCCTTTGGACTGCAGGGGTGAGCTGGCGAGAGGGGGGACTATTTGGAGGGGGAGGGGGGGTGGTAATTGCAGTTCTAGACCCCAACCCCCGCGGCGTGGGCAAGGGGGTCCGGAAGGGGGGTGGGGCGGATTTTTTCAGGGTTTTTAGGGCATTTATAAATTCCTGGTTTCATTCTGAGCATTTTGAATATATACGTGGGGCAAAAGCCCCTTATACGCTTCATACTCTACACCCTCAGCACCCTGTCCATAACCCCGACTCGAGGAGCTACAGCGAAGTGTGGGAATCCTTAACCCAAACTCGAGGGGTCACACTGACGTGTGGGAGTCCATAACGCCAACTCGAAGGGCCACGCCAAAGCGTGTGTGTCCATAACCCCAACTGGAGCGGCTACAACAAAGTGTGGGAGTCCATAAACCCAACTTGAGGGGTCACGGCGAAGTGTGGGAGGCAATAACCCCAACTCCAGCGGCCACACTGAAGTGTGGGAGTCCATAACCCCAACTTGAGGGGTCACACCCCGAAGTGTGGGAGTCCATAACCCCAACTTGAGGGGTCACACCCCGAATTGTGGGAGTCCATAACCCCAACTTGAGGGGTCACACCCCGAAGTGTGGGAGTCCATAACCCCAACTTGAGGGGTCACACCCCGAAGTGTGGCAGTCCATAACCCCAACTTGAGGGGCCACACCCCGAAGTGTGGAAGTCCATAACCCCAACTCAAGCGGCCACACCGAAGTGTGGGAGTCCATCACCCCAACTCCAGGGGTCACACCAAAGTGTGGAGGTCCATTACCCCAACTCGGGGGGTCACACCGAAATGTGGAACTCCATAACCCCAACTGGAGGGGTCACACCGAAGTGTGGGTGTCCATAACCCCAACTTGAGGGGCCACACCAAAGTGTGGGAGTCCATAACCACAACTCGAGCGGCCACACCGAAGTGTGGGAGTCCATAACCCCAACTCGAGAGGACACACCGAAGTGTGGGAGTCCATAACCCCAACTCGAGGGGCCACACCAAAGTGTGGGAGTCCATCACCCCAAAAAGAGGGGCCACACCCCCAAGTATGGGAGTCCATAACCCCAACTCAAGGGGCCACACCAGAGTGTGGGAGTCCATAACCCCAATTCGAGGGGCCACACCGAAGGGTAGGAGTGCATAACCCCAACTGGAGGGGTCACACCAAAGTGTGGAGGTCCATTACCCCAACTCGAGGGGGTTACGCCGAAGCGTGGGACTCCATAACCCCAACTGGAGGGGTCACACCGAAGTGTGGGTGTCCATAACCCCAACTTGAGGGGTCACACCCAAATGTGGGAATCCATAACCCCAACTCGAGGGCCACACCAAAGTGTGGAAGTCCATAACCGCAACTCGACAGGCCACACCAAAATGTGGGAGTCCATAACCCCAACTCGAGGGGCCACACCAAAGTGTGGGAGTCCATAACCCCAACTGGAGGGGTCACACCAAAGTGTGGAAGTCCATAACCACAACTCGAGGGGCCACACTAAAGTGTGGGAGTCCGTCACCCCAACTTGAGAGGCCACACCGAAGCGTAGGAGTCCATAACCCCAACTCCAGGGGTCGCACCTAAGCGTGGGAGTCCATCACCCCAACTCGAGGGGACACACTGAAGTTTGGGAGTCCATCACCCCAACTCGAGCGGTCACACCAAAGTGTGGGAGTCCATAACCCCAACTCGAGCAGCCACACCGAAATGTGGGTGTCCATGACCCCAACTCAAGGGGCCACACCAAAGTGTGTTCGTCGATAACCACAACTCGAGGGGCCACACCAAAGTGTGGGAGTCCGTCACCCCAACTTGAGAGGCCACACCGAAGCGTAGGAGTCCATAACCCCAATTCGAGGGGGTTACGCCGAAGCGTGGGACTCCATCACCCCAACTCGAGGGGACACACTGAAGTCCGGGAGTCCATCACCCCAACTCGAGCGGTCACACCAAAGTGTGGGAGTCCATCACCCCAACTCAAGCGGCCACACCGAAATGTTAAAGTCCATACCCCCAACTTGAGCGGCCACACCAAAGCATGGGAGTCCATAACCCCAACTCGAGCAGCCACACCAAAGTGTGGGTGTCCATGACCCCAACTCAAGGGGCCACACCAAAGTGTGTTCGTCCATAACCACAACTCGAGGGGCCACACCAAAGTGTGGGAGTCCATCACCCCAACTTGAGAGGCCACACCGAAGCGTAGGAGTCCATAACCCCAACTCGAGGGGGTTACGCCGAAGCGTGGGACTCCATCACCCCAACTCGAGGGGACACACTGAAGTCCGGGAGTCCATCACCCCAACTCGAGCGGTCACACCAAAGTGTGGGAGTCCATAACCCTAACTCGAGCAACCACACCGAAATGTGGGTGTCCATGACCCCAACTCAAGGGGCCACACCAAAGTGTGGGAGTCCGTCACCCCAACTTGAGAGGCCACACCGAAGCGTAGGAGTCCATAACCCCAACTCCAGGGGGTTACGCCGAAGCGTGGGACTCCATCACCCCAACTCGAGGGGACACACTGAAGTCCGGGAGTCCATCACCCCAACTCGAGCGGTCACACCAAAGTGTGGGAGTCCATAACCCCAACTCGAGCAGCCACACCGAAATGTGGGTGTCCATGACCCCAACTCAAGGGGCCACACCAAAGTGTGTTCGTCGATAACCACAACTCGAGGGGCCACACCAAAGTGTGGGAGTCCGTCACCCCAACTTGAGAGGCCACACCGAAGCGTAGGAGTCCATAACCCCAACTCCAGGGGGTTACGCCGAAGCGTGGGACTCCATCACCCCAACTCGAGGGGACACACTGAAGTCCGGGAGTCCATCACCCCAACTCGAGCGGTCACACCAAAGTGTGGGAGTCCATAACCCCAACTCGAGCAGCCACACCGAAATGTGGGTGTCCATGACCCCAACTCAAGGGGCCACACCAAAGTGTGTTCGTCGATAACCACAACTCGAGGGGCCACACCAAAGTGTGGGAGTCCATCACCCCAACTTGAGAGGCCACACCGAAGCGTAGGAGTCCATAACCCCAATTCGAGGGGGTTACGCCGAAGCGTGGGACTCCATCACCCCAACTCGAGGGGACACACTGAAGTCCGGGAGTCCATCACCCCAACTCGAGCGGTCACACCAAAGTGTGGGAGTCCATCACCCCAACTCAAGCGGCCACACCGAAATGTTAAAGTCCATACCCCCAACTTGAGCGGCCACACCAAAGCATGGGAGTCCATAACCCCGACTCGAGCAGCCACACCGAAGTGTGGGTGTCCATGACCCCAACTCAAGGGGCCACACCAAAGTGTGGGAGTCCATAACCACAACTTGAGGGGCCACACCAAAGTGTGGGAGTCCGTCACCCCAACTTGAGAGGCCACACCGAAGCGTAGGAGTCCATAACCCCAACTCGAGGGGGTCACGCCGAAGCGTGGGAGTGCATCACCCCAACTCGAGGGGACACACTGAAGTCCGGGAGTCCATCACCCCAACTCGAGCGGCCACACCGAAATGTTGGAGTCCATACCCCCAACTCGAGGGGCCACACCGAAGTGTGGAAGTCCATAACCCCAATTCGAGGGGCCACACCAAAGTGTGGGAGTCCATCACCCCAACTTGAGAGGCCACACCGAAGCGTAGGAGTCCATAACCCCAACTTAAGGGGGTCACGCCGAAGCGTGAGACTCCATCACCCCAACTCGAGGGGACACACTGAAGTCCGGGAGTCCATCACCCCAACTCGAGCGGTCACACCAAAGTGTGGGAGTCCATCACCCCAACTCAAGCGGCCACACCGAAATGTTGGAGTCCATACCCCCAACTCGAGCGGCCACACCAAAGCATGGGAGTCCATAACCCCAGCTTGAGGGGCCACACGAAAGTGTGGGAGTGCATAACCCCAACTCCACGGGCCACACCAAAGTGTGGAGGTCCATAACCCCAACTCGAGGGGCCACACCGAAATGTGGAAGTCCACAACCCCAATTCGAGGGGCCACACCAAAGTGTGGGAGTCCATAACCCCAAATAGAGGGGCCACACCAAAGTGTGGGAGTCCATCATCCCAACTCGAGGGGCCACATCAAAGTGTGGCAGTCCATCACCCCAACTCCAGGGGCCACACCAAAGTGTGGGTGTCCATAACCACAACCCGAGGGGTCACACCAAATCGTGAGAGTCCATAACCCCAACTCAAGCGGCCACACCGAAGTGTGGGAGTCCATAACCCCAACTTGAGAGGCCACACCAAAGTGTGTAAGTCCATCACCCCAACTCAAGGGGTCACACCAAATTGTGGGAGTCCATCACCCAACACGAGGGGCCACACTGAAGTGTGGGAGTCCGTAACCCCAACTCGAGGGACCACACCAAGGTGTGGGAATCCATGCCCCCAACTCGAGCGGCCACACCGAAGTGTGGGAGTCCATAACCCCAACTCTAGGGGCCACACCAAAGTGTGGGAGTCCATAAACCCAACTCGAGCGGCGACACAGAAGTGTGGGTGTCCATCACCCCAACACGAGGGGCCGCACCGAAGTGTGGGAGTCCATAACCCCAACACGAGGGGCCACACCAAAGTGTGGGAGTCCCTAACCCCAACTCAAGCGGCCACACCGAAGTGTGGGAGTCCATAACCCCAACTCGAGAGGCCACACCGAAATGTGGGAATCCATCACCCCAACTCGAGGGGCCACACCAAAGTGTGGGAGTCCATAACCCCAACTCTAGGGGCCACACCAAAGTGTGTGAGTCCATAATAATAAGGGAAGAAAGAGCGCACTAGGTAACCACCAGCGCTCAAAGAGGCCAAAAGTGGGCAACCCCCCCTAAAGACCCTCTCAATCCTCTCAAGTGGGGGGAGGAATTCCCCAGGCGCCATTGGCACCACCATACCTAGGGACACTATCTTCCAAAACCCTTGTGGGGGGGGGGGGGGGGGGGAGGGGGTGTTGGCATCCAAAGACCGCACCTCGCGGCCCCCCTGTGGGTAGAACCAATTTTTGGACCCTTTCCCTAAAGGTGCAAAAAAAAAATTCCGGGTGCCATTGGTGCCCAATTTGGCTATTAGTTATTGCTGCCATTTGGTATGGGTTGGGGGGTCTAGATGGGGTGGGCGGGGGGGGGGGGGTTGGACCCTACACGTAACCGCCCCCCGTAGGGGGGACTGCACGCCTCTGGGTCACCCCACGCGGCACCGTTGGAGCAGAGCAAATGCACACCATCTCCATTCTGTGCACATCGCGCACATGCAAGCCCATTCCGTGCCCCGCACTGAAAGAAGACACCAGCGACGCTTGTGTGGCACAGGCACTGCGTATTCCTTGAGGGCGTACGTTGCACCAAACGCACGCCTCGTCTTGTAACGTCTCGTCTTCAGAGTAGCATGTGAAGCGCACTGCAGGCATTTTCCCCCCAACGCAGTGTCCTGTCTCTTGTTGACGACCCATACATCACGTCCAGTGACCCACCGCAGCACTTTGCACAGAAACGTACCTCCGGGGAAGGTATTGCCGTTGTGAGAGTGTCGTCGAACTCGTACCACGTCTCCTGCCACAGTGGGACCGTCAATAATGACACAAAACACGGTGGGTGAAGCTCAGCAAACGGGCCCGGGTTGGGGCTTCTGGTTTCGGTCAATGAGCCCTCCGAAAAGCAATTTTGCCGGCCGTCACTAGAACTATGGGGGCAGGCCGTCAGAAGATCGGAGGTTCACGAACAGCAGCAAGAAAAGCGCGTTTGCTAGGGAAGAGGGGATAGCGCAAAGCTTAGCCGGTTTCGCGTTTCATTTCCAAGGCTTTAGTCATTGCAAGCCGGCGCTTTTTGCTTTTTGTTTTGCGGACCACATCTACAGCGGTCCAGTCAGGCAGGCTGTTCCTTGAAATTGCTTTAACCATGTCCCCCCTGCGCCCCTGAGAGAGCAATCTTCTCGTCCCCCTCCAATGCCCTCAACCCAACCCCAATGGCTGTCGGGAATAAAAGAGGGGAGGCGAACCTTTGAACAAAAAGAAACAACTCCTCAAAAACCGCCGTGTGACTCGTAAAACCGGGCGTATTCGTTGAGTCGTGAGTTTGCGAGGGCTTTGTGGGTCATGCTTTGTTTTCTCCTCTGCCACCTCCGCATTAGTGGAACGCAGTAAACCCCTCCCCCGTACCCCCGTACAAGAACATGCGCGTGTTCTTGTTTATTTGCGTGTTCTTATTTGGGAGACCCCGATGTGCAGTGTTCCCAGTCCATGTTGATGACCCCTCCTTTTGGTTTAATGATGTTTTGGCTGCCAGAGATGAGGATGAGGCCATTGTGGATGAGTGCTATGAGGCAGCCACGGATGCGAGCGTGTTCTTATTTTGACTGCGTGTTCTTGTAGGCGGGGGGGGGGGCAGGTTACCCCCACTGACACGGAGTACCATATCATTTGTGACTCAGCAAAACGCATGGGACGTTTCAACACGCAATGCCATGCCATCCGTGACTGAAACGACGCACCAGGTGCGGCTCATTCAGAAAATTAATGCGGAACACCACGTCGCATGCAATGTACACCATGATCAGGCAATATATGCGGCACCATGTCGCTGATGACGAAGCAAACACAGTGCCATGTCATCATGACTCATGGAAACCCTAAACAGCCCACCTCTCAGCACGTTGCTGCAGACCCTTGTTTGGGAAGCAAGCCTAAGGAGTGGACAGGCATACCCCCACAAGACCAAAGGCCGTGTAATGGCCTACCGCAGGGCTGCTCCCATAATGGTTGCACACAGCGAACAAATCATAAGTCATCTCCTCGGGAGTGTACCGCTGCGAATCGCAGACCCATGGCTCGAGCGAGAAGCCCTGCAAGAGACGCGACAGGACTGTGAATCATGGTGGGGGGGGGGGGGGGTCCGGCCCTCCACGCCCCTTCAGATTTTTTCCCTTTCCCTTCCTGAAGGGGTCTGTCGCAGCAAAAGCAAGAGCTGATTTCTGCTGCACCCAACCCTCAAGAAGGCGTCCACTGGTCCACTGGCAGGTCCATTACCGCTTAGCTCTCGTCGCTTGACCATCGACTGCCGACAGTTCGCCATGCCCTGCCGTCGGTTCCTGATATTGTCGTTTGCGCAACCGCGACCACCGTCGATCAATGGCCAATTTGACCGAAGATCAGTCGTTTGCGCGAGGGAAACAGAAAAGAAACATCCCCTTGCTGATCATCTGCAGTCTGCTGTTCCCACATACTCAAACTGGTGTCATGGGGAGGGGTTTTGGGGAGAGCCACACCGTGAACAACGAAAAACAAAACAGGCCACAAAATTGTGCACGGAGCCTCAAGCGAGTGAACCAATAACCATGTGACAATAGCCACATGCAGCTCAGCACTGCAGAAGTGTTCCTTGTACTTGTAGATGTAATGTTCTTTACCAGCGGCAATCAAAAGTGTCACCCTTCCTGCATGCGAATCCGGTCAAGCAGAATTCCAAATTGACACAAGTTTCCTTGGCTCCCTCACTGGCCACCAGCTTATTGGTGCAGAGCAGGTCCCCACATCAACCATGGCAATACGCAAAGGCTGCAAACGTCCTGTAGCAAAGGGAGGGAAGGCACCTCGATCGGGAAATCCACAAATTCTTTCAGCTTGGTCTGATCATCCGTTCCTCGCCACTCGAACCTGAATAAGACAGTCAGTGCTGCATTTCAACGCCTTCGCGCTGGACTGGCCCAAGTGCCCTTCTCACCAGGGACCACGATTTATTTCTGGCACGGGAGCCCCACATGGCTCGCACTGTAGCATCGCGCGTCGCCAGTGCCAGAATTTGACGTCTTTTGCTGTGAATAAATTTCATTGCTTGTGCCAATTTTCTTTGAAAATTCGCAGCCGTATTCTGCTACTGTTTAGAATGTTTGTTGGCCTTAATGCATGCTTGAAGAGATTTGACTGCCACCGCTTTGCTACGTTGCGAAGGAGCATTTTTGGTCTAGGGTAAAAAACATTTGAGTCCCCTGATTGACACGCCCCCCCCTACGATTGGGAAATCCACAAAATCTTTCAGCTTGGTGTGATCATCCGTTCCTCGCCACTCAAACCTGAATAAGACAGTGCTCAGGGGCAGGGATGTGGCAGGGTGCCAGGGCAGTGTGGCCGGGGTGTGGCGGGGGTGTGGCAGCGTGCCAAAGGGTTCGTATTGTGGCAGGTGTGTGGCACTGTGCCTAAGATTTGGCGGTGTGCCAGGCGTTATGGCGTGGTAGTCCGGCAGGTGCGTGGCAGTGTGGCAGTAGCCTGGCAGTGTGGCACGGCTGCACCAAACTATGCAAAAAAGTGCATGAAGACAGTCACGGAAATGCGGAGTGATCCACAAGCCTCTCGATTCAACAAATAAGCCTGAGTAAACACGTCTGAAAGACAATGCTTGCCATCAGCAGAATCTGAACACAAAATAAACACACTGCAGCACTCTGCTTCGAAAACAAAATACAGACAGCAGCAATGGAAAGGGGTGAGAATGCGCACCACAACAACTGAATACCTCTTGAGGATGACAACGAGATGATCAGGCAGGGTGTACAGCTCAATTTGCTTGGAGGCCCCGATGAGGTCCTTCTTGCAGCACTTCTCGCAGTGCCATGAACCCTGAAGAAAAGGCGGTGCAACTTGGTCACTATCCAAAGCATCAGGAAAACATAGCAATTCTGGACAATTGCTTTTTGCATTGCAGCTTTGGGGCAACCACCCCTCCCTCCTCTTTGCGCAAACAACAACGCCTTGTCCAAACAGCCTGGCACTTGTTTCCACAACTTTTGAAAACGTGGCATTGAGCGTCGGGGCGAGGGCCACCCGCACCAACCCCCACCGTCCCTTGAAGCGCAGACAGCGCCTCGGACAAATAGAACTTTTGTAGGTGTTGTTTCCGCAACTTTCGGCAGCGGCGATTCCTTTTTATTTTTGTCGAATTGAGAGAGTGTGTATTTGCGGGTGTGGCGTGATTGCATGACAGGGGATGGGATGGCTGTACGTTAAGGTCCAGTGCCATGTTCCTTGTCTCCCACGCTGTGCCTTGTGCAGTACACCGGTGCATGTACATAGCCCCCAACAATCATCAGTGGACTCAACGCTTCCTGCATTTCATTGCACGCGATGTGACATGCCGTGCGTGACCGTCAGACACCCAGAATCGTGTATCGCAAACCTTCTCATCCAGCTTCTCTGGGGTCTGGAAATTGTCAAACAAAGACTGCAACGTCAATCCCCCGTGCATACTCAGCATCGACTGAAAGAGGCAAAGAGGGAGTGGGGGAGACTGTTATGCGGGTGCACCAAGAAAACCACATTTGAGAGGCTCAGGGTACAGCTCAAAATGCAATCAATGCTGTCCTTGATGCAAAAAAAAAACCCTTGTTGACTTATGCTTGACCCAATAAATGTGCACACCAACATGGAGAAGGCAACCAGGCACTACACAGTAAAATTTCAAATCATCCAGAAGTTTGTCACTGGGAAAGAGAAGACGTATGCACCTTCACCCGGAGTCCGTGCTATGCACCTTCACCCGGAGTCCGTGCTTAGTGAACGAAAATTTGGCCATGAACCACCAGCGGTTGGTGGTTGACAATCGGTGATTCGCAGCTGGCGGCAAACCACTGGCTCAGAAGGCTGTCTGAAGGGGCTTTCCTTCGTTGTTAAAGGACAACCCTGGTTCAGAGGTCCATGACGCCTATTCAGAGGCACAGGCTACAGAAGATGTACAGCAAATGTGGCCCTTCAGTGCCCATCCGTCCTCCCCCAGCAATACTGGGTATTCACGTTCCCAAATTTTCCTAATCAGCAGGAGTTCAAGAAAACCTTTCAACCATTCTTCATTCAGCAATCAAAGCACCAGCTATAGCGGATGGGTAAATTAGTCCGCTTAAATCATTTGAACCAGATGAAATGGTCCTTGGCACCACCACCACACCACCTGCTAAGGAGTCGAATTCGTAGGGAGTGTGCAAAATGGGCAGGTATGCTTTCATCCTCCCACATGACAGATCCCCTCCCTGCAACTGAACGAATGCCCTATTGGGAATGCTGCCAAGGTTTGACTGGAATCAGCTCCACATGTGCCGCAGACTCGCCAAAGGCAACCGATCAGCAACTGAGCAGCCATTCCTCTGCAAACAGCAGCCCAATTACAACGCTGCTGATGTGTCGGTCCACAAGTGGTGTTATGGCACTGGCTTTTTTTGGGGGGGGGGTACAGTTTTGTGTGACAGAGCAGAATGTTTGTCCCACTGCCAGCGACTCACGACGTCCACAGCCTGCCCCTGGCTTCGTGTTCAGGTCTTCCCAAACCGTGAAATTTGCAGGGCGCTCTCCAACGCTGATGATGCAGAAATCGAATCACAAAGCAAAAACGCCATGGCTTAAAATGGGAAATGTAATATTGTCAACTTGGATAGATGTTTGTCCTACCTTGCATTCAACCTTCGGGATGCACCAACTAGGGGACGTCAATGTGTAGAGCCAGGCTCAAAAGGCCGCCAGTCCGGTGTTTGAGGGTCGATTTTGTGTTTTGCCGGATGTTTTGCCGGAACATGTTTAGGAAACTTTATGAGAGAAAATGGCTCAAAAATGAGAGAAATGGCTCTTTTCAGAAAAAGCCCAAGTATTCAGTCAAGAGGACTACCAAGGTTCTGATGAGCTAACATTTTGAAATTTGAGACAACACTCTTTTGCCGGATCCAGTAAAAAGATACATCATGATAACATGTCAGTACAACATAGCTTGGTCCAAGAGTCATACAAGTGTACAAAATAATTTGGCAACATACCTGTTAAGGTAGTTCTTCAAGATCAAGTCCAAGGTGATAAAAATAGAATCAAAGAGGTAGCAATAGCAGTGATACAAATACATTTTGCAGACACTCGTCACATGTCCATTCTCTGTGTGAATGATACAACAAACGATCAGTTTTGCCGGATCGGGCAAAGCTAACTAGATATTGTGAACGACTATTGTGTATCTCCACCCACACTTGCTACATATTCCACCCCCAAAAAACGCCAATCGCAGTGACGGCTATGCATGTTGTGAAGTGGAATTTGCAATGTCCTCCCCTCTCCAACCAGTAGCCCGTTACCGATTGTCTGTGTTTCAGCCTAAAACATACAATCCAATACATTGCCCGTACTGTATTGGATCGATATGATATTGCATGCACTATGTCGTCCAGTGGGCTCTCACAGGCTGAAGTGTGGTGCAGGCAACACTTGGGAGAGGGTAAGGCACACGTCTTCCTCGGCGGATTTTTCCTCAGTGTCCTCGTGGGTTTGCGACGACGGTATCGGCAACGCGAGGTGCATGAAGGCGTCGAAGGTAACTGATACGTGATCTGCCAATTGGAAATGCGAGGCAAGGGTTGAGAAGATTGTGCAGCGTTGCTCGCCAATATGAATGTGCTCAGCAGGCACACATACCGCACTCGGGGCATGAAACGGTGCTCTTCAATTGCCCAGTGTACATGTCTACCATGACAGACTGGTTGTTCATCGAGTAAAATTTCCAAGACTCACCTGCCACAACTTGGTCTGGCTGGGGTTGAACTGGATCAGGGTGCGACGGGGACATCGGGTCACGGCAGCGCTGTGCAAGAATACGACAGGATGGGGCAGTAGGGCGTCGCAGAGGGTCAAGGGATGATCAGGCTGCTTGACTACGTGGCGCCGAAACCTCAAGTAAACGTGGACCAGCCATGATCTGCTGTCGCTTAACCAGCCAACAGCCACTCAACTGCTGTTAACACCCCTCCACTGCTAGCGGCTGATAGCAATGCAACTCCACGTTCATGCTGTGCAGGCCAACTCCTGCTGCAGGTTGGGCCGCTCAGGGGGTGCTGCTACACGTGCCGTGCTACGTGCTGCTGCCGGTCAGGCCGTCCATGGCATGTGCTCCTGGTGCTGCTGTGCCAAATGTTTTGGGCAAAATTGCGATCACGGCAATCTTGTGCATTCACATGTGGCCTTCCCAAATCCAGAATGTTTAACCAAAAATACAACAATCGCGTAGAAGGTATCCTGCAGATCTGGACAAATTTTAGTCAACATGGATCATTTTGGAACCGCACTGGCCTCAGAGGACCCCAACTATTGGTGTCTGCAAACGAAATTGCCACAAACCAACAGCCGGGCAGTGGGTGGTGTGGGGCCCTCCAAGCCCTAAACCCCTCCCAGCCCATCTGGATTTTGCGATGCACGGTATGTCCAAGCCGGATCACTTATGTGATTCGAGACAGAACTGTCAAACACAAGACCCTTGAGATGGCAGCCAGCTGGCACAATTTCTTGTGTTGCCCAGGCGTCTCCGCAAAGGAATCCATCGGGATGTCCAGAACACATGCCCCAATGTGAATTTTGGGGGCATGAACATTACTTCCGTTGCTGTCTTGTCCCGCAATGTCACAGCAACTGCAGACCCGCAGAAAGAGGGCACAGTCAGGATGAGGATTGTGCCTTCCAGAGTGCATTCGACGGGTGGCGAGCCCGTAACCCCCTCCACACACCTCTTCTGTGGTTGGCGCGGGGCGCAGTCAGAACTCAAGCACCACCATTAAATATGAGACTGCCGTTGGGCCCACTACCAGGATATCCAACTAAGAGATCCCCCTGCTCTGCTGTTGTTGAGAGTTCTGGGTAAGTGAATACAGCATTTTGAGGGTTGTGCAGGGTCGTGGGGCATTTGGAACATAATTGGATGTCCACGGGATGTAGGCAGAGAACGACATTCCAAAAAAAACCAGACCCAGGGGCACATACCTCATGTACGCGGTTGAGGTCCTCGTGCAACCAGCCCATCAGGAACACCAGCAGCTCTCCGGCATCGTGCTGCCGACCATCTTGGAATGTGGAATCCATCTCTTTCAGCAAACTCGCTGGATTCCAGACCCTGTAGTGGCCTGACCACATACTTTGGACCACCACCTGCATATTAAAAGGGACAAAAAGACATAGGACTGGCACAAAACTTGTTCTGCGGAAGATTGTCCCATTTCAATTCCCTTTTCAATGCCTCTCCCTGCAAGACACGCCGTCTCATCCTTGTTTGGCATACTGTGCCCCTGATAGCCATCCGTCTCTGTGCCAAGCCATGCCCAACCAGACCTTTGCTTAGCAACTGGGGGGGGAGGGGGGGGGTCATTTTGGGGCTGCCTCAGGACTGGCCAAGCCACCCACCCACCCAAGCTGACCCACCCACCCACCCACCCAGACCCCCCCCTACTCCCCCAGTAGGGGGGGGCGTCCCCCAGTCGGGGGGGGGGGGTTAGTTCAGCCTGCATCATATGTCAATTGCATACTGAAAATTTTGCCAGAGCGTCAGGGACCTAAAATTCGAAAGTGCAGGAACCTGGGTTTAAACCCACGCCTGCACATCTGCAGCACAGGGTTTTACCACTGGACCACCCAGCTGTTACAGCAGTACTCTGCTCAAGTACTTTGTAGAGGCTGCCATCTGTTTTTTTTTATCAGAAGAAATGTCTTTGCACCTGGAAACACAAGAAACAGCAATACAACTTGCATGCACGGTGTGAACCACTGGCCCATCTGCTGTCATCCCAAAGCTCCAGTACGAGAGTCAGGCCCTACCCAGCCCCTACCCACCCACCCACCCACCCACCCAGACCCCACCCCCCCCCCTGGGGGGGAGTAGGCACGTTGGGCCAAATTGCCCAAAACCAAACTAACCCACCCACCCACAGGCCACGGACCCACCCACCCACCCCCCCCCCCCAGTCCAGTCGGACCACCCTTAAGCAAAGGTCTGTGCCCAACCATTATCGGGTCAATCTCTTTCTTCCTCCTAACTTTCTTGCACTCTCCTGCCTCCACTGCTCTGTTCCTGAATTATTCTTGGTGCAACTCCTATGCCTCCTACCCGCGACCAACCTGCCCCCTTGCTGCCTGTGTGGCGCCAAGCAGTTGTATCACTTTCTAGGCAGCAACAGCGCATATCAATCCACTGAACGCACCGATGCACATCAGTAATACGAGCCGATCGCGATGAGAGTACTTTGTTGAGCTGATGTCCATAGGCATGGGAGAAAAAGGTTCAGGTTTGCCATGTGTACACCAAAAAGATGCAGTGCAACGGTGTGCCTACACGCACATATACACACAAACACACAGACACACACCCACAGCATGACTGAGGACCGATCGTCAGGTGTTAAGATATATACACAAACACACAAACACACAGCCACAGCATGACTGAGGACCAATCATCAGGTGTTAGTTACATCACGTTCACAACCAGTTGGGATCAGCATTGGTCAAAGCTGGAGGACCTTTTCCCCCCTCCAAATGCAATGTTGTACCCCACCCAACAGATTCATTGCATCCCAGCGACCTGCCTGCCATGTTGGCTTGCAAATACAATGCGTTCAAAGTAAGTGGCTCAGTCTTACCGAAGGTTGTCGTGGAATTGAGTCAAATGATTTGTGACTAACATTCTCTACTTTCTGAATCCAACAAAGGCGAGCCTTTACTGACTTTGCTGACTTTGGCAAACATTTTCAGTCCGTGGTGTAATTGAGTGAGAAAAAAAAACCTTGCTGTAATCCTTAACAGTGAGTAGATAACGAATAAAACAAACAAAAGCTGTTTTACTCAGTGCCTGAGGTCAGAAAAGTCTAATGCCAAACTCAACTAAGGTGAGAAAATAATCACCCTTGTGAGATGTACCTGTGAATTGGTGAAGCGATATTTGGCCCCAATTCAGCAAGAGATCCGTCGCCGAAGCCCACGCACTTCAGTGTGTAGCCCCATTAGTGTAAGGGCCCCAATTGCCGCAGGCAGCATTATTGGTCACCCAGGCCCCACCTAGGGCATATCTTGGCACCAGAAAGACTGGATGAAAGAAGAAGGATGACGGCAGAGTGAAGTGTGCTTCTGTTGGCTTCTTACCGAAAACATGTCCTACAACCACCCACCCCCGAAATCGGCGAAGAAATCCCAACAAATCGGCGGAACAAACCGGGGGACCAATTTTTTCAGCAAAACAGCTTCCCGGTGACCTGGATCTCAGTCCCAGGCCCCAAACACACCTTCCTTTTGGTTGCTGTGCAGCGAGAGTCATGTGGAAAACCAAAATCTCTGGTTATTTTTTAAGTTAAAAAAAATTCACCCCTCAGTTTGTACATGGTCCATGAGCATATGTCAGAACAGTCAGTACCCTAGTGGCACTGGGCTAGCAGGTAAATGATGCTGGTTCAAACCGCGCTATAACCATCTTTATCACCTGTCTTGGAGTGGTCAAGCTGACGGGAAAGTTGTTTTTTCATGCAGGTGCCCAACCACTCTCAAAGTGACTGGCCAAGTGACTACCCTGCTTCATGTGGGCCCACCCCTTCTAAAAAATGCACCCACCCACCTCGAAAGGCACCTGCACTCTGGGTAGGGTGTCCGCAGCACTAAGCAATAGCCTGCCTTACACATGCTACGAAGGTCAAGTTTGATTGCGTGACTAATCCAGGAACACAATAGGACGCTATCTAGGTTTGTGTTTTCCAGAGTGGAAGCCGTGTTGGAAGTCCCAGATGATTGCTACTACACAAACCCCTCTGCAGCACAATGGTAACGATCGCTACTAATCGCAGGACCAACCCCCCCCCCCCCCCCAAATCGGCGGCCGAATTCGGCTGACCTCGCCGATTTGTTCTGCTGATTTGTTGGGTTTCTGAATTTCGCCGATTCTGCTGACTTGTTGGGGTTTCTGGGGGATTCTGGGACACCTGATTTGTGCTTCATTGGCAGGAGGTATCACTCTAAGATGTGCATCATTTACTTTGGGGCACTGGATAATTCATGTCCTTTTGTTCGGTGTCACACCATGAAGTGTTTTTGCTATCCACAAGAAGACGCGTCTCCTGCCCCCTGGGATGCGTTGTCCCCCGCTGATCAAACTTTTCTGCGGGACAAGTACCCTGATGCTGGTCAGGGTGCAGTGTGCGACTTGTGTATTTGCTCTGCCCCAGTGTGCAAGCCCCAATTTTTGTTCTTCAGCCGCCGTTCCTCAAGCGCCTCGTCATCAGCCACCCAATCAATAAATTCTGGGCTGCAGGTGCCTTTGGCCCCTCGAATTGTGTCTGGTGCAGCCACGTATTTGGCCACAGAGTCACTGGAATCTGGGGTTGTGCAGCCTTCAGCGTCTGTTGCAGAGTCTTCTCCTACTGCCACAGGGTCTGTTGCACACCCACCCAGCACATCATAGTTAGATGGTCAGAAGGTGCGCGCAAAACGTTCATGTCCTGACACTTTGAAGAAGGCCAAAAAGCCCCGTGTGGTGAAAATGTTACAGTCACAGCGAGGGTTGAGAAATTCAGTAAGTACGGTCTGCATGACAACAACGGTACGCTGTATTGCAGGCCATGCAAGATAAAGATGGATGAGACATGGGGGGACTCACTGACAAAGCACGTTACTTCAGGCATTCATGATTTATTTAGTACATTGTTCTCTTGACACCTGTTTTGCAGCGCTTGTAGGTCACAATTTTGAAGGCTAGCAATGTTTTGATGGCATTCATGTGTGCATTCGTCTTCGTGTGGTCGCACTGAGAGCAGACCCGTGGTTAGAAGCGTACGTGTACGCTTGCGTACGCTTACTTTCCATGGCTACGCACACTTACACCCCAACACTCCGCAAGCTTGTGTACGCTTGGGCTCGGGGACACAGAGGTGGACTTCTTGTATAGTGATGCACTGCTTCTCTGCAGAAACAAAATTGATGCTGGTGGAATTTTTGTTTAAGGGTGATGTGTGCTGAAAAAGGCCCCCCAGTCTATTTTGGGCCAACAGTAGCAATGTTGGCGCCCCACCCGACCAAGCACCATGTACTACAAGTCCTTCAATGTGGTTGAAGGTAACACAAGTTGAAAGAGTAATACCAAGAAGGTTTGCTGTGTTGCTATGTTTAACACGACAAGCAGCCATGGGCCGGTTCCATTCTCACAGCAAAGAAAACACCCTCACAGAACCTGATAGGCTTGCGCGAGCTTGCCTTGCTTGCCCAACGGATTGACGGTGTTCAGATCCGACTTCATATTCTCAGCATCCATGAAGTACTGCACCAGTTCAGCATTGCAGCTTAAGAACTGAATGGCCGAATTGACGAAGCAAGTGTTGCCCAGGTTCCTGAGACCACACACCCCTGAGGAGGACAAGTGCAGTAATGGGGACACTGAAATCGAGCGGGAAGGGCGGGGGGGGGGGGGGGCTGCAGAACAAGGGGCTCCAATGGCAATAAGCTTGATTCCCCGCTGTGTGTGGAATTTCCCCGCACAGATAGTGCGGTGAAAAGAACCACCCATTGACGTTAACGTTGAGGTAACGCAGTCGAAGAAGCGATCGGCTCGTCATCGACCACAACGCACTGGAGACACTGGTGCACTGATGCTAGCGCTCTGAGCCATGTTATTGACCACATACACAATGAAAACCGCAAACACTACAAAAAAAGCAAGCGGTGAAACAGGACCACTCCTCAGGAGGTGCGGAGGAGCCCTAGCCTTCTGTCGTTCCATGGTGGGGTTGATGGAGTGTGGACGGGTCTTGTTGAAAATGGCCCTTCCCTTCCTGTCACAAGTGCCAAATCCGTCACAAAGTATGTGTGGATTGGCCGCGTTGGCCCCCGCGTTGCGGCCTAGGGTTGCCCCCTCTTCATACATGTGTCTTCGCTCCACCCCCTAGTTCACCCCTGGTTCACCCCTAGTGCACCCCCTAGTGCACCCCCTGGCTCACCCCTAGTGCACCCCCTGGCTCACCCCTAGTGCACCCCCTGGCTCACCCCTAGTGCACCCCCTAGTGCACCCCCTAGTACACCCCCTGGTGCATCACTGGTGCACCCCCAGGTGCACCTCTGGTTCAACCCCTAGTGCAGCCCCCAGTGCACGCCCTAGTGCACCCCCGGGTGCATCACTGGTGCATCACCGGTGCACCCCACCCCCGGGTGCATCACTGGTGCATCACCGGTGCACCCCCTAGTGCACCCCCGGGTGCATCACTGGTGCACCCCCAAGTGCACCCCCGGGACCATGTTGCCTCATTGCCTCTAAGTCTCGTCGTTGCCTTCCCTGTGGTCGTACGTACCAGGTAGAACCTACCTCCATTGCACACACCAGTTTGGGGCCCCAAAGATGTCCATAAAATATTTCTCATGGGATGCGAGGCCAGTGTCGAGGGCTTTAGTCTCTGTCATCCCTGCGAACAGCAAATATTGCTATACAGCATAGCTGATAGCGGTCCAATGACTGCACACCACTGACTGCACACCACTGACTGCACACCAAGAACAGCCAGACCAGGCTTGGGGGTGAGGCAGCTACCTGGCACCTTGGCGGGTGGTGGTGATGCTGAAGTCGGCGCCGCGCGCATATTTTGGCCGCCCACTGGCAGCAGCCGCTGGCGTCTGCAGGGCTGGTCTGCACCAAAGCAAAGAAAGGAAACTGCGAGCACCCGTTAGCTCACCAGAGCGCTATATTCCGACAGGAGCCCGTATAATGTGTCGCGTCGTGCACGGCAGACCTGCTGATCGGCAACGATCAGCCACAGTCGCTGCGCCGACGCCGCGGACTTTCAGAGAGTGCCGGGAGATGCGTGGGGCTGGTGGAGGGGCCACACACAACGATCAAGGGGGGAGGGTTTCCAGCCCCGGCACAATGTCAGGGTTGAGAAGCAGCATCTGGACGAGCGGCTCCCTTAAGGGACATGAGCTTTTTTTTTTCACTTGAAAAACATCTGACCCCCCTCCAGCCCCCCGGCGCGGACAACCGTGCTTCAACCGCTTTTGGGGGGGGGGGGCACCATGCAGCAAAAGGGCGCGATGGGAAGAAAATGGGGAAATGAATCTTCGGATTTTAGAGCCCTATCGGGAGGAGAGGACGAAGGGGCTGGCAACAGACGACACGGTGCCGACTCACCGTGCAAAACGACGCGGATCACTGCGCCGAGGACTGCGCAGACACTGCGCAGACAACGCGCATGTAAGCACACGGGAGCGGATCACTGCGCCGAGGCCCTTGGCCACACTGTCCCCACCAGGGGCAGCCACAGCCTGGCCTCATGGAGTGCAGGCGACCCACCCGCCTGTGACACCCTGTTCCGCACTACCCTCCCCCCCCCCATGCCCTTCCCCACGCGAGGGAAGATGGTCCCCCCCCATCCCCCGGGGGTCGGTTGCCAAGTGACAGTCCCCCACCAGCCCCCCAGGGAACCGTACTACCCCCGTACACGCACACTGTGGGGCACAGAAATTGCGGCAGAAAACGAAATAATAGCCAACGACCTGCCCCAGAGCAGGTGCCGCTGTAGAGTGGGTGTAGATCACATTCGTCCTGGGGGTAAACATGGTTCCATCGGGTTCCATTTCGGAGAAGGTAGTCCAAAGAGTCCTGCCAACCCCATCACTCCTGTCAGTCCCGGGTCGCCCTTTGAGGATGGTCTTGGAAGCAGGCCTGGTCTCCCTTAACTCCCCGTGCGCTCCTGAACAGCAGACAGTGTCAGTGTGGTATTGGAAACCGCCACCCATTGCCTGCCCCTGCCCTACCTGGGCCTCTGCCCCTGCCCTACCCGGCCTCTGCCCCTCTCCGAACATTCTGAGCAACACACAGCCGCCGTACCAGACTCTGTGCTCCATACACGTCGGAGGGTCGGTGGCTTCGGGTCACTGCCCCCAGCATTTTCAGCTCCGCAAGGCAAAATCCGATTGGGGAGGGCTTGGGCATCAGAATGCGGATGTCCAGCATCGGGATCTGCACTCCCATCGGGAGGCTCACCCCCACCGAACTGCTGATCCATCTTGGCGATGTAGAAGATCTGTACAGGGCACAGGTCCAGGGATGTGCTTATCCACAGGGTGGGTGGGTTGGTAGTCCAGCAGCCGCACCCCCCCGCTCCCATGGGGTGGTGAATTTCTGGCTCTTTGGGTCCATCGACGAAGGGGTGCGGTACAGAAGTACAGAGTCAACTCCTCATGAAATTCTATTGCCTTCGGCAAGGCACCTCAAAGAGAGATGAGAGACATTGTGGGGGAGTCGTAAACTACAGGCCAATGAGGTTCCGCCCATGTCACCCTGAAATCGCAACCCATGCCGGCTTGAAAACAGCTAAGTGCTCACCAGTGGGGCCCCAACTGTGTGAGGCAGACATAGCAATAGTCAACATGCTTGATGATAGAGCAACCTACACAAGTGCATAGGGTATGGTCCTTAACCCCAACTCAAGGGGCCACACCGAAGCGCATGCAACGCCCCCCAAAAGTAGCCTATTTTTCGCACAGCGCACGGTACGCCCCTGTTATTGGTGCCATTGGTGCCATGGATGCAACGAGATCTCCCATAAACTAGACAGTGCTGCTACTGCACCGAGCCATTGATCTTTCCAAAATGTCAGCGATGTGCTGCAACTGGTGCATTCGCATTGCAGCAATACCCACCGCGCCAACCAGATGCACAAGCTATAAAATTGGTATCATCATGGAGATACGTCCGTTCATCGTTTTTATGCCCTTTTCTTTTTTTTGGTGGCGCGACATGACGCGTATGGCAATTGGAAAAAATATTACATTGCATGCAGCTACATGGCCGCTTCGTGATCATGTAATGCTGAATTGCTATGGACATACATTTATAGTAATGGCACGGCACACCGCCATGGACATCGTGGCAAAGGCCTGTAATGCCATGGTCCTTACCGTTGGTAAACCCAACAACCGTGCATGGACATATATCACCGGCATGCTGCCACTAATTGCATGTGTACTCTGTCTGTCTGACATTTCGTTTTTTCAATGTTTCATTATTTCATCGTGAACTCTTCACCTCCTTAACTCCTGGCGTGAAATTCAGTTTTCATTGCGTCAAATCGCGTCAAATCACACATAACTTGGTTCCTGAGACTATATTGTGCTGTTGCAGCTTCATCAAAAAAAAATTGACATAATTTGGTTGGCATAAGGCGGCAACGCCCCCACCCCCCACCCCTGTGACTTGGGGAGGATTGGAGGGCAAGTAAGGACCACACCCCCTATTTTATGGGTGGGGAACACAAATAAACACCTTTGAGAAGGTTGTTGGATGGTTGGGGTGGAGCATTTGTGTCCACAAAGGCGTGGGTAGGGCTAAAAACAGGGTATGACATCACCAAAAATAGGGTCTTAACCAGTGACCTCAAAATAGCAAAATATTCAAGGTTGGCTCACAAAATGGTACGGTGGGGTGTCGGTGCCACTTCCCCTGCCCCTAGTGGGGCAAAAGGGTAGGGAATGGATCCAATGGAGGGCATTGACGGCAATGGCTTGGGCTGTTGGTGGGTTTTGTGAGGTAGAGAGCGCTATTTTTAGGTTTTGAGGGTATTTTGGGGGATGATGTCACTCGGTAAGAATAACCCATTTTTAGCAACTTTGAAGGGTCATAGCGACCCACCACCGTCTCCAATCACCCTAATTCCTATTTTTCTGAGCTTCTCGACCCAAAAATAGGGGGGGGGGCTTGACCCCAACCAAAGCTCGGCGGGTGGGGCCAGGTGGTGGGGGGGGGGCGTTGCCGCCTTGTGCCATTTGGTTATGTGGTTGCCATCTGGATAACCTATCAGCCTGTTTCATTTCTTCCCACACTCTTCCCACACGTGCATGGCTGTCATCTCTCTCTTTTTTTATTCTCTCTATATTTCTTCTCTGAATATTCCCGAATCTTGTCATGTCGTGAACTTTTGTTGATTTGCTGGCTCCACCATGGTGTGTCAATGTCAGTGCCAGTGTCAGTGTCAGTTGGTGTGTACACCTCAGTGTCAATGTCAGTTGGTGTGTACGGCTAAGTGTCATTGTTGGGTGGTGTGTACAGGTCAGTGTCAGTGTCAGGTGGTGTGTACAGCTCAGTGTTAGTGTCAGGTGGTGTGTGGGGGTGTGTGAGTGGGAGTGGGAGTGGCTGGTGGTATTGTGGACTGATAGGTTGGGGCTGATCAACAGCAATAGGTCCAGGGTATTCTGTTGGAGCTGGGTAAATTGATTGGTAGATTGGGCTAGGTTGTTGGGCCGTGCCACCGGCCATCCGAGGTTGGGTTTCGTAGTAAGTAGGGATGAACCTTGAATTATGGCCTACTATGTGTTCCTATGTCGCTTTTGTAGTCCCATTGGTGAAAAATAGGGGGGCGGTACACAGGTGGCCGGGGGGTACACAGATGGCGTGTGTGCCATATATATATATATATATATATATATATATATATATATATATATATATTACTACACCCCTCTCCCCTTAAATTTAGCTAACAACACAACAACAACAACAAGCAAGCACGTCACCATTCTGTTTTGGCCACTGCACCTTCCCAACGCCTCGGGCTTGACTCTACTTTAGCCATCCTAGAGCCTATTAATAACTAATAGGTGGTGCCCTTGCCAAATCCAAGTTTTGAGCCAGAAACTCACCGGCGGCGGCCCGGGGCGGGGGCGCCAAGTTGGGAGGTGCCCTCCCAAATCTGCGCAGTTTTGGCCCAAAAACAGCCATTTTTGGCCCAAAACAGCCCCAAAACCCGGGCGAAACGCCCAAACGAAGGGAAACGGTGGCTACATGCGGGGCCCCCCATCCTCGAAATCCAGCTGGTGTACCTGGGATGGTTGGGGGGGAAATAGACGGCCACCCTCAGGGAGCGATAAGAGGACCACAATCGCCTATTATGGGCTCGGGAACCGTTACTAGCGCCGAGAATCGGGCAGTAATCGACCTATCTACTGGGGTGATCGAGCGTACGAACGCTGCGCCCTCACGCGCTGCCGACTGGGGTACGATGGCTTCGCCAATGGGGCCTATTGTGGTCGACTCTGGCACTCCTCCGTCGCTAGGGGGGTTGCCAGAGCCTCAGGTCAGAAAAAACCTGTTTGCGGCAGGGCCCATCAGCCCCATTGTTGACCAACTCGACGCTGAAAACCGTCGAGTCCTCGCGCTCACGCCTGATCCCCATGGCCATCTGGGTCCGGCTCGAGAGGCCGTGGCCCTGATCCAGCAAGCCCTGTCGGGGACTAGGCAGAACCCCACTGTGGTGGAATCGCCGCCCACTCCAATGAGTGGATCGCGGCGGTTTCCCTCCCTGGTGGAGGAATCTCCTGCCTTGGGAGCGTATCCCAATCCCCCGAGCGGATCCAGGCTAAATCCTACGATCATCGAGGAATCCCCCACGCAAATCGAGGAGGATGAGTGTGACCAGTGGTTCCCCCTGGCGGTGGAGCAGTGGAACGACGATGAGGAGGAGGAGATTGGAGTGTTGGAACGTCATGAACTCCATCATTCCCCTATTTCCGTTGCCTCGTCGCCTGCACCTCCTGAACCTATGTCAGGGACCAGGGATCGCCCCATGCTGGTGGAAGAATCCCCGGCCCCCCACTACATCACGGTGGAGGACTCTCCGGCCCCTCAGTTCATTGCTGTGGAAGAGTCCCCGGTGCCTATGAGCGGCGTCAAAAACCGCCCGTGTCTTGTCGTGGAATCTCCGGAGCCTACGGGGGACCGGGCCGGTACTACATCTCCAGTGCCTATGAGTGGCACGAAAGATCGTCCATCCCTAGTGGATGATTCTCCGGCAATGCCGAAGGTCAACAATCTGTGCTGGGGGGGAGGGAATCAGGTGGAGGGAGGTTCAGCAACCCTCCCAATAAATTTGGTCTCTCCCCCCACAAATACATCTCCTACGGAGGACCCCCAACTGCCCAATTGGGGGGGGGATCCAGAGGTTGCAACGGGATCGGAGCCTGTTTTTGCTTCCCATCCGAGAACTCGATCACCTATGGTGGTTCATGAGTCACCACAGTATATTGTGGTGGACGATTCCCCACCCCCACCGCCGCGACCGAATACTGTTGGTCATGTTCCCCCTCCGCCGTCACCCCGCCACCGCCAGGTGGCTTACATCGAGCACGTGCAAGGAATCCCGCACCTGGTTCGGCCATCTAGTGGTGGGGGTTCGGGGGGGGGGCATCCCTCTAGTGGGGGGGCGCCAGCGCCTGTTGCTGCGCGCCCCACACCCCCGTCTCGCCCTGCGGGGGGGCCCTCTGGTCCCTCCGTGGCAGGGGGGGCTGCTGGGGGGGGCGGTGGTGGGTCATCTCCTCCTCGTGGAGGGGGGGGTCCATCTTTTCGACATTCTGGGGGCCCCCCTCCTACACGGGGGGAGGAAGACCTACAGCACACCTGTGGCTGTCCCCGGTGTGTGGTGCACTACGAAACGTGCATCCAATCTCTGATGGCACAGGTGAAGGACCTGCGAACTCAGAATCTAGAGTTGCAGCGATCCCATCAGGAACTTTCTCAGGCAGTAGCCTCTACCGTGGGCATCAGTCAGTCCTACGGGGACCGGATGACCCAAATCTTGTCTACATTGGCTAAATTTGACGCGGCGGTTCAGGGCTACCGCCGGGATTCTAAAGTGGTGGAGGCTAGCGTGGCAGATCATCTTAAGATGTCCAACGGCAACACGGCTAAGTGCTTTAGCGCAGTGGAGTCGCTCGCTACACGTTACGCCGCCGTTGCATCTAGGATCGATGCGTGGGACCACTGGTACTCCACGCCTGCGGAACCCGTTACGGTGGTCATACCCCCGCCATCGGCGCCTCCACCCGTTCCTGATCCTACACCGGCGGCGCCTACGGCGCCCATGGGCGCGCCATCCGGTTCATCCGGTGGTGGGTGTGTCCTTCCTTTCTCCGTCCACCCATCCCACGATTGCATCTACCATCCGAACGCTTGTCCGGATTCGGGGTGGCCGAGGGGGGGGGAAGAACACCACGAACACCCCCACCCCCAAGAACCTACATCGTGGAGGGGAATCGCCGAAAAGCAGAAGGAACGTGCTGTTCCCGAGTGGAGGGCGACGCCTAAGGGCGAAGAACACCCCACGGAGCCTACGGCCCCGTGGGCCAATGAAGAGGAGAACACCTCTTCGTTGGGGAACATTAATCCCCTCACGAAAAATGTTTTCACTTCCCCTGGGAAACCTTCGTACACGCCCTCTCATCCTACGGATACGTGTACAGTCTCTCCAGTGAAGGTTGCACCAAGTGCAAGTGGAGGTGCACCCCCAACCATGGCTCCCCCTGCTTACCACCCGTACCAAATGCCTATGGTGCAAAATAGTTACACCAAAGCGGTGGAGGATAGTGATATGCCTAAACCGCAATTTAATGGGCAGCTAGAGTGCTACGACGAGTGGGTGGAGAAGCTTCAACAATGGTTGGGGGGGTGTGATCCCATGTACCGAAAGGCCAACGAGGCAAAAATGATTTTGAGTACCTTGCCCCCATGGCTAAAGGCGATCATCAACGCCCGGGTTGCCGAGGCCACCCACCACACACGCACGGCCCCCACCCTCAAAGAGTTGTGGGACTTTTTGGAACAACGTTTCCACGAGTATGACCCCTCAAGGGCTGATGAAAGGTGGCGAGCCCTCACCCCCAGGGTGGTTAAAGGGCAAGTGACCCTCATCGACCTTGAAGATTTCTATGCTCGTTGGCAACGTTTGTTGCCTCTGAGCAATGAGACTCGTCCCCACGTGATCCGGGAGCAGCTCCTAAGCAAGCTCCCGTGGATCAAGGAGAAGGTCGTCAAGCAAGAGGCTAAGAATAGCCCAGACATCTATGTGGTGGATTTTAGTGGCCTTGACCCTTCGCCGGGTCGCGCCCCATTCGAAAAAGAACTCAGGAAATATAGCGCTCAAGCTTGCACTACGGTTCCTGAAATTGTTTCCTATTCGGGGCCGGGGGTGATAGTTGACTGCAAAGACCCGGCTCTCCAGGAGTGGATCTTGAAACTCCACAACACACCTCACACACGCGGCTACACTATGAAAGTGGAGCAACGTAGGCCTCGTTTGAAGCCTGCGGAAATCTACGCCCTTGCCCATAAAAGCGTATCGGAGAGGGAAGCTCTCGAACGCCTCAATAAAGGAGACAAGACGACGGTGACGTACACTCATCGCCCTTCTCACAATAAAACCGCGGTGAATGCGGTTAATGCGGAGGCTACGGCGGACCCTGACACCTCCGAACCCGCTGACACCTCCGTCAACGCCGTGGGTCACTCTAAACCTCCGGCGAAGAAGCCCGTCGACCCCGGGGCTAAACCGCCACCTACCTTTTGGGTTCCGTGTTCCAAACATTGGAAAACACGTAAACAAACGGAGATGGACATGTCTTGGATTGATTGGGGTGCCACCAATACCACCCTTTGGACGTGTAAGCCTAATTCTCCGTGCAATGACACTCATTGGAACATTGCGGGTAAGTCTAAAGGTGGTAAGCCTAAGGGTGGCGATAAGGGTGGCGGTGGTGATAAGGGTGGTGGTGGTTATAAGGGTGGCGGCGGCAAGGGCGATAAAGGAGGCAAGGGAGCGCCGAACGGGCGCGGACGTTGGTAGGAGTGCCCAGAGGCGCCCCCTTCGAAAGAAGAAAACCTCGGGCACCCCTGTGACACTACCGTGGCTCTCGTTCCATCGAGAGTCATGAAGGGGCATATAGTGACTAGTGAGATTCAAACCGAACTTTCCGTTCAGGTTGTTTTGCCCAATGGAAAACGCAAGGCCCTCCGTATTTTGGTGGATTTTGGGTGCCAAGCGGTCGCTTTGGCCAACCCCAATGTTTTTGGAGACCAACTCTCCGAAAAATATGAATCCCCCCAACGGAGGCGCCTACTCCAAGCCGATAATGAGACGCCTTTGCCGGGGGGGGACGAGCAAATAGACGTCAAAATTCAATTTACGGGGGTTGTGGATGGTAGTGTTTCACTTCCTCGTGTTGCCCAGTATGGCGTGTCCCCGTACCTTGTCCCGAATTTACCTTGGGATATGGTTTTTGGGGCACCCATGGGGTTACGAACATTGTGTGAGCCATTTTGCCCGTTTCAATTGTTTGTACTCTCACCATCCAGTGCACCCCCGTTTTTGGATTGAGGACTTCCGTGAGGCTCCACGAACCGGCAAACCATTTTTGGTGAAACCCATTCATGGTAAGGTGTCCCGTCAGTCCGTGTGGGGCCTAACCGTTCCAGTCATTGGGGCGGTCACCCCTACGCACCCTGCCCCGGCCATTGTGGTTACGCCCCCTGGTGGCGAACCGCCTAACCGTGTTGAGGCCGAGAAACACATATCCTATGCCTTGACCGCTTCCTCCGTGGCCCCCGTACAGGACCGGGCTTGTGCTTTGGAGCTCGTTGAATTTGCTCCCGAAGCCCTTGCCCGTGATGTTCTACCTACGCGGCGTGATGGGTCCATGTGGACCCAGTCTGACTATGGCCTCACGCCATATTGGGCCGCACGTGTCAAAAAACAATTTGGCAAAAACCCCGACGTGGACGCCTTCAATAGGGTCCCGGGTATGGCCCAGGCTACCCGTTGGGTTTCGCCGCTTGAAGATTTCTTTTCCACTCCCGCGGACCCCTCCAAATTGTATTGGATGTGCCCTCCCTATCATCGGTTTTCCGATTGTGTTCGGAAAATTCGGCAAGAAAAACTACGAGCCATCGTCGTAGGGCCGAAGTGGACACATAGGGAGTGGTGGAAACCCCTTATGGAAATTACTTTGCAAGGGTACCACCTTCCTGGGCCAGAGACTAAAGCCTGTCTCTATCAGAATGACCACCTCACGCCCCTTCCTCAACGGGGTTGGTCCACGGTGGCGCTATACGTGGACGGTGGTATTGCGGAGGAAAATTTGGCGGCCACTAAATGTCATGTGGCCTCCGTTTTGGCACCGGCCGTCTCTAACCCCAACACGGATGGCGAGCCGGGCATGACCTCGGAGGAAGAGTCGGAGGATGAAAGGGTGCCTAACCATTTGGCTTCGGTGCGCACCCTCACGTATCAGGCGACCCATAAAAAACTCCTCGCACCCGTTACTCTTGATCCTACCCCCGAAGATTTGGAGGCACAAGAATGCGTGCGTTCACGCATTGCGAAAATTGAACGAGAGTTATTGGGTGGGAGGGCCACTACCGTTAAGCGTTACCGAAAACGTAAAGGCGCCACACGATTGTTGGCGGCTTCTCGTGTGGGTGGCGTTGTCACCACCCAAGAGCCTATTGTGTCTCCGGAGGTGGAGCTCATGAGGAGGCGCATCCTCGCGGACTATGAGCGGGATGTTTTTAGTGGGGAGGTTCGTCTCCGTCCGGGCCAGGAACACCCTAAGGTCCGTGGTACGGAGCGGTTGGGGTTTGCTAAACTTGACCTATACCCGAACGCCAAACCCAAGTCCGTGAAACCTATACGGTTGGTGGGGGAGCGTGCCGCGGCGGAGCAAGAAATAGTGGAGGACTTTTTGGCTCGTGGCTGGATTGAGCCGTGCCCTGCCTCCGAATGGGCGTCCAACGGTTTCGTTGTGCCCAAGAAAGAGAAGGGAAAATGGCGCCTCGTGGTGGACTACCGCCAACTTAATGAGGCTACCTTGCCCGACGCACACCCCCTCCCCCTCATAGAAAACATGTTGGAAAATCAATCCAAACACAAGATTTTCACTATTGTGGACTTGAGTAAAGGGTTTCATCAAATTCCCCTTCACCCTGAATCCCGGGCTAAGACCGCCATGAATTTGGCGGGTAAGCGATACCAATGGCGTGTTATGCCTATGGGTATCAAGAATGGGCCCGCTATTTTTCAACGGGTCATGGACCATGTTTTGCAGGGTTTGGATTGTGCGGACGTATATATTGATGATATTATTATTGGTTCCTCCGGTGCGACGGAGGAGGAGCTATTGGCTAACCACGACCGCGACGTGCGTGCCGTGTTGGATAGGCTACGAAAAGAGGAGTTCGTTGCTTCGGTTAGCAAAACCGATTTCTTTGTTCGTTCGGTTGAGTTTTGTGGCCATGTGTTGGAAAATGGCACACGTCGGCCGGCGCCAGGGAAAATGTTGGCGCTTGAGCGTTGGGACAAACCGGATAATGTTCGGGAGCTCCGGGGGTTCTTGGGGCTCGCCAACTATTATTCGGGCTATGTCCAAAACTACGCCTCCATAGCTACCCCTTTGATTAATATGTTGAAGGATTTGCCTAAGCATAAGAATGGCAAAAAGATAGGCCTAACATGGAATGCTTCGGCTAACGAGGCCTTTTTGAAGCTCAAGCGTGCTATTACGGATATTGTTCCCCTCCAACTAGCCGATTGGGATAAGGACTTTGTCCTCACCCCGGACGCTAGTAATTGGGCGGTGGGGGCGGCCCTACAGCAGGAAGGTCCCGATGGTGCCCTACACCCCCTTGCCTTTTTCTCCTGCAAATTGTCAGGCAGCCAGTTGAATTGGAGCCCTCGGGAGAAAGAATGCTACGCCATAGTGGCGGCGCTTTTAAAATGGCATGGTTGGGTGGGGAACAAGCGCGTGGAGGTCCGTACGGACCACCGTAGCCTTGAAAATTGGGCTACGGAGGACCTCAAAACCGTGGGGGGTCCCTCTCCACGCCAAGCACGTTGGCATGAATTGTTCTCTAAATTCGGCCTCCATGTGGTTTACACTCCGGGGCCAGTGAACCCCGTGGGTGATTTCTTGTCCCGTTGGGCTTACCCTGCTAACCCGGCGTTGGGTGATGTGTCCATACATGGGACGGCCCAAGCGGCCGGGGATGTGCGGGACATGATGGCGGCCGAGAAGGAGGAACTTCTCGCCCGCCCCCTTGTATTTAGGGCGGTTGTGGCGCCCGTTGTTACTAGGTCTAAAGCGGCGCCTCGGGCTCAAGGGGCACCCGCGTGTGATCCACCCCCTCTGGCTTCGCCTCCAGTGGGGGGGGGGACGAAGCAAAAGAGAAAGCTTCGGAGACTGGAGCGAATTGTCAAGATAAAAAAATCTTGGAAGTCCCACAAGAAAGCAACTCCTATACATGGGGAGGATGCTCCCAATGTTTTTGAGATAAATTGGGCTAAACACTACCCAAATTGTCAACGCTACAAACAAATGTGGCAAGATGCCTTGAATGGGAGCTTCCAAGATGGAGTGAGGTTGGTGGATAACAAGCTCGTCCGTAATGGACGGTGGTGTGTTCCTACGCCGCTAGTGCATCGTTTGGTAGCCGAATACCATGATGCATTTCACTTAACTACCTCCAGTGTGGAAAAACACTGGAAGGAAATTAACCATGGCGTGGAAGGTGAGGGGTTGTACAAAGCAGTGGAACTGCAATGTCAAACGTGTCCCTCATGTGCCATTCACACGCATGACACCAAGCGCAAGCAAGGGTACATGACCCCTATGCCTATACCTATGGAGCCCATGGACTCCATAGCGCTTGATGTGTTTCACTACCCTTCCACCTCCCACGATGGAGAGGTGTATGACCGAATGCTCCTATGTGTATGCCGGCTTTCCGGCTACCTCATCGCGATCCCTATTCCTAAACCCCGTCATGAAGACAAGGATGAAGGGCTAACGGGGAGAAGAGCGGCCCGTTTGGTAATGGAGCGCTGGGTGGATAGGTTCGGAGCCCCTCGTGAAATATGCTCCGACCGTGGGCCACAATTTGTGAGCCAATATTTCCAAACCCTTTGTTCTAAGATTGGTGCCCGCTCGACTATGTGTCTCGCGGGTAGGCACCAAGGTAATGGCAAGGCCGAAAATACTGGCAAGCAGCTAAGGCGTGCCGTTGCTAAAGCCATTACCTTGAAGAAGAAGAAAACTAATTGGGTAGAGGTTTTGCCCGCCGTTGTACGAGCGTGGCATGAGACTACAGGTCCTTCAGGTTATACACCTAACGAGATTGTGTTTGGTAAACACAACCGTACTAAGGGGCCTCCTCTTGCTGAGCCTAAGGGGGTGGCCCAAGACGCCGCTCACTACTTCCAACGGCGTGAGGAGCTTATTGCTCTTGCACGGAGGGCTATGATTCAAGTGCAAGAGACAATGGCTCGTAAGTATAATAAGAGTAGGAGGATGTCCCCCAATTTCTCAAAAGGGGACCGCGTATGGGTCCGTCGCCAACGCAAAAATCTTGGCGATAAGACTTGTCCCTATTGGGATGGGCCCTATGAGGTTGTGGCCAAGAAGGCGCACGACCTCTATGTTATTCAAGTGGACCAACGGAGGTTAGTTGACGTCCACGTTGATTGTTTAATGAAAACGGTCAACTCCCCTCGCTCCCCCGTGCCTCTAAATTACACGGAGGAGGTTGCTAGAGTGCCCTCCCAGTTTGAGGAGGACACCTATAATGTCAAGAAAATATTAAGTCACCGTACTTACCGCAAGAGACTTCTCTTCAAGGTGCGGTGGGAGGGTTATACCAAAGATTGGGATACCGAGGAACCCGTTGAAACCTTCTTACCATCCTACAACAAAGTTTGGAGAGATTACTTGCAGAAACAGAATCTCACCCAAACCGTTGACATCCTTGCCCACCTTGGTGGACCGCTCTCATGAGCGTGCCACGAAAAGAAAACCCTAACCAATATGGATATATTATTGTTTGGGGAAGGGAGGAGAGAGCGAGAAGCGGTGGGAGACAGGAAAGAAGATGTGCATGCACGGCGCGCTCCTCGGTTACAAAAATCCCCACCGGAGCAGGGCGGTGGGTACCGCAGGTTTACCCCACCGTCTACCTCTCTCACCGCTAAAGGCTTGAGAGTCCTTGGGGTGGGGTGGCGTGGCATATAGCCTGGGGCGGAAGTGGGACGTGTTCTTTCGGGGGTCTTAATGCCATTCAAACCCCTATCCTTGGGTCTTACTGGAGCACTCCTACCACCACCAGGACTACTGCCACAAGTCCTGCCCACGATGACGCCCCCCGTCAAGGGTGCTAACAACGTGGCAAGCACTTCCCGAAGACTCTACCGGGTTGTGCGCATGGTGGTGTTTGCAAGGTTTCGGAGTGCCGCCCCGTACCGAAACCACGACCCCACGACCGTCCCTGACCCGTGACCCAAGCCAACGAGCTAAATCATTTGCTCAAAATGGCGAAGGCTTGAAAACTTCGTTGGGTTGGCGGGTACAACCCATTTTCCCTTTTGTGTTGGGCGTGATGGTTTTCCACCGATTTGCCCTTGTCCACACAAGGGTAGGTATACAAGGTACGAAGTACTCGTGTGGCTCACATTACGTGGAAAAAATTTCGTGGCGTGCAAAATTGCCACTACATACGGCGAGGACTTAAGCCTAGAGGGAGGGGTCGTCCTCTACAATACAAGTATTCTAATATGAATTGCAATGGGTGCCTTTGCCCCGTCACTCTATGAGTGGGTGGGGTCTTCAAAGGCAAAGAGTGGCGTTGCGGATTTGGGCCGTCTCCGCCGCCTGGGTATTTGTCCCCGGTCGCTATGCGTGCCCGGGTTGGGAGTGGGTACCCTCCATTGCCATTGCATGGGGCCGCATGCTGGCTGGGTGTGCTCTTCATGTCCTTGATGAATTTCGCGGGGGAATTCCTGCCTGCAACGAGAGGGAACAAACAATATGATGAAAAGGGCGAGTGTGCACATGCATATGTTTATGAGAGAATATGTATATTAATGTTTTCTCTAGAGTTCCCCACGAGTGGACTTGGATTTCCACAACACCCGAGGGTTCCTCTATCCCAACACCCAACCAAACGGGTTGGGATATGGGCGTGGCATTTTTCTTTATAGAGACCCGTGCGTGGACTTGGATTTCCACAACACACACGAGTCTCTCTGTCCGAGACACACCAAAACCGGGTGTGCCCGTGGCCAATGGTAGCGTGTGTGTGCGCATGCCATTAATTTAGTTACGGGATTATATGGTTGCCTATTACGTTGGTTATCACCCGCCCCCCGAACAAGCAAGACCTAGGTTGACACCTACCTTTGGGGTTTTGTAGCCGTGTACACCGGCCCAAGTTTACACACGGAGGTGTAAACATGAACCGTCATACACGGTGTAGAGGGGTTAGGGGAGTAAAACTCCTTCGGGGCGTGTCATCGTGCCCCCGGGGAGCAGGGTGGGCTGATACACCAGCGGGACCGTACGGGCGACCTCCCCAATTTGCAACCTGGAGGTGACCCCCTGCGCTACGGCCCGCCGGTGGCACACCCACCGACAAAGGTAACACGCAAGCTAACCTAAGTGTTTATACGCACGCCCCCAAGACACACACGAACACCAAGCAACAAGGTGGCGTATCTATACACGTGTTCTATTGTGGATATGCTTACTGTTTGTTGTGTGTACGTGAGTAGTTTGTGGAAGCTCTTGCACGTGCCGTATGTGTGGAGTGCCCCCATCACGTGCCCCAAGGCCGCCACCGCGAGACCCACACTCTGTGATGCCCTCCGGGCGAGTGTGTGCCCCCGGGCCCTGCCAATGGGTGTGCGTGCACAGGTGTGTCTTGTGTTTGTCGGTGTGCATCGCTCTATTATGTGTATATATGATATATATACGTAGTATGGCTCCTAGGTGAGGGGTTAGCAGTGAGGTCAGGTTATTATTACATGGTTATGAGGTTTGTCTATTTAAGTGTGTCTACTCACACCCTCATCCCATCTCCGTACCTCCTCCTTTACCCTCTATGTGGTGCATCACGTGTGACACACATGCTAAGTTAGACATCCACACGGACACGACCCTTGGCTGAGCCGTGCCCGTATCGTACAGTCACAACCGTGACTGGTTCATTCATCCTGGTCCGTTCCACTCGATCATTTTTCTTTGGTGTCTGGTCTGTTTGACAAGTGGGCCTTTGGCTAGGCCTTGTCTCGGTCTTTTACAAGCAAGTAATCAAGCAAGTTTACATCTTACAAGCAAGAGCTCACTCATTACTACAAGCGTTACGGGCAAGCACATCAAGAACATCAAGCACATCAAGCCCTCATAAACGATCTAAAGCACGTGGGTGCAAGGTGTGGGCATCGTACCCGTGTTTTGGTTTGTGCCTAAATGATCGTCGTTCATTTACCCTGAGGCCATCGTGACCTCTTTCCTCTACTTAGTGAGCTACCGCGCGCACTGTGGGGCCATCGTGGCCGTGTTTATTAGTGGGCCTAAGCATGCACAAGACAGAGGCAGGCACAAGACGGCACCCGGGGTCAAGCATGGCTAGATGTCGGGTATGGGGAACCTGCAACCCTAGAGCACCCGGAGGCCCTCACTGGGCTACGACTCACGATCCATCCCCTAGTCTAGCTTAGCAAGGCAACAATATGGCAAGATCACGGTGTTCACTGGTCCAAAGTGTGAAAAAAGGGCTGTGGTGGCTGTAAGGACTGTTACCACGGTTGCCCCGCGTTGCACTGCGAGACAGGACCGTTAGCCCCCCGTGGTAACAGTCCCCTGGCCGAAGGCCATCAAGTTTTGTTGTGTCCCTTGTGAATGTTTCCCTGGCCTCTATCTCTTTTATCCCTCGTGCTCCCTTGTGCAGGCACAGTCCTACGTTGCTGTTTGACACTCCCGTCAATTCTCCTGGCAGTTTTTTCAAAAAGTGAAATTTTTGCACTTTCGCGTCGCACCGCTTCGCATGTACTATTACCTTCAGTTTTGTTTAAAAGTGTGATTTCACTTTGCCTTTAGTTTTAATTCTTTGAAAAACTACCTGCCCTTACCTGCTGGACCCCACATGCCTCATGCGACACGCAGGGACCAGACTCTACGCGCAACAGCTCGCGATTTCGCCTACTACTTATTGCGGGACCTGCGGGATCCCGTTCGTCAATTTCTGTATTTTGGCGGTGGTTTGATTCCCACCGATCGGAGCTACTTCAGCGGCCGTGCGGCCGGCTCCGAGATTGCCTGCGTAGGTTCGATTCTCTATGGGAGGGAATCTGCTAACCTGTGATTTGCTGCTGTTTGTGACTGCTACGTTCCTCTTGGGCATGTACTTCCTGCCCGTGGCAGTCGTTTTAAGTGGGGGGGTGAAGCAGGTCACAACCCTACCCTGGCATTTTACCCCTAAGGGGGCATTATTTGGCCCTATATATGGGATATATGTGGGATAGGGTATATCATATTCCATTTCCTTGTTAGGAACATAGGATGTGGGATAGATAAGGCAATCTTGGATGTTTAGTAGTTATATCAATTAGTGGATGATAGGGTGGATTTCTCATATGTGCATATCAGATATTTCATTGGCTATGTGTACCATATCTGTTTGCAAGATACTATTCAGTCAACACTATCGTTATGTCTTCTGTGCCAAGCAATGTTGCTGCCCATGCCACTGCGACCTCTGCTCCTGACCACCCGGTCTGGTTTCAGTCCCAAAAACATCCTGAGGAGTTATTATCAAATGAAACCAAAGTATTACTGGTTTTATTACAGTTCAAAAAACTTTCTGTTCTGACCGGCTTGAGCAACGACCGAGTTCTGGGGTTCTGAGTTCAACCAGCGGAAAAGCTGCATTCGTAACAAGCTGGATTTTTCATTTTTTTCCTCCTCTCTTCGCAGTACGTGGGGATTCACTACGAGGTGAAGCTGTTCCACAACGCTACCTCCGCTCTGTTGCCGATTTCGAGGACAAGGCCCTTTCGTTGGATGATTTCTGGGCAGGCATTCCTTGCAGATACGGGGCCAGTTCCTCAAGGAGAACAAGATCAGTGACGGCCAGAAGCTTCGTGGAGAACGGCGTTCGCCGGCGGCTTTGGGGGGGCCCAATGGAGGGCCATCCCCTTCCAGTTGAAGCCTCGTTGTGGCAAACAACTTCAAAGCAGTGTTCGTACTCGGATTAAAGTCCAGTGTGTATACGTGCGTTCGAGCGTGCGTGCGTTTGGGCTCAGCGGCATTGGACAGCTCTGTTTGAGAGCTTGATTGGTTTGATTGGTGCTCTTGCGGCGGCGAGGCCGCGGTGTTTCACGGCAGTGAGGCCGTGTTGCTTATATTTCCACTTGTTTATTTTTGGCGGCAGTGAGACCGCAGTTTTGGTTTTTTCTTGCATGCAGACACAGTGCTGGTACTACGTACACCAGTACTGGTGCGGTGCTGACGAGCCCCGCACACGTGTGTATGTGTACTTTATACTCTCAGTTTTACTTGTATATTTATATTACTTTTTTGTTTTTTGGCAGACTTGACGCTGGCTGTTTTGTGGTGCTCATAAGCACCAGAGTTGGTCTGTTTTTGCTGGTTGTTGTTGGTGTTCGACAAGCCAGTGTCTTTTTTCTTACGTTCCCTGTTTGTCTGCAGACAGTGGTGTGGCAGTGTTTGCCCTGTCTTGAATCTACGTGATCATTTGATACATCTAAGTGAAAATTGGGTCAGACGTTAACGGGAGCTCACAGCTTGAAGTCAGGTTTTTTGCAGTGTGTTTTGCTTATGCATATATGGCTTTGTCTTTGTTTCTGCTATCTCTCTATAGATGTAGCGCTGTGGTAGTGAGCCTATGTCCAGTGGATCAGGATTTTGGGTTGAGCACTCAGATTGGAATCGGGATTTTTTTTTCATATGACAAAGTAACCGACCGAAACACTTCTATTCCACCACACCACGTTGACAACTACGCCCACAGTGACTTGCTGTATGTCGAGACTACCCCATTCTCACATTGTAGTAGATATCATGTCACTGAGGTAGTCCCGTTGTCAGTAGTTCCATGTTTTGCAGTGTTGTGGCGTTTTCTCTTTGTTCACAGCTACAGCTCACAGTGATACAGTGTTAGCCATAAAGTTATGTGTATCAGGTACACAGCGACAGCCAACTGTGTGTGGGTAGTATTTCTGTTTTAAACCGCGGGCCTGAGCCCAATACATTTTCACACATTTCTACACGAGTTACATGCTGGGTGGGCCCGGGGAGTTCTTAGTTGGCCGTAGATGCACTTGTTGGTGTGTGCACCTTTGGTTGTGTGTTGTGCACCAGCTGTGGCTCACATGCACTGCACTGAGATATGCACAGTGTGGGACAGCACAGTGTGTTGTCGGGTATCACAGTGTCTACACATGTCACACACTGCAAATCCTCTTAGGTTTGTATCAGCGACAACATATGTGGGACAGTATGTTGTAGCTTAGAGGGGGAGTGTAATAAGATTTGTCAGTTTGTGTTTTAGTGGTCATTTCTGATTTTTTAATTCTCTTTTCGTTGTATTTATTCTGCCCTGAGCGACTCTGACGAGGTCGCGGGAGCGATAGATTGACATTTAGATTAGTTTTGCTGGCGATTTCATGTATTGAGAATTGTTTACTGATTTCTCGAATTTTCTTTCTGAGTGTCTCTATTTTTGATAGGGATGTAACAGCTTGTTTTTTGAACCAGCTAGTGCTGGTTGACTTGGTTGGACTCTGGGAGACATGATCGCCATCGTGTTGCAGTATTGATTTGGCGTGCTGATGATGCTTCGTGTGTTCGTGTTTATCTTGGCCATGGTTTTTTTTTGGCGATTTTCGTAAACTGGTACTGGGGAAAAATATTTGTGGCTGGCGAGTCCCAAAAAACATCCTGAGGAGTTATTATCAAATGAAACCAAAGTATTACTGGTTTTATTACAAGGCCCCTCGTAAATCAATAGTCAGGGAGTGGCCTATCAAGTTCGCGCATCAGAGGCCCCTGGTAAATGAATAATCAGGGAGTGGCCTATCAAGTTCGTGCATCAGAGGCCCCATGTAGATCAATAGTCAGGGGGTAGCCTATCAAGTTCGTGCATCACAGGCCCTTGTTGACTCCATAATCAGGGGGTAGCCTATCAAGTTCGTGCATCAGAGGCCCACGGTAAATCAATAATCAGGGGGTAGCCCATCAAGTTCGTGCATCAGAGGCCCGTGGTAAATCAATAGTCAGAGGGTAGCCTATCAAGTTCGTGCATCAGAGGCCCTGGTAAATCAATAGTCAGGAGGTTGCCTATCAAGTTCGTGCATCAGAGGCCCCCAGTAAATGAACAGTCAGGGGGTAGCCTATCAAGTTCGTGCATCAGAGGCCCCTGGTAAGTCAATAGTCAGGTGGTAGCCTATCAAGTTTGTGCATCAGAGGCCCCCAGTAAATGAATAGTCAGGGGGTAGCCTATCAAGTTCGTGCATCAGAGGCCCCCGGTAAATCAATAATCAGGGGGTAGCCCATCAAGTTCGTGCATCAGAGGCCCGTGGTAAATCAATAGTCAGAGGGTAGCCTATCAAGTTCGTGCATCAGAGGCCCTGGTAAATCAATAGTCAGGAGGTTGCCTATCAAGTTCGTGCATCAGAGGCCCCCAGTAAATGAACAGTCAGGGGGTAGCCTATCAAGTTCGTGCATCAGAGGCCCCTGGTAAGTCAATAGTCAGGTGGTAGCCTATCAAGTTTGTGCATCAGAGGCCCCCAGTAAATGAATAGTCAGGGGGTAGCCTATCAAGTTCGTGCATCAGAGGCCCTTGGTAAACCAATAGTCAGGGGGTAGCCTATCAAGTTCGTGCATCAGAGGACCTTTGTGAATCAATAATGGGGCTTAGCCTCTCACGTTCATCTCTCGTTGTAGACATGTCCATCTTAATGCTTTTGCTGTGCGCAATCTGCGATGTCGGCTGGAGCCTTGTGGGGCTGACCATAGTCCTTTGTGGTCTCGTTTCGGCCGCTGTTGTTCTCTCGCTTCTCCATCGGAGGCATCGTAGACACCACGAACGGCGGCGAAGACGCTCACCGTGTCAACTACTCCACAAGGGACGATGTGCGAGGAAGGAGATCCCCATTTTCGTGGCACTCCCCGACACAACCCTCGTTCTGTGTGTGCCTAAGGATATCAGTGAGGCTGCCATCTCAGATCTGGTGAGGATCATCACTGGTGTGCCCGTTCATGATCAGCGAATTTGTAGAGTTTCACGCAGAACCGGTGACTGGGTCCGTAACGAACGGGTTCTTGACCTGTTTCGTCTCCGTGGTGGTGTTGCATGGAACTGCATCCCGCTGCAGGATCAAACCGCAGACTTCCTTCGAACCAACTTTTGGTCCCTCTACGCGTCCATGGGCCACCCTACCCCCGCCCAGATGACCTTGCTTTTTGAGGGTGTATATGACGATCCATTTTGTGCGACCTTGAGATCTGTTTCTTCATCAATGTTGGACAACGTCAAAACGGAACCCGCGGAAGTGGCAGTTTCATCCAGACCTGCCCCCGTAAGAAACCCCCCTGCCATCTTATCTCCAACCCCAGCATCTGACTCAGGACCCACGGAATCTACGGATCCGGCCCCCTTAATTAAGCATGAGTTTAGTGCCGCCCAGTCACCGCGTTCTGATCCTAAACGTCATCCCGACACCCCCCCCCGCAAACGCGTGAAACCCGAAGCCCATTGTCCCTTCGAGCACTCCCCCCGACGTGGAGACGAGGTTGGCTGCACCTTCCGGTCCCACACCGAAGCTGTTGCATACCTGAATAAGATTCGGGGGGAGTTGGCAATACATAACAGCGTTACCAGCAAATCTGCAGGGGGGGGTAATCAAGCACGTATTGGTTGTCGCATTTGGGGACGCCTAAAACAACACGGGCCCCTAAAGGAGACCAGTAGAGCACGCCCAGAAAAGCATCCCCGGCCTCTCACGAAGTCTGATTTGTGTCCATATTGTACACATATGGTGCAACGCTAACGCATGATCCTGGCACGGGCCTGTGGAAGCTAACCGAGTGTAATTGGGACCACTCTGACCATTGGTGGCCTGACGAGGAGGAGGCCCCCCCACTGGACAAATCAGCCCTCCCTGATGAGCTCTGGCACGACATTGAGCGGGCGTATGAGCACCGTGAAATGCCGGGGCAAATTCTTATAAATTTGAGGAAGAAATATAGCGAGGATGCGTACCCAGCAATCACAGGGTTTTTAACCCAGCACATCAGAAATTTTTTCAAGTCCATCGAACGCAAGATGGGCCCAAATGATCTTGCACGTTTGATTAACCACCTGAAAATGCTCAAACAGGCAGATCCTGCCTGGTATTTCAATCATGAAGCCCCTGACCCAGTCACTGGTGTTGTACGAAGATGGTTTTTTATGAAGCCAGAGCAAGTAAAAAACGCCTGAAAATATGCACAAGTCATTTTTGAAGATAACACGTACAAAATCGAATCGATACGGCGAGGCATTGGCCCTGCTTTGCGGTATCAACGAACATGGCCAAACCCTTCTCCTGGCTCAGGGCTGCATGCCAAGCAGTGAAAATGCAGAGCATTATGAGTGGCTCTGGCAGGAGTGGAGAAAGGCAACCGGTTGTGCACCCCGCGTTTTGTTCAGTGATGCTGCATACGCCCTCTTGGGGTCCGTTCCCAGGGTTTTCCCCCCGGACCGAACTGCTCACTTCCTCTGCCTTTTTCACATTTACAAAAATCTTACCGAAGACTGCCGAAACTCCCTTGAGCAACACAATTTCACTGCTCTTGAGAGCGCCATCCGACAGGTTCAGCAGTGCCCAGATAAGGACGCTGCTGATATTCTCTGGCGCAAAATTCTGGAGGACCCCCGCTGGAAAACTGTCAAGGACTACCTTGGGGTCAGATCCCCCCTACACCGTCTTGACCGTTGGTGTGTTGCATGGCAAGTAGTTGTTTTTACCTTCGGCTGCAAGTCCACACAGAGGGCTGAGTCTTTGAATTGCCGCATAAAGCGCCACCTAACTATAAGAAAAGGTTACTACCACATTTTTTTATGTGTTTTGCACTTGCTCTCCAAGGAGGGCTATAAACTTGAATATACTGAAATGGTGAATCAGTGGCACGCCAATCACCAAATAGCTAACCAGACCTTCCCATTCTATGTCAAGTTCGTTTCAGGCAAGGTGACAAGCTGGGCGTTTGATACAATGCTCCAGCAGATGAATGCTTCAACTGCGTACCTCCTGTATGAGTATGACATGTCCAGGGAGGCCGAATATATAGTTGCTAACAGGGCGGCACCCTTATGGAACTATGATCGACAGTGTCACGATTCACTTGAGACGGAGTTGGTAGACCTACCGAGATTCTGTGCGATCTCCAATCGTGTGCACCAAATCTAAGGCAAAAATATAGTTTATGAGGTAAAGCGAAGTGAATCCATCTGCACTTCGCGTTACATGAACTGTCCACATTATGTTTGTCTGTTCGAGCCATTGGCTGAGGATGGTGCCTATACGAAGTTTTGGTGTAGTTGTGGACTTGCTGTCCGAGGCGGGCATCCATGTCGTCACTATTTTGCTGTTTTGCATCATCGGTCATCTTCAGGCGGCTTCCATCTTGGGTTGTTCAATCCAATTTTTATTTTAAAACAATTTCAGACTGCAACTCAGGTCCTTGTCAGTGCCAAATGCAGCAGCCAACGCCTCCCCCTACCCACAGTGCAGGTACCCGTGGCAATCCATGCTACAGACGATGACATTATATTGACCGACATCTCCTCGTGGGCTGATTTGCCATCCAGAACGAAACGCGAGCAGATTGTCCGCTCCCTTGGGAACCTGCAGTCCCGGATGCGTCAATATATAACTAATGTGGATCGAGTGGCAACTCATCTTTCCGACCAGGGACAGGATGCAGGGGCCTTTCTCGAACTACTGAACCAATTTGTGGACATGCGAGCCTCCTCCACACAGGTCCATGTGGCAGGTGCACAAGCACCACGACCTGTTCCCCCGCCGGTGGCCGCCAAGCGAACCGTGCAGCCAACTGTGAGGAAGGCCGCTAAGCGAGGGGATGGTCCAAAGGGTGCTACAAAGGGAAGAGGTAGGGGTCAGGGTAGGGGTAGCGGTCCGCCGCTGAAGGAAGAGCTAAATGCTGCCCTTGAGCTTTCAGATGCGCTAACCACCGTGAATCACGCTCCTGGGGGCCTGAGTGCGCAGCAGGCCGCGTATTGTGATCAATTGCATGCACACATTCACAATATGGTTGACTCGGCTGAGCAGGTTGATACTCGCTTGGCTCAGTTGTATGCTCGGGCTGCATGTGGGGAACAACTTTCGCCAGCTGAGTTGCATCAGTGTAAGCAGCTTTGGGAGTGGCGGGCTCAAGCGTCGAAGAACTAAGGACATTTCAAATTTCAAGTCTGAGTTTATGTTCCATGCCTTCACCGTTCCCCTGTGTAAGGTTGGGTTTGCCACTGCTGAGGTCTGAGGTCCGTTGAAAATGAGTAGGAGGGAGTTGAAAATGAGCAGGAGGGAGTTGAAAATGAGTAGGAGGGAGTTGAAAATGAGCAGCACGGAGTTGAAAATGAGCAGCAGGGAGATGAAAATGAGAAGGAGGGAGTGGATTTTCACTTGGAGGGAGTTGAAAATGAGCAGCAAGGAGTTGAAAATGAGTAGGAGGGAGTGGATTTTCACTTGGAGGGAGTTGAAAATGAGCAGGGGGGAGTTGAAAATGAGCAGCAGGGAGTTGAAAATGAGTAGGAGTGAGTGGATTTTCACTTGGGGGGAATTGAAAATGAGCAGCAGAGAGTTGAAAATGAGTAGGAGGGAGTGGATTTTCACTTGGAGGGAGTAGACAATGAGCAGGGGGGAGTTGAAAATGAGCAGCAAGGAGTTGAAAATGAGTAGGAGGGAGTGGATTTTCACTTGGAGAGAGTTGAAAATGAGCAGGGGGGAGTTGAAAATGAGCAGGGGGGAGTTGAAAATGAGCAGCAGGGAGTTGAAAATGAGTAGGAGTGAGTGGATTTTCACTTGGGGGGAATTGAAAATGAGCAGTAGAGAGTTGAAAATGAGTAGGAGGGAGTGGATTTTCACTTGGAGGGAGTAGACAATGAGCAGGGGGGAGTTGAAAATGAGCAGCAAGGAGTTGAAAATGAGTAGGAGGGAGTGGATTTTCACTTGGAGGGAGTTGAAAATGAGCAGGGGGGAGTTGAAAATGAGCAGGGGGGAGTTGAAAATGAGCAGCAAGGAGTTGAAAATGAGTAGGAGTGAGTGGATTTTCACTTGGAGGGAATTGAAAATGAGTAGCAGGGAGTTGAAAATGAGTAGGAGGGAGTGGATTTTCACTTGGAGGGAGTTGAAAATGAGTAGGGGAGAGTTGAAAATGAGTAGGAGGGAGTGGATTTTCACTTGGAGGGGGTTGAAAATGAGCAGCACGGAGTTGAAAATGAGCAGCAGGGAGTTGAAAATGAGTAGGGGGGAGTGGATTTTCACTTGGAGGGAGTTGAAAATGAGCACGGGAGAGTTGAAAATGAGTAGGAGGGAGTGGATTTTCACTTGGAGAGAGTTGAAAATGAGCAGCAGGGAGTTGAAAATGAGCAGCAGGGAGTTGAAAATGAGTAGGAGGGAGTGGATTTTCACTTGGAGGGAGTTGAAAATGAGCAGCAGGGAGTTGAAAATGAGTAGGAGGGAGTGGATTTTCACTTGGAGGGAGTTGAAAATGAGCAGGGGGGAGTTGAAAATGAGCAGCAGGGAGTTGAAAATGAGTAGGAGGGAGTGGATTTTCACTTGGAGGGAGTTGAAAATGAGCACGGGAGAGTTGAAAATGAGTAGGAGGGAGTGGATTTTTACTTGGAGGGAGTTGAAAATGAGCAGCAGGGAGTTGAAAATGAGTAGGAGGGAGTGGATTTTCACTTGGAGGGAGTTGAAAATGAGCACGGGGGAGTTGCAAATGAGCAGCAGGGAGTTGAAAATGAGTAGGAGTGAGTGGATTTTCACTTAGAGGGAATTGAAAATGAGCAGCAGGGAGTTGAAAATGAGTAGGAGGGAGTGGATTTTCACTTGGAGGGAGTTGAAAATGAGCACGGGAGAGTTGAAAATGAGTAGGGGAGAGTTGAAAATGAGTAGGAGGGAGTGGATTTTCACTTGGAGGGAGTTGAAAATGAGCAGGGGGGAGTTGAAAATGAGCAGCAGGGAGTTGAAAATGACTAGGAGGGAGTGGATTTTCACTTGGAGGGAGTTGAAAATGAGCAGGGGGGAGTTGAAAATGAGTAGGAGGGAGTTTAAATTGAGTAGGAGGGAGTGGATTTTCACTTGGAGGGAGTTGAAAATGAGCAGGGGAGAGTTGAAAATTAGTAGGAGGGAGTTGAAAATGAGTAGGAGGGAGTTGAAAATGAGTAGGAGTGAGTGGATTTTCACTTCGAGGGACTTGAAAATCAGCAGCAGTAGCCTTGTTACCAGTAAGGTATCGTTCCCTTATCTGGCGATAAAATAATGCAATTATTTTATAAATTTGGGCTGCAGAACGGTTCAAAACATCCTTGTCGCCTTTTAGCAGAAGATCAGTTGCAGTAGATCAGTTGCAGTCGTTTTTTCGGTTGTCGTAAATGCGCGTGTCGCCTGTTCGTGCGCAGTCTTTCGCAGTCTGGCAGTCTGCATACCGTCACCGGGTAATCTAAGTCGCGGGGTTTTCCCTTACGAGGCGGACTTCACTGTGCGTATTCGTTTGCACTATTTCTACTTACCATTACCACCCCGGTTAGCGTTTCCCTTTTGCTCTACCTCTGATCACCTGTGAGCCAGGTTCCCGAGGAGTATTGTTCAGCGAAGCAATCACCACTGGTCTATACCCGGCATTCTTTCCCGTTTTCTTTCACTTTTTGCACGCTTTATAAATTTTGATCTCCCCCCCAATTGTAGAAACACCAACCAAAGGCCAGTTATAAGACCCACCCCTTTTTTGGGCCCCTCCTCGGCAAAGACAAGTAAGACCCACTTTTGAAAGACATTTTATAATACCCACCGGGAAAATTTTTGCGGAGCACAAGAAAATGAAGCAAAAGCGTCCTCAACCTCAGCCCCAGCCCAAAAAAAATGACAAACATTCATTACATGCTTTGAGTGATGGGATGGTGTCATATGACCTGTCAAGTTGCCTCAAATACTTGCGAGACGAGAGTATCACACAATAATACACCACATGCCGCGGGGGCATATCAAACACAATGGAGAAATATCCAGAGGCATCACATTAAGAGTGCCGCAACCCAAGACCTATGATGTGGTATGATATGCATGCCGTCACATGAGAAAGGGTGCGGGAATGGAACAAATCTCTTGCTTGTTGCACTCAAGCTTTAATTGACTTGGGTTGAGATTGCAAAATAGAAACACCAAAAGCCTTCCCATTGCAAAGAAGGTAATTTGATGGAACACCATTTATTATTGATTGCTTCTTGGACAAACAACCTCTTGACTACATTTGTAATTTCATAGAGTTTACAACGTTGATGCGAAGATTGCTATGCCATGACTTGCAGTTTTTCAATAATGGGCTAGGCAAAAAGGCGAAGCGAACCACACATGTGAGAGTTGGGGTCTACATTGATGCCTGAAGCGGTTTGAAGGGAGGAATTGCGCACTTGTAAGTTGTTGCCAACACCACTAGTTCCTTGCCTTTGCAATGGGTGGAAATGATTTGAATTTCAATCGCTTGCGCACATAGCCGCGGGTTGGGATCATAAGTGGAACACCCACTCGATATTGTGAACGACATCCTTGAAGATTGTCTATGCTTGAGTATCCCCATCGATGAACTCAAAATTGAGGTGTAATTACAATTAAGCAACCAAAACCAAAAGAGATCTTCCGAGGCCAACCGGCAAAGAATTGGATATGCCTTGAAGGTAACTACACATCCACAACTTAAAAAAGTGACGGCGAAAATCGATCACTGTTTGTTTCACAACACATGTTGCTGAAGCTGTGGAGCCTCTGCTGTGCAGGCGAAACCGAAGCATGAAACGCGAAGGCACCTTGGACGCACTCGCGTGGCCTTGCGCATTTGTTGCTCGCTTTCCCGGCCCGTTTGGGAGCGTTGTGTCGTCGTGTTCTTGCTCTTGGCATCGCCGGGCGCTCGTTGTGGACATGTGGTAAATCGGAATCGTATTCGAACCAAAATGTAAAGAGGGAGGACATGCGACAACGAAAATATGGCATATGCCCGTTGTATCACTTATCTCCAAGTCATCGACGTATAATTGCGGAATTGTCCTGACATGACGTGCTAGGACTTCTAATACCCAGATTGATATCCCATTTGTTGTGTCGTGTAGATGTAAGAAGAGTGCAAGTGTTAGGACGAGACAAGAGAAACCGACCCCTAAGTGAAGGTAAGACCGTAGGCAAAATCATGAACTCATGGCATATGGGGACACGAAATTGCTCGCTTACACTCACAGGTTATATTTTGAGAACATTGCTCGTCTTGTGCTCTCGTCGGTAGTAGTAGTAGAAGAACAAGGCATATTGGATGTTGACTGTGTATGAAAACCAACAATGCAAGCCCCACAAGCATATCAAGTCCACAAGACTTTGAAGACCACATGGCCATGGTTATGGTCGTCGCCTATTTTGTAGTAACTGGCGTAGACCTAGATGGAGGAGACCAAACCAACGCTCATTGGTGAGCACGTATCTTGTGCGCTCGTGTGCCCTTAGTCTCATTGGTTATTTTACAAATTGCTGTGCTCTCGGTTTTTTGTAGCATACCCAATGAGGATCCTCATTTTAGCGGATCACCACGAAAAGCGATTTTCACACAAATCGCCATCCGGTATTCCTAACGTCGGTTGTGAGATCGTGCCCATGCCTCGGAAGGGCATAATGATGAGAAATTATGTACCCACCCATATTCTTGCCCGACTATGCTCGCCCAAAAAGCGCAGAAATTTGCGCTTTTCTTGAACATTCTTGTCCCACAAAAGTGCAAAAAAACTAACGAAGTGCAAAGTCGCGCAACATCGACAAATTTTACGCTTTTTTTTGCTCTATTTTGTCGGATTTCGCACTTTTGCCGGTGTCGAAAGTGCAAAGGGTTAGGGTTAGGAAGTGCAAATATGCAACTTTTTCTGCAAAGTTTGAGTATACTCGGGCAAAAGGGGGTACAATACGGGTGGGTACATATCGGGAGTGCGACACAAAGTACACCATTTGTCCACTTCCACTCGATGTCTATTTTTTTCACAAACGCACCACACACTTACTCGTGGACCCCAACGCCCAAACACAACAACTGGCCAACCAGTCAAGATACTCAGTGCCTTGTGACTTGTTTTCTTATTGTCTCGCTTTGTTGTGGGATTACCGGGACCGACACAAGTTGTCGGCACAGTCATTCAAGGGCGGGCTGGAGTACTCATCATGATGATGGATGAGAAAATATCTACATTCATCACTTCCCTCGGTATGTGACATAAGATGATGCGAGTGCGCGAAAAGCGGGCCACGATGACACTCTCGGTCGGCGCGACATGTGCTTGATTGCAGGAGTGTAGGAGTGTGTGAAGATGAGATATTCGTTCCTCCCACGTCTAACCTGGATGCAAGGAAAAGCCTTGCACCGCAGCGGGTGGAACGGAAGAGTGGCAAAGATGGGCGTTCGCTGCTGTAAAGTAATAGCAACTTTTCGGAAGAAGCTCACTCGCACACTAATTGCACCATTTTGGTCAACACAATCGCGAATGTTGTTACACGGATTCGAAGTTGCAACACCCCAAGGGACCCCACGAATTGCAAACCGTTGACCCTATCAAAAAGCATCGGTGATTTCTTTCCGAACACGGATAAGTATGCTAAAGATGGTCAAGAATCCCAGTCGCTCAAACGTTGGCACAAAAATGGATGTTTTCCTCCATTCGTTCCACGGTTCCTCCGAGTCGTACTAGTCGAACAGTGGTCCATTTTTGTCGTCAGGTGTTTTCCCACATTGTGATTGCATCATCACATTCGTCGAATTTTGTCGAGAGGGTGCCCAAGCAATAGTAAGTGTTGTCGTGCCGATGAACTAATCCGTCTTGTATGTTTTTGCGAGCTTGCTCTTTTTCTTGCTTTCGTTATGCTCGGTCTCGTGTGGCAAAGTTGTGTGGCCTTCGCGCAAATGGGAGCCTAAGCGCCGGTGATGCACTAAGCTCACTCGCTATGCGTTTATGTGATGTACACAAAAAAACGCACGCCACGATTCATATGACCACTGATGTCGCACGGGTGTGTACATTGCAATCCGGAGACACAAGCCGTGCCCGAATACACTCACACTTTGTCACTAACTTCATGTATATGGTGTTGATTGTGCTCTTGTAGGTTCAACGGGTTGCGGATGGAGCCCACACCGTTGCCTTGGCAAGACCACACTTTCGTTGCCTGTGGCATCGCGTTTCACACACATACACACACGCACACACACACACACACACACACACACACACACACACACACATGCCACGCATAGCCTTTGTTGTCAGGGGCAAGCGCAGCACAAAGTTGAACACGGTGGCGCAACAAGCTACAAAGATACTTCTCGGGGTGCTAGGGCAAGTAGGGGATGTACAAATGGCACACATTTTTTCGCTCACAACGGAAGAAACACGGGAACGACATCCATCAAGTCAGAAACTTAGCATTATGACGAATGGACGATGCTTGTGTTTTTTTCCAGACGCATGGCCACAGGGTCCCTAGAATGGACGATGCTTTGAATCCAACATTACGTCATGTGTTTTTGACACTGTTGAGCCTTGCGGCGCGGTGCGTTTGCAATTGCGTTTCACACAAGCCACGGGAGTTTATGGCATACCCAAAATAGAATGGACCATATGGATATTGGCACAACACATAATGACAGCCGGGCTAGATATGATTTGGTTCCTCAACTCAAACGTTCCCGCCATCTCATACTGACGTTCTTCCAACGTTGCAGGTTAGGCAGCGGGCTGTGCGCTTCACGGTCCTCCGACACCTACACCAACATGAGTGATGATGAATGCATTTGCATGGACAAGAAAATGCGGGTGTCCATCGAGGAGAATGCCCGTCAACACAAGTATGCCCAAGGGTTCCCGCATTTACACTTGTGGTACGCTCAAAGGGGGAGGGATATCGAAGAGGGGTCAAGAACGGGTGTACCCAAACAAACAAAGCTGTGGTGGTTGCAAAGGTGGGTGGCGGGCAGTTTCTATTCATTAACAAACGAATGTAAGGGTGGACGCGGGGGGTTGGTGCGGCAGTCCCCTCCGCCTCCCCCGCCCCTTCCGGAAGAGGCTCAGCTAGGTCCGCCTTCCGGCTTCTGGTGGATTTGGTCTTTGTCAACGAATGGTAGCTTGCGGGAGAAGTCCCCCTCACCGTCCGTTGGTTTGTTGGGCACACGTCCGATGCCACTCTTGAAAGTTGTGTTGGCTTGTACAAGCGCCGTGACCGACCACCAAAAGCCAAGTGCGTCCGTATTTGTTCTTTTTGGGGGGTGCTGGGCGTGTTCTTGTCAATTCTCCACTGCTTTTGACCTTGAAGATCGCCACGCTGTGGCCGGGGCGACGCAAGCGCAGGTCGCACTGCTGCGGTACTTCTGCAACAGGTCGACCCCCAGGTGTGGGATTTTTTTTCTTGGAGAGTGCAGTGATTTTTCAGTCCCGTTTGTGGGAATGGCCACCACAACAGCAAGTGCCGCCATTTTGTTTCGGGCAAAAGGGCCAATTTTGGGCAAGCTGTCCTTGTTAGGTACGTCATGGGGCTTGACAGCATCGGCGCACGCCATTGGGATTGGCTCCAGTGCTCTTGGGCCACAACCTTCACCCAGGCCACGGCTTAGTGGCGACCGTGACTACACCAAGGGCGTCAACGGCCAAAAAACAAAAAGTTTGTGTACCTAAAATCAACGTCCAAGTTCGGGCCCCTTCGATAAATTTCTTTTCTTTACTTGAGGAAACATTTTCTGATGTGGGTGGGTGGGTGGGTGGGTCAGGCGGAGGGCCATCCCCCCCCCCCCCGTAACGGTAAGCCACCGTGTGCCTCTGAGCGGCGTAGGGCGACAGTCAAGCATCGCTTGCTGATTGATGAGGCTGTCACGATCTCCCTGTGCACGGGGTATGGGAGCCCCGTCCCCCCGGCCCCCCCAGTGCCCTCTCGACCGGGGCCTTCCCTCACCCCGTCTTGGTGCCCCGCCCAGTCCGCGGTGGCCTCCGGGGCCGCCATGAGCGCGGGTTCTGTTGTCGCGTGGCCATGATGCCGCTGTGTGCCGCAGAGAACAAGCGGAGAGCGCGACGGAGAAGTGGCGGGAGTACCAGGAACTCCTGACGAAGTACCAGTTGGGGTCCCCCACCGTCTACGGGAGGGCCCAAAGCCCCCGAGGTCTGCCCATCCGCGTGCGCGCCCATGAGGCAGGGGCAGGCCTTTGTTTAATGGGGGGGGGTTCAGGAGGTCCCAGGGGCAGTTACAATGGCGGTTGCAGGTGACTCACAAAGCGGTTGGGGGCAGTTACTGGCGGTTGGAGGGGCGGTTGCAGGTGGTTGGGGGGCGAGCAAAGGCATGAGGCAAGGGGTTGTGGGACCCTTGGGTAACCCCCCCCTCCCCTTAAGCAAAGGCCTGGGCAGGGGTCCGGGCTGCGCCTGCCGGAGGAGTGGGCAGACTTGCATCGCCGGGGGGGCGGTGCCACGATGGGCAACGGACCACCTGTGCCGGACCCCCCTCCACACTTCCGACGAGATGCACCAACTTCAAACGAGATGGTGCTGCGCGGGTCGGGACTGTGCGAACCGGGGCACGGCTCCGACCCGCCCCCCGCCCCTCCCCGCGTTTGCGGGAACAACGCCATCGTCAGCTGCCGTTTCCGCGGCTTGTGCCTCCCGCGGGAGGGGGGCCGAGGCCCAGGCTGAGGGCGGGTGGGCCGGACAGACCCCCCCCCCCAAGCGAGGGTGCTGCGCTCAATGGGCATTTCCCGGGGCACGCTATGCACTTCCCCACCGGCAGCGCAGGGAGGGGGGCCACCCCCCCCCCCAGGGACAGCCGATTAAGGGCCTGCGCGCTGTGCATACGGGGGTCGGCTTAGAGGCAGGAGCGGGCCACCTCCCGACGCGTTCCCCGTGTGTGTACATGTTGGAGGCTCAGGTGTCTTCGCGGATCGCCCTCCCGTGCCCATGCCCTGGGCCTGTCGCGTGTGCCCCAACCTTGGAATTTGGTGGTTCCTTTTGCTGGTGGTCCATGAAGATCGGGTTTTGTATGTTGTTTGGGGCCGGGGATGGTCTTTTAGGGACGTCAAGACGGTGCCACACCGCAGTACTGAGCTGGGGCACATTCGGTTTGCAGTTCGGTCACCACCTCCGCTACCAGGAGCCCCCTCGTCTAGCCGTCTGATGGACGACCTGGACGCGGAGGGGGGGGCTGGGCAGCAAACACCGTCAAACGACCCCCACAACCACCAGCACAACCCCCAGTGCGCCAACTACTGGGCCCCACTGACGCGGAAACGACACCAGCAGGAGCACCGGCCGCAGCGGCCGACAGAACGCAGCGACCCGACGCAACATGCGAAGGGGAGAACGTGTGACTGTCCAGGGCCCCGTAAAGGAACAACAACCCGACGGAATGTCACACGCGGGGGGGGGGGGGGGTGTACCCCAGCCAAGGGAGGACAGGGAGCAGAACATGCCCGGCACCGAGGAACTGTCCAAACTGACAAACCCTGAAGGCCGGGCGACGGGTGGCGCAGCTGGAGCTCAATGACGTGCCTCGGCCTGCCCTTGATGCCCCAAAGCTCACGGTCTGGGAACGGAATGTGCAGCCTTTCAGCGCTGGCACCGCCAGCAGGATGCTGCAACGGTGAGGCTGGAGGGGAGGGGGTCCAAATGAACGATGTGTTTCGCAGCACAAGTTCTCCCTCTTTCAGAGTCCTGTTTCACTGTTCCTAAGGTTCCCGCTGTTCTCTGCACGATGCAGGAAGGGGCTGCCCCGGTCCCATGCTGTGCATTGGTGGTGCTGTAGGTTGGGTCAGAGTGTTGCGTAACAACTCAGCATCTCCTTGGGCGGGGGGGGGGGGGGGGGTCTGACACTACCCATCCCCCCCCCCCTCGGACCCCCCCCCCCCCCTAGTGATAGGGCAAATTTTTCTCCGGGTCTTCGGCGCAAGTCAGTTTAGGCCAAAAATTTTCTTCGGCGCCTCTAACAACTCAGGGTCTCCTGCGGGGGGGGGGGGGGGTCCCCCCCACACAACCGTTGAGTCCGACGGGTGCCATGTTGCCGGAGCACAAGGCGCCTGAAGAGAATTTCCCTGGTGTCTTCTTTGGGGTTGGTCATCGGTGTGTGCCTCCTTCGCAAAGGGGGTGCTCTGGCCCTGCCATACACCCCCCACTCTTTCCGTCTGTCCGGCCCTGCCATACACCCCCCACTCTTTCCGTCTGTCCGGCACTCTCCCACGCCATGCCCCCCGCGACTCCAGTCGGTCTGGCACTCAAGCAAAGCGGATCGTCCCAAGGGCTTGTGAAGGGCTTGTGAAGGGCTTGTGAAGGGCTTCTGAAGGGCTTGTCAAGGGGTCTGTCAAGGGGTTGTCAAGGGGTTGTCAAGGGCTTGTCAAGGGTTTGTCAAGGGTTTGTCAAGGGCTTGTGAAGGGGTCCACATTCTGTATTCGCCTCCGTCTCTGCAGACACGGAGTCCGCCGCCTCTCCTCTCCTTTCCTCGCGCAGCAGCTCCCCTCGGGCCTCGTGCCTGGAGTCCCACGGCTCGTCCCACGGCAAGGAGGGGCACGAGCACTGGGACGGGCGCCTGTCCGACACGTCGTCGAGCGGGCACCGGGGCGCGGACTCCCCGTCACGGGCGATGCCGCCCACGACGGACAGCAGCGATTACGCGGTGTGCGTGCGCTCCCGCTCTCGGCGCGATGCTCGGGTTCGTGCGCGGGCCCCTCCGCGCGATGCGCCGCAGGACTGGGGCGCCGGGGCCCTGGGAAGGATTTAGCCCCCGGACACGGGGTGTGCCGATCCAGTCAAGACCAGGGATGGGCAGGGCTTCTTTAGAATAATTAAAAACCAAGGGGGGGGGGGGGGGACCCCTCCCCCAAAACCCCCTCCCCCCCCTCCCCAGACCAAAGCGACCATAGTGGGAAAAAACGAAATTTACAATAGGGAAAATCTGGTCAGGCCATTTTTGGTACACCAAGTTTTGGGTCCAAAACCCCCTCCCCCCCTCCCCCCCCCTACTCAAAAGAAGCCCTGGTCATGGGTATGATACTGCCACAATTGTTTTTGTGGGGGTGTGGGGAGGGGGGGGGGGGCGGGGGCTGAGGACCCCTGAAATGAGGAACTGACGAGTACGAGATTACAATTTCCCACTGCTGGTTGCTCCTCCAGTTCGTCCAGTGACCCATCCAGCTCTGAGGATGAGGCTGAAATGGAACGCGTTCCGGGAGAATGCGTCGGAAAGCACGTGTAAGACACTGTTCACGTTGTTTTGTTGGGTTGCAGCAATGACCTACGTCCAGTGCTTCGTCCTGTGTCTCCGAGAGGAGGGGCCCAGGGCTGTGACTGCACTGTACTTTGGTTGGCCGGCATTTTGTAATCGTCATTTCGTCATCTTCGGGGGGAGGGGGCTGGGGGGGGGACCCCCCGTGTGACATTCCGTCGGATTGTTGCTCCTTTACGGGGCCCTGGACAGTCACCTGGTCTTCCCTTCGCATGTTGCGTTGGGTCGCTGCGTTCTGTCGGCCGCTGCGTCCGGTGCTCTTGCTGGTGTCGTTTCCGCGTTCGCGGAGCCCAGTCGTTGGTGTGTTGGGGCTGTGCTGAATGTGGCGGGATGTGCCGTTTGCGCGTCAGCGGCGCCCAGTAGTTGGCGTATTGGGGGGCATTATATCCATCCCTGGTCAAGACGACTCTTTTGGATCCGTGAGTTCCCCCGTCGCAAGAACAAGTGCCCCCACCGCACCTCCTCCGCCCCCTCAAGGACGAGGGCACGGGCGTTCCACCCACTCAACGACTACGGGGGCGGGTGCCCTCCCCATCCATGCCCCCTCCCTCTCCCCCGTCGATGCGTAGGCACGCGTGTGCCGAGCACCCCCGCTCCACCCCCCTCAATGAGACGGGGACCGTGTGCCCCCACCCCCGAGGCACGCCCCCCCCCCAAGACGCCGGCACGTCAGGCAGGGGGCACTGGCACCCCTCCTCCCCCCGGGATGCCTCGGCCCCCCATCCCCACAGTTTTGCTTGACAACTCAGCATCTCCGGGGGGGGGGGGGTCTGACACCCCCCGCCCCCCCCCCCCTCTTAAGTGATTGGGACTGGGTCCTCAGCCAATCAAAAAATTTTCCTGGCACCTTCGGCGCGAGTCAGTTTAGCCCAAAAAATTTGTTCGGCGCCTCTCACAACTCAGGGTCTCCTGCGGGGGGGGGGGGGGGGCTACCCCACAGCCCCCCCACCCCCCCTTGGACCCCTGCACCCAGCACCCCCCCCCCTTTTAAGGAAAACACTGCCCATCCCCCCACTCCCAAGGAGGCCTGCCCGGGCCCTGACGCCCCCCGGCATCGGTGCTGTCCTGCAGAGCGTCAGCAAGGCCAGCGTGCAGTCCAGCCAGCGGTTCGAGAGCGGCCAACTGGAGAAGAAGCTGCAGGACCTGGAGGAGACGCTGTCGGACGCCAACCGCCGCATCCAGCTGCTCGAGAGTCAGCTCTCCAGCGCGCAGGTGCGCGGGGGGGCGCCGTGCGCGGCGGCGCGGGGCCGCCGCCGCTTGGGATGCACCAGGGCCCTCCTGCACATGCAGGCCGCATGCATTGCCCGACAACAGGCACTTGCCACTTTCCAGTCTGTTGCCCGCCTCACCCCCGTGTACGGATGGGGCTGTATCGACCACTGGCAACCCCCCCCCCCCCCACCGAAAAAGGGCTTAATTCACGGCCCCCCAAAATCCTACCAAGACTGGACCCCCGGGCCCTGGAGGTGATCCGGCCCCAAAATTCGGCAAAAAAACTGAAAATGGGGTTTTTGGGAGCAGCGCGTCGAGGGGGGTCAGAAAAGTCATCATTTGCCATGTATTTTGGTGAAAAAACAAAACTTGACCATTCCCAATGCCCAAAACATTTTTGGTTCAGAGTTTATATGACCGGATTAATGGTCCTGTCAATTGAGATCCCGAGCCCCCCCCCCCCCCCCCGCAGTTGTCGCATGTGCACAAAGCAACGGCGCAGGGCCTATCCTGTGTCGACCGTGATGCAAAGTACGGCTCAGAAAGTTTCCCCGAAAGGGCCCCCGAGCACAAGATTGCGATATTCCAGCGCAATGAGCAGAGTTTTGCTTCACAACTCACCCCCCCCCCCCGCCCCCCCAAAGTGATTGGGCAAATTTTTCTCCGAGTCTTCGGCCAATCAAAAATTTTCTCTGTCAGTTCCGGCGCCTCTAACAGCTCAGGATCTCCTGGGGGGGGGGGGGGGGGCTCTGGCAATGAGGGACACAAGTATTGGCTCAGGGGGGGGGGGGGTGCCACATTGGCAGACTCGTTACGGGGATACGCCCGCCCGCACGGGCACGCTGGCCTGCACTGGCGCAATGGGGGTTGTTTCGGGCTAAGGAGCATTGCAAACATTGGGTCTGGGGTGACTCCCACATGCTCCGGAGGCCTCCTGGGCTGATGACGGCAATCATTGGGCTGGCATCGGGCCGACACGGGCCCATTGCATGCCACCCAGTGGGTGGGCAACCCCTCCATTACTCAGGTACGTACACCCCGAAGTTCCAATCGGCATAACCCCCCCAAAAAATGTATACCCGGGGTACAGATGTTGACAGGATGCTCAATAGGGCCAGGGGGGTATAGATTTTGGGGGGGTATAGCTTTTGGGTTGTGACCTGCTGCATGTTGTCTTTCGCTTGTCATTCAGTTTTCATCTTTTCATCTGTGTTGGCTGCAGATGAGCATTTTCAGGATGTTTGTGTCACAGGTCAACCCCCCCCCCAATTCGGCGGCCGAATTTGGCCGATTTTGCCGAATTGGTCTGCCGAATCGTTGCGTTTCTGAATCTCGCCGATTTGTTTTGCCGAATCACTAGGTTTCTGGGACTTTGCCGCCTTGTCTTGCTGACATGTTGGGGTTTCTGGGTTCTGGGTCACCTGAGTTGGAGGCGTCACTTACTTTGGGACACTGCATAATACCTTTTCTTTGTATATTGGTTGTTCAGATTGGCACCATGAAGTGTTTTTACTGTCCAAAACGTTTCTTTGGTCCCCTAGGATTCGTTGTCCTCCGCTGATCAAGCTTTTCTTCGGGACAAGTATCCTGATGCCGGTGAGGGGGCAGTTTGCGAATTTTGTGTTCACTCTGCACGGCCCAGTGCGTTCTTCAGCCGCCGTTCTTCGGGCAGCTCAATATCAGGCCCCCATGGATATTCAGAAAGTGCACAGTTTTCCCGTGCACATGGAAAAAAAAAGCGCCGCAAACTGAAGCGGTGGGACCAAGTTACCCCCCCCCAACACTTCCAAAAACCTGTCTTTGACTCTGGGTCCAGGTCAGAAAATTGGTCAGAAAATTGACCCCAGAGGGGTTCGAACCAGGGTAACCCAGTTTTCGGCGTGCAATCGCCCGACACTGCAACCATTCAACCAAGCATTTTCGCTTTCAAGATGCCATTTTTCGTGTTATACAATCAGCAGGATGCAAATTTTTTTTCAGCTAATAAGGGTTTCCACATGTCTCTGACAACACAGCGGGGGAACGTCAGTGCGCCGGGCATCTTTTTGGACCCGTGCCCCTCTAGTGGCCTTTTAGGGGGTGCACTAAGGGGGCGCACTTAGCATAGTGCAGCTATTTGGGCGCCTGGCTGTACTAGAGACCCACACTTTGAGATACTAGGAGCATCATGGTGACCCCCGGCGTAGGTTTTGACTTCTGATTTTGTCTCCTTTGTTGGGGACCCCCGAGAATGCAGGGGTGACGTAGCATTTCCGCCCTCTTTTGGGCCCCAACTTTCCGGTGCTATTGAGGAAACCGGGATCCGGAGGCAAGTCCGTCACCCCCCCTACGGACCATGGGAGCATGTCCCGCCTCAGGTTTGGACTGACCAAAGCAACTCGGCCGCCACGCAAGATGAGGCAGAGGATGAGGCAGAAGTGTGTGTTTTGTGTTGCCAAAGGCGCTCCACCGTCGCAGTTTGTGATGAGTGTAAGGAGCACTATTGTAATGAATGTATTGACACCCACACTTGTGGGACCAATGTTGTTTGTCAATTACACTACAAATGACAGTTGGAGTTGCCGAATTCACAGATATTGCTTTATTTTGCAACGTGCTTTGTAGGGAAGGTGTGCAATGCAATGTAGTCTACTTGGGGGGCTTCTCCATGGGAGGGTAAATCCGGGGCTGAAGTCGGGATAGTTAATAGAAAAGTAGCGCGCCGGGCGCGCGCCGGGCAAACATTGCCCCAGCAACCAAAGGGACAGTGTGTTTGGGGGGCCAGTGCCATAATCCTGGTGACCGGGAAGCATTTCGCCAAAAAATAGGCCCGCCGAATTGTTCTGCCGAATTGTTGGGATTTCTTCGCCGAATTGGGGGGGTGGTTGACAGGTACTGATGGGGCTGGTGCAGAATCTTCAGCTGCTGTGGCCCATGCCTCTGCCAGTGTTGGCAATGTGAAGAAGCAAACCATGCACTATCGTGCACTATTGATTCTTTCTTCAAGTAAATGACTTTTCCAATGGTGTTCAAACTGTGGGTTTTCAATCTGTTCTGTCTGCTTGCACATGGCTGAAAGGGGGTACAGATTTTGGCAAAACACTCACTAGGCCTGGGGGGTATAAATTTCGGGGGGGGGGGATAAAATTTGGGGGGGGTATACATTTGGGGGGGGTTTGCTCACCCCGCCTTGATACCCCCCCCCCCATCACCCAACCATTCTAAGCCCCCCCCTCCCCCCAAAAAAAACAACGGACGAAAAAAAGCTGAAAAAACTCATTTCAGAAACCAAAAACCAGTGCATACACCCGGAAATACCAACCGGCGCACTTACCCAGCCTTTATGGCAGCCCCCGCGCTATGCATCCATCATCTTGCCAGCCCAAAGTGTGCCTCCGGGATACCCAAAACAGGGGTGCTCGAATGGAAGCAGCTGCCAGCCCCCACAAGTGATTTCGGTGCTAAGATGGGCCGCTATGGGCCATGGCATGCTCAGTGCAAGCCGGATGGGGAGCGCGCGTGGCCTAGTGCCGGGGGGGGGGGGGGGTAGGCGTCCAGTGGGCGATGTTCAGGGTCGAAGGGGTGACGGATGGGCTATGTGCCCGCGGAATTGGAATTCGAGCCACGTGGCCGGGGCTACGGCCGTATCGTGGGGCTGCTTTTGATGAAAACAATGCGGATTCTAAGCCAATGGGGTCCCTTTCAGGGCAGTGTGCGGATAGTTGGAAGTTGAAATGGCGTTCTTTGACGTGAAAGCAAGCTGGTTCACGCCAGCATGTCCCAGCAATGCAACACGCCAGCATGTCCCAACTCAACACCACGCCAGCATGTGTCAGCACTGCACGGCTTTAGTGTGCAAAACTAAGTTGGTGTACCTAAAATTAGGCCTCTCATTTTTGACTCTCTATTCAAAATTTCATTGTTCCCTCGGGGAAAGTTTTTTTTTTCCGGTTGGCGGGTGGTTTGGCCGGGGGGGGGGGGGGGGGCAGTCCGCCAGAACAGCCCCCCCCCCCCAACGCCCCCCCCCCAATTGGATAAGCACATCGCTGGTCCGGGGACGGGCGTAATTTGGGAGAGGCCCTCCCAATTTTTTCTCCAACAACCTCCCAATTTGTGTCCCAGCAACACTCTGGAAACGGCCCACACTCGGTACCATTTGGCAAGAACCCGCCGGGCAAGAAGATGGGGCTGCCGTGCCCATACCTCAGACTACACTAAACTGAAGAATCCAATGGCGAGGGCACCAAGTCCACCCACACCCCAAGGCCCCCCACCGCCGCCGGAATGGGGGTGTCCACTTGGCCGCCCCCAGGCCAACGGCGAGGGCCGGTGCCCTCCGCCGTGTGGACCCGACACGGGGCAGTGGCACAGGGACAGTCTGGCACCACCTCCCGAGGGAACGGAAGGGGGTGTGGGGGAGGTGAGGGTAGGCCAGGCAGAGGGGGAGGGGGGGGGGCACGAGGGGGTGAGAGGCCGATGGAGGCCACCGCCTGCGGAGGGAGAGGGTTCAAGGGAAGGGCAAGGGGTAAGTGGTGAGAGGCCAATAGGCGCTGGGCGGCTGCAGACAGCAACACAACTGGGCGTCATGCCAACGCCCCCCCCTCTCCCCCCCACCGCATCCCCTCACACGCACCACCACCGTCACCCACAACCCTGCACCTGTGCTGCATGCCCCACTGCAGACCCCTGACGGCCACCAGAGCCAGGCCTCCGAGAGCCTGGCCCACAGCCGCCACAGCCAAGTCTCTGAGGCCTGCACCCTCGATCTGGTGGAGGCCATCAAGTGCCCGGACTGTGTCCAACAGGTCTGGGCCTGGGTGCGCGTGTGGGTTTGTGCCAGGCACGAGGGGGGGGGGGGGGGGCGGGAAGGCCTCGGCCTTGTTGGATGGGACAGAAATGCCTCGGGAAGAACATGCAGATGTCTGAAGGAAATGGGGCCATTTTGGGACTCGAAGGCTTTGGGTCTCAGACCCCCCCCCCTGTTCAACCGTTCCAGACCAAGCCTGGGGTCGCGGGGGGGGGGGGGGCTACGGACGGCCTGTGGACAGAGGCGCGTGGGCAGCAAACACAGTCAAACGGCCCCCACAACAACCAGCACATACCCCCAATACGCCAACCACTGGGCGCCGCTGACGCGCAAACGGCACATCCCGCCACATCCAGCACAGCCCCAGCACACCAACCACTGGGCTCCGCGAACGCGGAAACGACACCAGCAGGAGCACCGGCCGCAGCGGCCGACAGAAAGCAGCGACCCGACGCAACATGTGAAGGGAAGAACGGGTGACTGTCCAGGGCCCCGTAAAGGAGCAACAACCCGACGGAATGTCACACGGGGGGGCGTGCAGTGAAGTGAACGGGATGCTGATGTGGCGTGTCCGGCATTCCTGTGAATGTGACCCACGAACGAGCCCTCCTGCCCTCCAGCGCACCATCTCGGGTACCTCCTCCGTCACAGCGAAAGGCACCGATGGCAATGTCACTTGAGGAGCTTTTTGTTCCGACGGTTGTTGCTTTGCAGCATTTTGCCTTTGGCGAGCCCCCTTTGGTGGGACCCCCATGTTCAGACCCTTGTTGGTGTGCCCCTAAAAAAGGGGGGGGCTGGGGCTGAGGCAGCGGCTCGGCGGCCAGACCCTTCCACTTGTTGCTGCCAAAGGCGTGCTGCCAAAGGCGTGCTGCCAAAGGTGTGCTGCCAAAGGCGTGCTGCCAAAGGCGTGCTGCCAAAGGCGTGCTGCCAAAGGCGTGCTGCCAAAGGCGTGCTGCCAAAGGCGTGCTGCCAAAGGCGTGCTGCCAAAGGCGTGCTGCCAAAGGCGTGCTGCCAAAGGCGTGCTGCCAAAGGCGTGCTGCCAAAGGCGTGCTGCCAAAGGCGTGCTGCCAAAGGCGTGCTGCCAAAGGCGTGCTGCCAAAGGCGTGCTGCCAAAGGCGTGCTGCCAAAGGCGTGCTGCCAAAGGCGTGCTGCCAAAGGCGTGCTGCCAAAGGCGTGCTGCCAAAGGCGTGCTGCCAAAGGCGTGCTGCCAAAGGCGTGCTGCCAAAGGCGTGCTGCCAAAGGCGTGCTGCCAAAGGCGTGCTGCCAAAGGCGTGCTGCCAAAGGCGTGCTGCCAAAGGCGTGCTGCCAAAGGCGTGCTGCCAAAGGCGTGCTGCCAAAGGCGTGCTGCCAAAGGCGTGCTGCCAAAGGCGTGCTGCCAAAGGCGTGCTGCCAAAGGCGTGCTGCCAAAGGCGTGCTGCCAAAGGCGTGCTGCCAAAGGCGTGCTGCCAAAGGCGTGCTGCCAAAGGCGTGCTGCCAAAGGCGTGCTGCCAAAGGCGTGAACATCACTACGGTCAGGTCAAAGGGACCGACACCGACGTCGACGGGGATGTGATGATATGACGGTGTGTCCCCACAGGACCCCCCTCACGCGGGGGTCAGGGTGCCGAGCACCACCACCGTGCGGCGCTCGGCGATCCGGAACCCCCGGCCGCCCTGTGGCCCCCCTCCCGCATGGGATGTGATGCAGAGCACCCGCCAGCCCTTCACGGTCTGGAAACGGAACGTGAGGCCTGTCCGTGCCGGCGGGCGGCCTCCCCCGGTGGCGTCCACGTGGTCCTCTCCGGGGAAGGATCCGGACGGCCTTACACCGCAGGAGGAGGGCCAGCCCCCCCCCCCCCCCCCCAAGACCAAAGGGACCATCGCGGGACAAAACGAAATTTACCGTTGGGGAAATCTGGTCGGGCCCTGTGCACGAGTACAACCGACGTAACCGTCATGACCACAATCGGCGCCGAAGCCGGTGTCGAGCTCTCGTGCGACCGCCGGGGCCGGGCAGGAGACAGCCCTACCGCAGGAGGAGGGTCAGCCCCCCCCCCCCCCCCGCCCCAGACCAAAGGGACCATCGCGGGACAAAACAAAATTTTTTGTCTTGTCTTGTCTTGTCGGGCCATTTTGGTGCACCAACTTTTGGGCCCCAGACGCCCCCAGCCCCAGTGATGTATTAGAACGGCCGTAAACCGTAGGAGGAGGGGGGGTACCCCCCCCCCCTCCTCCCCTTCCAATGTTTGAGGCCGAAAGCCAAAATTTTGCTTCGGCGCCTTCGGTGCCAAGAGGATTGAAGCTTCAAAATGTTTCGGCCCGCCTTTGGCGGGGACCACGGGGGGACCCTGGGAGGAGGGGGGGGTCCCAGTCAACCCCCCCCCCCTTTCAGACCCCCCCTCCCCTTCTTCTAATACACCCCTGGTCCTCTCTTTGTAGGAGCATTTGTCTGTGTCTGAAGCCAGGCCCCCCAGCATCTCACCACTGCCCAAAGCCCCTTCCTCCGAAGGGCGCTCGTCGATCACAAAGAGCACGATTTATTTCCCAACGTCGAGGACGAAGCAGCGCAGAGGCAGCGCTCAGTCCGAGGCAAGTTTCGCAAACGCTGTGATGAGGTGTGGCGTCCCCTCTGCTTGATGCCTTGCACGGTCGGACCTCCGCAAGGGGCGCACAGGCGCGGCGATCAGCGGCCGCGGTCCGGGTTGGCCCGATGTTTGCGCGTTCAGCAATGGAACGAACCCAACTGCGCGCCTTGCGGGGGGAGGGGGCAGGGGGCCTGGTGCAGCGGCTTGCCCTTCGTGATGTCGACGATGTCAGGGAGATGCCACACCGAAGGTGCTTCGTCGAATGAGGGGACGACCTGGCGAATCCAAGTGGGAGCGGGCACAGAGCACCGGTCGCCAGCTCACACCACACATGCACAGATCCGCACCCACCCACACACCGCCAAGAGGGCATGCATGCAGCTGCAGGGAGCAGCATGGCACGGACGTGCAGGGACGGAGGTCACATAAACCCCCATGCCCCAGAGGTTCTGACACAGGCGAGGCCCCCAGACGCGACCCAGGCAGGCACCAGACAGGAACGCTGACAGGCCCTGAGGACTGAATGCAGACCTGTAATTTGTACTGGGGCCACAGGTCACCATGGGGGCCCTGGACCCATGCGGGTCTCCCTCTTTAATATTGCAGGGGTGGGCGGGGGGCGGGGGCGGGGCGGCGCAGCCAGTCCCTGACCCATAACCCCCTGGTCTAACCTATTGCACAGCGTCCAGGAATTGAATCGGCCTTTGCCCGGCCTTTGCCCTCTTTAATATTGTTTTTCACCCACACCTACACACACACACACACCTACACACACACACACACATGATGAATGGTAGGATCTTTGGGCATGTTGAACCTCGCAGTTTGAGCTTGACTTGAAACCATTGGGCGCCACCCACACACCCACACCCACCCACCCACACAGTTCTGCTCAGGGATCTCGAGGCCAGCAGACGCTCTGGAAAACAATGATGCGCGGACGTCTGCTGTGGTGGTGAGCCACGGCCTCTGGACACACGCCTACGGTGGTCCGAGACGGCAGTGAGCCATCGTGTGCAGACATTGTGAGTGGAACATGACCCATAGGCCCCAAACGTGTGTTGACGTGGATGTGGGCCGAGGATGGTGGCGAGCCATCGTGTGCAGACCTGATGAAGCCCCAATGCGTGTGTCGGCGTGGTGAGCCCCGAGCACAGCACCATCAGTGTGCTGGGCCCCAGAAAAGCCTGCAAAGCCCTGCTGCACAGCGATGGGCCTCCTGTGCTGGGTGGCGCGCTGAGTGGTGCGCCCGGCGCCCCCCTGCTTCTCCTGTACCCCACCCGTCGGAAAATTGGTGGGGGGTCGGAAAATTGAGCACCGCCCCCTGACAGCCCGTAGGCACCGATGTTCGGGGTTTGGTTTGGGTGGGCAGTCCCACTACCAAGGCAATATACCAACGCGGTGCGCCATCATTCCTCCGGGCGTCGCCTCCAACGAGATGCTGTGGCAGACGGACTCGCCGACCGTCAATGGGCCATCGCCCAAACCCAAACGCAAACCCACACACACACACACACACACACAACAAACACCCACACACACACCCACACACACACCCACAAACACACCCACACCCACAAACACAAACACAAACACAAACACACCCACACCCACACCCACACCCACACCCACACCCACACCCACACCCACAAACACAAACACACCCACAAACACACCCACAAACACAAACACAAACACAAGCACAAACACAAACACAAACACAAACACAAACACAAACACAAACACACCCACAAACACACCCACAAACACCCCCCCAAACACACCCACAAACACACCCACACCCACATCCACAAACACAAACACACCAACACCCACACCCACACCCACACCCACACCCACACCCACACCCACAAACACACCCACAAACACAGACACAGACACAAACACAAACACAAACACAAACACAAGCACAAACACAAACACACCCACAAACACAGACACAAACACAAACACAAACACAAACACAAACACAACCACAAACACAAACACAAACACAAACACAAACACACCCACAAACACACCCACACCCACAAACACACCCCCAAACACACCCCCAAACACACCCACACCCACATCCACAAACACACCCACAAACACACCCACACCCACAAACACACCCACAAACACAGACACAAACACAAACACAAACACAAACACAAACACAGACACAAACGCAAACACAAACACAAACACAAACACAAACACAAACACAAACACAAACACAAACACAGACACAAACACAAACACAAACACAAACACAAACACAAACACAAACACAAACACAAACACAGACACAAACACAAACACAAACACACCCACACCCACATCCACAAACACACCCACAAACACACCCACACCCACAAACACACCCACAAACACAGACACAAACACAAACACAAACACAAACACAAACACAAACACAAACACAAACACAAACACAAACACAAACACAGACACAAACACAAACACAAACACAAACACAAACACAAACACAAACACAAACACAAACACAGACACAAACACAAACACAAACACACCCACACCCACATCCACAAACACACCCACAAACACACCCACACCCACAAACACACCCACAAACACAGACACAAACACAAACACAAACACAAACACAAACACAGACACAAACACAAACACAAACACAAACACAAACACAAACACAAACACAAACACAAACACAAACACAAACACAAACACAAACACAAACACAAACACAAACACATACGCACAACAGCCTGCATTTGCGCAAGCAGTACCAGCACCCTGGCAGCACTTGTGTGGACCACTGCTGGCCTGTGGCCGAGGTCTGGGGCGACGATGCGTCGGTACACCACACGTGCCTCTGCATCCCAACCCGTTACCACCATTCCATACTTCCGGAAACAACCGTCTCACAGAGGGGCCCCCAAGACAGGGTGGTTGCAGTCTCTGTGCCCCCCTCCCAACACTCCTCAAAAGGCTGACATGTAAGTACACTCAGAAGTACCAACCGAACCGGCATACGTGTTCAGCCTTGATGCACCCCCCAAACACCGCCACCCCGCCAGCCCAGTAGCCCATGCGCACCATCTCTTTAGATCCGGCACATCGAAACGAGGGCCGGATGTTTTAGAGAATGCTTTTCCTGCGGTGCCTGCGGCACGCAGTTTGTGAGACCTGCCTAATGGTGGAATATTGCAGGTTCTACATTGTTGACCAAAAAACTGAAGCCCAGGTGACAGTTGTCGGTGCTTATTGGGCCGGGGCTGTAGTTCTCACATTGATGGGGCGATGGTGTCAACACATCAACGTGCGCTGTTTCTCGCTCATCAGGGGTGTTTCCTCCACAGTCTGCCATACACCAGGTTGCTGGAACCCTGTGGCACCTGCAGCACGCAGACAGGCAGGGCAGACACTCACAAGCACTGAGGTTGGGGGGGGCTTCCCCACCCTTTACCACCACTCCTTGTTTCCAGATGAAGCACCAGTCTTGCCTGTGGGGGGGGGGTGGCTTTCGGCTCTTGACAAGCTTTTCTTCCCTTCTTGTGAACTGCATGTGCTGCCTGTTGTGCTGACATCTCGCCAACCAACACCACACGTGACAGCTCACACGGCACCATACAGGGGGCTGGTTATGGCTGTGATGCGCACCGGCTCCCCCCCCCCCCCACCCACCCAAGGGCCCTCAACAAACCTGAGGCCCCCTGGAGGGGGTTGTGCAGATGCCGGCAGGCGGCCGCGGGGCACCGGCATCCCCCTTTCTCTCTTGCAGTCCGGCCATGTTATCCGGGATGACCTCCGTCCATCACATCCAATGCCCCACCACCTACCAAGTGCAGATGATCGACAAGAGGTCGCCGCGGCCCGGCAGCCGCCTCTCCCTGTCCCATCCTTCACCGCAGCAGCAGAACGAGTATGTCCGCGGCCTCACCGTCGTGCCGACGTGCCGGTTTGCGATGCTGCCACACGTGCGCCCGCGTGCTGCGCCCCTGGGGCGGCGTGGCCATGCGGCGGGCCGTTCCCCTGCTCTTGGCATGGGCAGTCAGGCGCTTGGGTTTGGGGCGTCGATTGATATGAGCCCAGGCTTTGTGTTGGAACGTGAGAAATGGAAGGAGGGTCACCCCCAGGGTTGCATTGGAAGGGGGGGAGGTACCCCCCCTCGCCCCCTCCAGGGCGCCTAGCCAACGCCCAGCCACTGTCCCCCTGACGCCAAGTGCCAGCCTCAATGGCATTTGTAACCGACAGTATCCGCCCCCAACCGCTTTGGCAACCTCCTCCAACCGCCTGTCTAACCGCCTCTGGGGCTGCCTCTGAGGCCCCTCCCCTTCTAATGCATCCCTGGTCACCCCCCGTCCCCTCCCCCCCCTCCCCCCCGCCCCGGGTCTGCCTTTCTTTCGCCTCATACTCAGTGTTGCATTGGGGGTTGCCGTCAGTTGTATCCATGGTCTCAACATTTGTGGCCGTATGCTCAACGCGCACCCTCTTGGTCCTTGTAACTTCCACACTTCAGAGGCCCCACAGGCAACGGTGTATCGTCCTCGCTTGCCATCGGAACCGCGGCGCCACCAGCAAGATGCCCGATGGCAGATCCACAACAGCTTACCATCTCTTTAAAGATGATTGTGCTCCTTCAACCATTGCAGTGCGGCAGAAACACGTTCCATGGCCCGCTTTCATGTTTTCTTAGCAACGGCCTTCAACACGGCTGTGCTCTTGCCTGAAAAGCCCTACATCGCACAATGCTTCTTGTTTGGCTTTGCGGAGGCACCGATATTGTCACTCCAGTGCTCATGCGTATTCTCTTTGTCGTGAAGCAACAAACAATCCCTCGGGAGGAAATGAAATTTTGTAAAAGGAAGGAATCCCCCCCCCTCCCCCCCACAACCGGACACAAATGCTGCGACACCCACTCCCCCATTCAAAAGTACGGTTCACAGAGGCCCCATTCAAAAGTACGGTTCACAGAGGCCCCATTCAAAAGTACGGTTCACAGAGGCCCCATTCAAAAGTACGGTTCACAGAGGCCCCATTCAAAAGTACGGTTCACAGAGGCCCCATTCAAAAGTACGGTTCACAGAGGCCCCATTCAAAAGTACGGTTCACAGGGCGACCTGAAAATTGCTCTGCAGGGGGGGGGGGGGGGGTGACATGGACGCCCGCCGAAGGAGGGGGGGGGGCGGTTGGAGAAATGGGGTTCCGTGTCGGGCCCTTTGTTTTGTGTAAGAACGGATGTTGGTGCCGAAGGCGCAGGAACACAAATTTTGGCCCGAAAAAGTTTTTTCCGCCAATAATCCCCCCCCCCCCCCACATTTGAGTAGTCAAAATGATCAGCGCGATGTGGGTATCATTTTGAGCCATAGATGTTGGGTTGACCCCCCCCCCCCCCGGGCACGGTAGGTCGGGCACCCCCGCCCTGAACCCCCCCTCCCGTCACGGCGGCCAAGGAGGCGGGGGGGGGGTTGGGAAAATGGGCCTCCGTGTCACCCCCCCCCCCCCACAAAGCAATTTTCTTCCCGCCCAGAGGGTACCATTCCCCCCATTCCATGACAATCCCCCTGCATTGCCCGCCGCAGGAGTAGCCCCCCCTTCCGTTGCCCTGCATTCTGCTGACCAGGCAGGGCCGGGTCTTGCCGTGCCAAGATCCCGGGGCCATCCCCATGGCACCGCCGGAGCCCCGGGGCCGCGCATCAGTCTCGTGGTGGAATCACTGGGGCATTTGGGGGCCCTAGAAGGGCGGGCAGGGCGTGGGGGGGGCAAAGTTTTGCTTAACAACTCAGCATCTCCCAGTGGGGGGGGGGGGGTCTGACACCCCCCACCCCCCCCCCCCCCCCCTCGGACCCCCCCCCCCTCTTAAGTGATTGGGCAAATTTTTCTCCGCGTCTTCAGCCGATCAAAAATTTTCTCTGGCGCCTTCGGCGCAAGTCAGTTTGGGCCAAACAATTTCTTCGGCGCCTTCGGCGCCTCTAACAACTCAGGGTCTCCGGGGGGGGGGGGGAGGTTCCCCCCACAGCCCTACCCACCCACCCCCCTTGGACCCCCCTACCCACCTGCCCTTAAGGGAAAATCTGGGGGGGGGGGGCGTGCAGCCCGGGCACCACGCGTGTAGTGGGCTGCTGAGGCCCCCCCCACCGCCCCGCCACGGCAGGTCTGATGTGATGGACCGCTCAGGGCTGGATCCGCTGCTGAAGAAACCTCCGCCGCCAGAACTGGGGCTGGGTATTGACGGTGCAATGAGAGCCCATTGGGAAGTCGGGTTTGCGATTTTTTTGTGGGGGGGGTCCGGGAAAAGGGCTCAATTGACAGGACCATTAATCACTCGTTATGAACTCTGGCGCCAAAGGCGCCCAAAAATTTGTTGAGCATTGAGAATGGTCCATTTCCCCCCCCCCCCACCAAATACATGGCCAACGATGACTTTTCTGAACCCCCTCAACGCGCTGATTCCAAAATCCCATTTTCATTTTTTTTTCCAATTTTTGGGTCCGGGTCACCTCCGAGGCCTGGCGGTCAGTCTCAGTAGGATTTTGAGGGGCCCGTCAATTGAGCCCTTTTGGGGGTGTGGGGGTCTAGCCAGGGGGCTGTATCAACCCCCGCCCCCGAAGTTGAAAACCCGCGCACCCGTTCTCCTGTCCACCGCCTCTTCTTCTCGTCCTCTGCAGGTACTCGGCCCCCAGCCCCACGCCATGGCAGCACCACCCCTCGGCCAATGGCATCACCCCCGCCATCTGCGCCACGCCGTACCCGTCCGCAATGTCCCCCGGGCCGCCCAGCAGCGCGGACTCGGCCGTTGTCCCCGCGAGGGGGCGGAACGGGGCCTTCCCGGAGCCACAGGTCTCCTGCCCAGGGGGTGCCATAAGGATGCTCACCCTTTTTTTTTGTTTTACTATGGCATCCACTTTCTGATGTTTGGTAGCTACCCACCAACCGCCATCGGTTACCCACCAACCGCCATCGGTTACCCACCAACCGCCATCGGTTACCCACCAACCGCCATCGGTTACCCTCCAACCGCCATCGGTTACCCTCCAACCGCCATCGGTTACCCACCAACCGCCATCGGTTACCCACCAACCGCCATCGGTTACCCACCTACCGCCATCGGTTACCCACCTACCGCCATCGGTTACCCACCAACCGCCATCGGTTACACACCAACCGCCATCGGTTACCCACCGGCCGCCATCGGTTACCCATCGGCCGCCATCGTAGGGCGCATTGGACACTCCCGAGTTTTTTTTCTCCCTTCCATTACGGCACCCCCTGCTCCTGCCCCCTGCACAGTGTTGTGCCTCACGGGTGGGCGATTGGGGCCGCCAATGCCACAATGGGCGGTGCCGTGCTCGCGCCGGCATTCCCCAGGGCCTGCCTGCCGTGCACAGCCCGGCGTGCTCAGAGGGGCCGCTGCAGTTGGAGAGCCGGGCCTCCTGCAGCGTCCAGCAGCCGTAAGGGGGCGCCCCGGGGAAGTATGAGAATGGCCGTGCACCGCAGGAGGAGGGGGGGGGGGTAACCCCCCCCCCCACCCCCAGCTCCGTTGACACAACCAAACCACGTTTGGGCCCACAGAGGGTCAGGATGTGCAGCAGCGAGAGGCCAATAGGCGCCGCCAAAGGCAAACAACAGAATACCGAGGCCTTGTGCCAAATCCCCCCCCCCCCAGACCAAAGGGACCATCGTGGGAAACAACGAGATTTGGCGTTGGGAAAATCTGATGGGGGCATTTTTTGGTACACACACTTTTGGGTCCCAGACCCCCCCCCCTCTTCTGATACTCCCCCCCCTTTCAGTCCACGAGGGGATAGACCTTGCATGGTTGCCTCAGCGCGGACCTTAAGCAGGACTGAGCATAGGGACCTCCCGGATCGTGACAACACCGAACGATCAAAAGTGGGGGAGGTGTGCCCCCGGGTCACCACCACCGCGTGGGTGGCGTGGCCCTTGGATTGATGTGCTTGTGAATCTGGATTGCCTTCATTCATATGTTTTTTTGTTGCAAGGCATACATATGCCGAGGGTGAAGGGGGATTGGACTGTCGGACCATAGCCTATTGCGGTGGAGTCTCCGGACTCGAGTCCAAGGGTTGTAGGGATGCTTCCATGGTACCCGGCGTTCGAGGCATTGCCTTTGCAACCTTTGTTTCATTGAAAGCCGCTCCTGCCACAGGAACTGGCGAACACATCACCGTCGTTGGTGTGCCATCCAAAGCCATGTTTTGTTTTGTAGCTGTATTGCCTGTTGTTCGGCTTCGTGTTAAAATCTATTATTGATTTGCCAGATTGCCTTCATGAATATGTTTTTTGTCGCAAGGCAGACATATGCCGAGGATGATGGGGGGGTTGGGCTTTGTGTTAAACTCTGTTACCAAAATCGATCGACCAGTGGCGGGTGGGAAGGGGGGGGGGTGATCCACAAAGGCATAAGGGGCTGCCGGCATCGCCCCCTGGCACTGGAATCTACTCGCGTTCTCGACTCAGCTTCGACTGGCAGTATGGGCAAAACCCCCGGTTGACTGACCTTGGTGCACAAGGCCGAGGCCGAGGCCTTGGAACCAGTTCACTCAGCAGCACGTTGTTTTCTTCGGGTCAAAAAGCCAAACCCGGGCCGTTCAGTGGCCGATTTACGATTTGGGCAGACAATGGACCAAACCTCAGAATCAACGCAATGGTGGCACAGATGCCATCTGCCCAAACTGTATCAAACTCCCCCCAGCCCTGCCCTTTTGACTACTGCCTGCACGGCCACGTGTTCGCTCCTCCAAACTCTGCTTGCCACGACCCCCCTCCCTTACAAGAAGCTGGTACTCCACGCATCATGGTCCATGTACACAGATGACCATTGTATTGGGTGGATTCGGTGCCCCATTATTGAGGCTACTACAGGTTGCCACATGGCACCACATGGTACCAGGATTTGCAGACTATTTCATGAGTAAAATCTCTTCGTCTTTTTTTTTGAAACTGGTGAAATTCAGAGAGTGAAAAAAACTTTGCACACAATTGATGACAATTTACTCTTTTTTACCAAATTGTACTGGAATTGCTCACCTGCACAGAATACCTGTTCTGCTGCCCTAATGCCCTCTCTCTGCCCCCAGCTGTGCAAAATCTTTGCGTGAAACAAACTACAGGCCGCACTTTTTCCAAAAGCATGACCAGCAAAGTATGGGTGGCGGTCGGTGTGTATTACACAGTAACGGCGCGAATGGTGGGGAGTTGCGAAACGTAATTGCCCGGTCACGCTGCATTGCTTGGCAACTTCGGACACTTGGATCTGGATTGAGAATCTGTGATGATCCATCGTACGAGTGTTAGGCATCGCACATCCTTGGCATCCTCCAGGCAGTGTCTTACCCCCCCCCCCCCGGGATCAGGCCCAGCAGTACTGCACAGGGGAGGGACCCTGGCAAACCGTCGTGCTGTGAGTGCCTGTGGTCCATCTTTCCCAAGACCGAGTGCCATGGCCCTTCAGACCCAAACCGCACGACCCTTCAGACATCCCCGACTGCCGCGCCTTCTGCCTCTCTGGCCCCAGATCGCCCGTAGGCAGAGTGCCCGCAGCCAGTCCCCCGTGCCGAAGATTCCCGGGGAGTCGTTCAATGCCGAGGACCGGGTCGTGTGGAGGTGTGGCCGTGCTGCCGCCCCCGTGTTCATGGTGCACGGCGCAGGCGGCGGGGCTGGGGATGGGCCGGAGCATCGGGAGGATCGGAAGAGCACAGGGCAGCTCCCTCCCTGCCCCCCCCACAAGTCGAGGGCGGCATGGTATCCAGGTGACGACCTTGTGCGGCCAGGCAAATGTTGAGGGGGGCCATTGTCGCTGCAGACCCCCCCCCCCCCTATGCCGCCACAGGCTAACAGAGCCAACCACCAAGGCCTTGTGCAAATCCCCCCCCCCCATGGGTGACATGGGCAAAGCCCAGATCCGTCTGCCACAGTGTTCCCCATCTCCTGTAGCACAGATGGCTCCTGCTTCACAACACCGGGGCGCCCCTACCCCCCCCCCCCCCCCCCAGACACGCTGTATGTAGAATCGTGCTGGCGTAACCACGTTTGGAGAACGTGTTCTCTTCCACAAGTTGCCCTCCCGGGCCCTTCGGTTATCCTATGGACCTTTTTGAGGCGTTATCTCCAAATCCACGCGCACAGCACTCAAGCTGACCACTGACCCGAACCGGTCTTGTCCCTACATCCGGCACTGGTGCTCGCCGAGGCTTTGTGAGCCGATGTTCTCCAACCGGCTGCAACACACGTGGCCGGAAACTTCGGCATCCGGCATCGTTGGTTTTACATTTTGAATCAACAATCCCGAAGTTGTCAGCAGACTGGTGAACACTTGGACGTGTGTGGAGGGGGGGGGGCGGGGGGGCGTCTTTCAGCTCTTGACAAGCTTTTCTCTCTTTCTTGTGAACTGCATGTTCGGCGGGTTGTGCTGACGTTGACTCACACAACACACCACACGTGACAGCTTACACATCACCATTCAGTGGGGGGGCATGGAGCCCCCCCAACAAAAGGGGGGGGGGGTGGGAAAAGGGGCTCCAAGGGCAGCAAGGGTGTGTTGGGCAGTCAGAGCGCAGGCAAAGGACACGGGCCATTCGGATGCGCGTGTGGGTCCCCGTGCTCTATTTCGTTGTGTTGCATCGGCAGCACAGGACCTGTTGTTTGCCCCAGCTCTTCCACCCCCTGGCCCTGAGAGCTCCGAACGCTCTTGTCACTGCGCGTCTGCAATAGTGAGCCCTGAGTTGCCGACTTCATCGTGTCACTAAAGGATTGGCCCATGCAGTACCCCCCCCCCCCTTGTACAAGCCACGCCCTTGTCCAAGCTACAGTAGGCGTAGGGACCGTAATACTTGTGTACGTAATTTAATTACGTACGAAATGTAGTGCGGCCCCATAAGACATGGGTTTGTCATCACATTTGCCCATTTCAGCACATGTGGCCCCCTGCTGGTGCACCAGGAATTGTCATTTTAGTCTGATGCATCCCATAGGTCCTGAATTGCCACTTTCAGTGCATGTGGCCTGCGCACGTGTGTGTCGGCAGTTGTATGTGTTGTGCGCAAGCCACGCCCTTGTCCAAGCTACAGTAGGCGTAGGGACCGTAATAGTTGTGTACATTGGTGTAGGGGGGGGGGGGGGTACACAGAAGACACTGACGGCAAGTGACTGGGCGACTATTCATCGTGTGAAAGGGGTCTGCCCTTGGAGCCTTCTTTCGGGGGGGGGCGGGGGGGGCTGGAAAAGGGGATTCCAAGGGCCGCAATTTCCATTTTCCCCGGGCCATGGGACAGATGCCCCTCTCCTCAAAGGTACTGCTGCCCCTCGGTGTCCCTCCCATGCACCACAAAGCCTGGTGCAAGAGGGTGCATCTTGCAGGGTGCACACCACCACCGATGTGGGAAATGCAAGTTCCAGGCTATTGCTTAAGGAGACCCCTGGGGGTGCGGGGGGGGGGGGTCAGAGGCCAAAACCAAGTTTGTGTACCTAAAATCGGCCCCCAATTTCCGACCCCTTTGATAAATCACCTCGAGTTTCATTTTTTGCCGGAGGACAATTTTTCTGATGTGGGGGGGGGGGATGGGTTGGCCAGGGCTGGCCAGGGCCCTAAACCCCCCCCCCTCCCCCCGGGGGGTCCTAAAGCAATGGCCCGAATGCCACAGAGCGGTGTTCCCGATTGTCAAGTGTCCCACATCAGGGCAGGTTGTGGAAGGGAACGCATTGAGAGCACCGCGGTGCTTGGCCCGCGTCTGGGCCACAGCATGTGGGTCGGGGGGAGGGGGGTGCGGCAGACCGCGGCGCAGGCGGGGGGGGGGGGGAGGGATTGCCTGCCCATCTGGAGGCGCCGCCCGCCCCCTCCTCGTTGGACAGGGGGGGGGGTCTATTTGTTGCACTGGCAGGGGTGGCGCCGGCCGAAACCGGTTTACAGCCAAACCGGTGCCACCATCTACACGGACCTTGGGACCTGTCCGCCCGCCCGCCCGCCCACCTGCCAAACCCAAAACATCAAGCCCTCGGGCCAAACAAGACGTCGGCTGGGCTCTGCGCGAGGCCGAACCTGCGGTGGGGAGGGTGGGTCCAGACGCCCGTGTGCGTCCCAATGGACGGGCCCTGTCGGACGGGGCGTTCTGAGGTGCTGACGGGGGGCGTGTTTAGGGGGGTAGGGGGTGCGGGTGCGGGTTGCAGTGCATCGCCTTGTGTCTGTGTAGGTACCCCCTGCCGCTGGAGCCTCTATCCGCGGTCCGACTGCCGTATGCCGCTGCCGTTCTGGGCGCGCTTTCGGGCCCTGGGACCCCGGCCCAGTCACCCCGAGGCCCCCGTGCCCAGCCCCCCCTCCAGGGCAGGTCCCCGCAGGAGAGTGGGCTCCCCCAACCCCCGCCCCCCTCCCCAGACCAAAGGGACCATCGTGAGAAACAACGGAATTTCCCGTTGGGAAGATCTGATGGGGCCATTTTTGGTGCACAGCCTCGAGCCCGGGGCCCTTCAGTCGGGCAGGGGGGGGGGGACGGGGCCTGAAGCCCGTGCCATCCGCGACTCAGCCTCATCCGCCGATGTTGCCCCGCAAGTCAGTAGGCATCGCTGAACCCGGCTCTTTGTGATCACGCCTGACGTCCCGGACGTGAGTGGCGAGTCTGGGACCGTTTTGGACGGCAAATTGAATTCGGCGCTTTTTGGCCCCAAACTGTCGGACCTCCGTTGGCACGACGGAGCCCCCCCCCCCCCCTGACACCCGGACCAAAGGGACCATCGCAGAGTGAAACGAAATGTACCGTTGGGAAAATCTGATGAGGCCATTTTTGGTACACACACTCTTGCCCCCCCTCACCCCCTTCTGATACATCCCTCGGGCTCCCCCACCGCCGGCATGAATGGCGGTGCCCGCTGGCCTCTCACCGCCTTGTCCCCTTGCTCTGCCGGTCTTGCCTATCCTCATCCCCCGTCCTTTCCCCTTGGCCGGGGGTGCCGCCGGACCTCCTGCGCTGTCCCTGTGTTCACCCCCCCCCCCCCCTTGTCGGGTCCACGCGGGGAGGCCGCGGCCCTCGCCGCCGCGGTCATGCACAGGGCAAGGGGAAGTGGCGCGAGGCCGGCCAGCGTCAGACAGCCATCCGCCCTGCCAAACCCCGACCCTTTCGCGTCCAGTGTGCCCGCCCCCGGACTCCCATGCCCCCGCCCCCCCCCCCCCAACTGAAGGGCATCAGTCCGGCGCCTACTGCGCATCCGTCCTGTCGGCTGGACCCCAAACCCAGCCCCCACCCCCCCCCCTCAGGTTCAGGTTCGAGGGATGAACATAACACTCAGAGGACGCGCCGTACATTGGCATGAAGGACAGAAGGCGATGACCGCCGTGGGGCAGGCGCGGCCAGAGCCTAATGCGGACACTGCAGCCTGACGGTTTGAGGCCAGGTTCAGGGTGGAGCCGCTGTCCACTGGTCGCACGGTCCGCTCGCTGGACACTCAACACGAAAGCAGTGCCTGGGCTGGGGCAACATGCGCCCCCCCCCCCGCCCCCTCCAGACCCCCAAAGTTTTCAAACCGTCTTCTCCGATTTGAGATTTTGGGGGAAAGGGTCGGCGCCAAAGGCGCCGAAAATCTTTTTTTTTTGCCCTCCTGAGGTTTGTTGTTTTTTTCACCCGATGTGTCCATACTCAAAATACTCAGAATTTTGTGGAGAATCCAAGAATGGTTGAAAAACACAGAAAAAAACCCCTGACCTAACCTCCGGGTTGGACCTTGGCTGATGGAAGCCTGAGCTAATGGGCAATTTTTTTCTGAATTTTTTTTATCCCAGTTGTGCATGATCAAAATGATCAGCGTGTCATGGGGATCATTTTGAGGTATGTATGTTGGGGGTACCCACTGACCCCCCCCCCCTTTAGGACCCTGCGGCTGACCCGCCGATCCACCTCCCCCTCCTCCCCCCCCCCCTCCAGACCCCCAAAAGTTTTCGCACCCGGTTGGGGTTCAGAATTTGAACAGGCCGCCCCCCTTCCCCCCCCCCCCCCGCTTCACTCCCCGTGCCCCGGTCCCCACGCTCCTGAGACATGAACGGGATTGACCGACAAACAGGTTGGAAAGACATAGCACTGGATGCCGGGAACCAACTGGCCTGTGAGGAACCCCCCCCCCCCCCTCCACCACCGTATGCGCGCTCCCCTTCCCCCGTGCCACACATGCACTCCTCTAGTCACCGTGTTTCTCAGTCCAGCCTTGTGCTTGGAAATTTTTGTGGGTGGGTGGTTTGGCTTCCCAGACCCCCCCCCCCCTTGGATAAGCACATCCCTGTTCTCAGCAGCGCCAACCCTCTTCCACCCGCCTTTCCTGTTCTCCTGTGTAGCGGAAGGTCCACTCACCCCTCGACCTCTGCTGCCACGCTCAGCCTCCCATGCAGCCCTTGGGCAGCAGCATGCAGCTGTACTCACAGCTGTACATCCCCGCCACCACATACATACGCGCACAGCCACCCCTCCCCTTCCATCTCCCCACACCGCAGCTGCACATCGTGCCCCCAGCCAAAGTCGTGACCCGCTCGCAGGTGTGTTTGGTGCCCCTGGCTTTGGTGCTCAACACTAGCCCACATCCCCCTGCTCTCCTGGCCACAGGGGGGCGGCTGGGCCCGGTCCTGGTATGCGACCCCCCAGCCCCCCCGAGTCTTGAGAGATTGTGGTGTGGGGGAAATGGCACCAACGGCGCCGAATTTTTTTTTTGCATGCGTAGTTGAAGGGGGTACTATGTGTTTGGTCTTTGTTTCTGCTCTCTTTGAAGGGGGTGCTATGCCTCTGGTCCTTGTTCTGCTCCCTTTGTACGCCCAGTGACACACCATGGCAACACTTGACCGTCAGCCCACCGTACCGCCAACCCCCCCCCCCACCCACAGTACCGCCAACCCCCCCCCCCCCCCCACCCACCGTACCGCCAACCCCCCCATCCACCCTTCCGCCAACCCCCCCCCTGACTGCCCCCAAGTTTTGACAGATAGCTGGGGGGTGGGTCGCATGAGGACTGGTTGTGGTCCCCCCCCAGTGCTCCTGGCGTGCCCTGCAGAACTCCGAAAAGTGCCCTCTCTTGTAGCGCTTCTGACTCCTCATCTGTCCTTAAGATAAGGACAGCCCCTAAGGACAGCCCACAGGGACCACCAACCGCCAACCACCAACGGCTGCCCACGACAAACCCCCAACCATCACCAACCCCCAATCACCCCCAACCCCCAACCGCCGCCAACCACCAACCACCCCCAACCCCCAACCGCCGCCAACCCACCAACCACCCCCAACCCCCAACCGCCGCCAACCACCAACCACCCCCAACACCCAACCGCCGCCAACCACCACCACCCCCAACCCCCAACCGCCGCCACCACCAACCACCCCCAACCCCCAACCGCCGCCAACCACCAACCACCCCAACCCCTAACCGCCGCCAACCACCACCACCCCCCAACCCCTAACCGCCGCCAACCACCAACCACCCTGGAACTCATGCGTGTGATTGTGAACGCGGATGGTCTGGACACCCAAAGAGTTGCACAGTCTGGGGGGATTCTCAGGGGTCGCAGAACCATCTAACTTGTACCTAGGCGAATTCACACACACACACACACACACACATGTCGGTCAATCAATTGCCATGTGTGGTCACAAGCTCGCTCCATCCAGGGCCTTGCACAGGGGTCGGTGCATGGGTGTGCGGGGGCAGCAGGGTGGCGTAGGTGCATGACGGCTGTCCATAGTCTTTGTGTCGTGCTGAGGGGAGGAAAGGCCGCGGGGGGGGGGGGGGGCGGAAAATCCGGAACATTGCTGAAGTGCGAACAGAGATGTAGAATTGGTGATGTATCACAGCAAACGCTATTGCTTTGGTTGAAGTCATTGGGCGTCACACACACACAACAAAGGCATTGCAGGCTCCTCCCCTGCAGCACCTGCGGCACACGTTAGGAATAATGGCGATGGCAAACAATACAGGCAATTCATTGTCACTTTATTTACTGTTTTTAAACACACTCCACCCCTCCACATTGTGCAATAGGTCCCCTAAGCACTCTTTTTTTTTTTTTTTGAAAGAACCAACCCTTTTACCCGTGTGGGGGGGGGGGGGGGCTCCCCTAAGCAATATGGATAGGCCCCTTTCCAGTTGGTCTAGCCCCTAACTCAACGATATGTCGCAGATGTTTAAGATTGTTGCCGATTCGGGTACCTGGGAATCTACTAAAACTCAGCCAAACGAAACCTATGGCGGCATGTAACAGTGCTTTAAGCAACAGATCGGGCAAGACGAGGCGCTAAACAAATGTTGTTTGTTGCTCATTGAAGATGCCATGCTTTGCACATTGAGCTGGGGCATAGTCTCTCCATTGTAGAGAGCGATGGTGGCAACAGATCAATGTGCACCCCCCCCCCCCAACCCAAACCTCCACCCACTCAATGGGTTTTGTACAGGCAAGTACTCCAAATGGTCATGGAATGTGGTTTTTCCTTCTTGTTGCAATTTCACTGCTTCTGCAGTTTGAGAGGATTAATCCTACCCGGCCGGCAATTGCGGCGCGCAAGTGTAGCCCTCATTGGCCCCATGCCCTTCTTTCTGAGCACGGCACGGCATTGCGTCATCCGAAATTGCGTGAAACGATTTTCTGAGGTTCTGAAGAGAGACAATATAGCACGTCCTCCTCATTGCCATGTTACCTTTAGCCCCTCCAGGCACAAGGGTTACCTGGACCTTGAAAGGCCTTTGTCCTTGTTGCGAGGATCACCTTTTATTGCGTTTTTTAGTCGGCCTTCTCAGGAAGGGGGGCACAGGGTATAGCAGGAGCCCTTATCTTGGACAGGCCGGCCACAAGGTTCTCAGAGACCACAATGTTATGGACGCCCTGCTGCTGAGGAGTGGGTGGTTGAACGGTGTTGTAGGGCTGCGGGTGGCCATTGAGGGCTGTGAAGGTTTGGATAGAGGCAACAGGTTCGCACTCCCACCCCCCCCTTCTGGTCACAGGGCTTGTCCAAAGACGGCGGCCCCGTGTTTCCGCACTTTTGGGTCCTTTTTGGAACCATTGTTTTTGCGGTTCCAATCCAATGGAGAAGGTGGTTTGTGGCTGCAGGAAGGGTCAATATGGGTGGCAAAGTGTTGATGTCGCTGTGATTCCATGTGCTCTCGTGCTCTGGGGTGTAGGCTGTTTTGTATGGTCATGTTTTGAGGGGGAGGGGGTGGCCTATGTCTGCAACGCGTGTTCCGTAGCACGTTGCCGCATCGTAACACGGGTTTGTCCAAACACGGTGACCCCATGCTTCCGCCCTTTTGCCCCTTGAACTAGAACCTGGCCCATGTTAGGACAAGGGGGGGGGGTGCATTTGTGGATAGTCGTTGAAGGGTGGTTGGTGTAGAGGGTCAGACGGGGTGTTTGGGGATTGCAGAGGGTTGTTGATGCTGAGGGCTGCAGCAGGGTGTTCAGAGCCGCTAACCATTGGGCAGCAGTGTACATGGCTGCGGTGGGGTGTGGAGGGTTGGTGACGGGGTTGGTGTGGGTTCTCATGGCTTGCGGAGGGCAGGGATGCATTGGAAGGGAAGGGACTGGATGTGGCCTTAGAAGCGGTTAGACAGGCGGTTGGAGGAGGTTGCCAAAGCGGTTGGGGGCGGTTACTGTCGGTTACAAATGCCATTGACGCTGGCACTTGCCGTCAGAGAGACAGTGGCTGGGCATAGGCGGGGCACCCTGAGGGGGGGGGGAATATACCCCCCCCCCCTCTTCCAATGCATCCCTGGGGGGAGGGGTGTTGCGTGTTCTTCGAGGGGGCTTATCAGGGTTTGAGGGCTGGGGGGTTGCCGCGGGACGTCCAAGGCCCGATTCTCTAACGTGCAGGTGCGCAGCCGGTCCCTGGGCCCTGCGCCGCGTGGGGCTCCGTACGTGACCCAGGCAGTGCCTGTCCGGCGGTATTCCATGGAGCACGCGGTGCTGCCCCCCACCACTCGCTACTGGGCCTGACGGCGGAGGTGCACGCGGCCATAGCCCCCCCCCCCCCCCACGCGCCTCGGAGCCCCTCAGAACTGGGGCAAGCCCCTGCCACCAGGCGTGAGGCACAAGCGCCCCCTCCCTCCGTATCCCCCGAAGCGGAGCAGGCGGCTGCGGCCCAGTCCCCCTCCCGCACTCCTGCAATGAAAAGCGTGGGGTTCACAGTCCCAGTCCCGGTCGACACCGTTCCCCCTGCACAAGCCCTTCCCAGGCCGCGCCGGGCTCCACCGTCCCCCTTCCCCCCGACGGTTGCGGGCGGTCCAGCGGTAGGACAGGCAGAGAGCATCGAGGGATCGCCGGATCGATTCCCGGGGGCGTACCAAATCCCGGGGCAGACCGCCACACGGGCGGCCCCATGTGCAGTGGCCAGGAATGTGAGGTAGCCCCCCGGGGCTTCCTCAGCGCCCAATGCCTTAGGTCTTGCACACCTTTGAGACGGTGGGGCCACGGGCCGGGGGCCTGTCCAAACCCCCCCCCCCCCCCCGCCCTCGTGCCATCGACACCGCCGCTCGTCGTCGTTGCCGCACCCCAAAGTGTCGGGCTGCGACATGTGCCCCGTGGGGCCAAACTGCCGCGGGCCCTGTGGCCTGGCAGCGCCCCCTCGGCGGGTCGTGCTGCGCTGCACTGACCCAGTGCCGCCGCTGGAGGCCCTCCCACTTCCTGAGCACTTCCGTCGCTGTGGCCCGCCTGCCAGTGCAGCGTCCGGGGGTACCCACCGCCCCTTTCATGCCCCTCAACCGGAATCCCCCCCCCCCCCCCTCCGGGCCCTTCCGCGCTCGACCAACACCCAAAGCCTCGGGAATCCCGGTTCCAGGCACCCCAAGGCCCAGCCCCTCCCCCTCCACCCCCACCCCACCCCACCCCACCCGAGGACAGGGCCCCTTTTAACAACTCAGCACCACTGGGGGAGGAGGGGTCCCATACCCCCTCCCCCCCCCCCCCCGTCCGCCCCCCGTTCAGTGGTTGGCCTACATTTTTCTCGGGGCCTTCGGCCAATTAACATTTCTCTCTGGCGCGTTCGCGCCAATCGGTTTAGACCACCAGTTTTCTTCGGCCAGTCTAAAACTCAGCA